>OY294049.1:9899695-9966020 GCA_958510825.1 Brachypterus glaber | reverse complement strand
TATTTTGACTCAAAGTATTCTATTCAGTAGAGCACATGTGACCGCACCTACCCTGAGTGACCTCACTTAATTGATTTAATATTTACCGAATAATAATTTTTTTAAATTATTTTGTGTGTGATCATCAAATTAGACTTTCCCCTTAGAATATACTTAGAAAGCTAAAATTTGGTACACATGATTAACTTGGCTGACAGTACAATTTTATATAATACCTACCCCCAACCCCCGACCCTAAAATTAAAAAAAAAATATTTTTACCCACACAAGATTATTTAAAACTAAAATTAGGTTACATACTCATTTAATGATAATAAAATTTTACAATAAATTTTACATTCCCCCTCGTCTCCCCGTCACCCACCATACGCGTATAACACACTCTAACCATCCAGAGAAGTCGATTGCGCGCATTAAACGGACTGACGCCCAAAGTCGGGCGCCACAACGTAAATTTGGGTGTCTGATTGACGTCAATTATACGATTTGGGCGTGTATTTGACAGAAAATATATATATATATATATATATATATATATATATATATATATATATATATATATATATAAATTATATTCCCTGTTTTAGATTTTTTATCGATATAAATAATCATTGAGGCGAAATGGCTCAAATTAATAATACTATATATAAATTATTAATTATATTCCAGTTAATATGACTTGATCCTAATCAATCACTTATGTGCACAAGTAATTATTAAATCTTGTTTGTGTTAAATTAATAGTAATTTGCGAACGTTGTCTAATTAATTAATTATTTATAATCAAGTGTCCCTAGGTGCACCTTGAGAAGAGAACAACCTAGGAACATAGAGTTTTAGAGTACCCAGTAGTACCTATTTAATATATTTTTTAATTTTAAAAAGTTGTAAATTAAATCTTACACATACGGTATATTTTCTTTATTCAGTATTTTTTATAGAATTTAACTTGAGTGGTATTATTGTAGGTATTTTATTTTAATGTCTGTCTCATTTGAGATCTAAAAAGTATAATTTGTTATCTAAATTTCTTTTAAATTCCATGATTATCAAGCTGTTATAAAAGGTTAAGTACCTACACAATTTAAAGCCATCTTCATTGAGCCATTATGTTAAAAAAAGGCTTGGTCCTCTAACTGATGTATTCCTAGTGTATATTTATTTATAAAATTATACGCTGCGTACTCAGATTAGAGCTATCTATTGAATATATCTTAAAAGAGAATGAATAAAGATATTTTGAGATCATTATTTTGCGCCCTTTAGCAAGTTTTAACCTTTGACTTTAATTTTTTTCAAGCATATTTAATTATAATATTTGTAACATTGTGTCTGCCAATTCATCTTTTTATAACAGTAATATATATTATTTACCAAATGTAAAAAGTGAGGGTTAAATGCCAAAAAAAATTAACTGGAATTAAGGACCAGCGCTAGATAAAGGACCTTGTTCTTTTGTAGATTTTCTTCTGACTAAATCCAGTGACTTCTTTGGAATAGAGATACACCTTTTATCCTATTAGCGCGCGATAGCTTCTATGGTGAGCAGTTTGACTATATATTCATAGGAAATTCATAGCGTTGATTATGTGATTTTCATTGTGCGATACACGCGAACTCGCAACGTAAGTGGGTAGATTGAATGCTTAATTATGTAAACATAGGTATTGGTCTGCCAATTCTCCTCATAATATTTTAATTTCTTAAAAGCAAACATGGCGTTGTGGATTGTATTGTAACTCTTCAGTTTGAAAAAATCCAGTGGCGACTTGATCAAGTTCCTTATTTATGTATCTAAGTGAGAATAAATTTAGTTGAGATACGGCGTTCTTTTTTGGAAAGCACAAATTATATAGGTAGGTATATTTGTTTTCTTTTTAATAATTAAATATAACTTTTACTTAGAAATCATTAATCTTTTTTGATCAGATATAAACAGGAAAATTGTTAATAATTTTAAAGTTTGTTATAATTAATTGGAACCCAATCTCAATTTATTTTGGGTTTAAATACCATGATACAAATTAGTTATTTTAGTATAGGAAAAAAAATAAAAAATAAAGTATTTCTACATAAAAAAATAAATATTTTTAGCAAACACGAAATTAAAATTGTACCGTCATAAGCAAGAGTGCCGTAACGGTATTCTTATTCTCTCTCTCTCTCTCTCTCTCTCTCTCTCTCTCTCTCTCTCTCTCTCTCTCTCTCTCTCTCTCTCTCTCTCTCTCTCTCTCTCTCTCTCTCTCTCTCTCTCTCTCTCTCTTACCTATTATAATGCCGGTAGAATAAGAGTTTGTTTGTTTTCTATAAAACACCATTTGCAAAACAAAAATTAGTCTTGTGTTTGTCAAAAAAAAATTAAATTTCGTAGTTTTAAAAAAATACGGGCACTGTTAGCTATAATTAACCTGTATCAAAAATGTACTATAAATTTTTTTTTCACTCATAGCCTTAGAACGTAACATTATTTATCACATTTTTAATCCGAGAAAATAAACCTCTGCACCTAAAGCAATAATGATTTTTTTCTCTTCTAGTAGGAGATAATTTTATAAACAATTAATAACTGTTACTTGATTTTTTTGAACTACAAAGACATGATATTACTTATAACATCTATTGGAAGAAATTCAACAATATTTTTCTATTGTAAAGGACATTAACATGGAAAAAATTATAAATCAATTAATTATAATATTTCACACATTTTAAAAATATAAACTTAGTTACTTACTACTTGGTTAATTAATTTATTTATCCAATACATACAGATAATGAGACAATTACCAGCTTTATTTTAAATAGATAAACTCAATAATAACCCCCGCGTGGCTTTTACTTTATTGAGTGGATAATAATTTATTTTACCCACTCAACTGTCACTTGTCAAATAATTTTCTTGTAAATGTCATTAAAATTTTTAATAAAAATATGAATTTCTAAGCTATTTATTGGATAAAACCTTGTATGGCACATGGGTAAACCGATATTGCCCTCTCGAAAATTAACCTGCTTGGCTGACGCCTCGCAGGTTAATTTTCTCATGGCCAATATCTTACTTTACCCACTAGTACCATAAATAACTATTATTCATTAGTTTTCAAAAATGTCGATTTCAAATGTTTTTTCGTCGATAATTAAGATCTAGCAATAATTTTACTTTATTATTGGTATAAAATAATTCAAATAATAAAATTATGTGTGCTAGGGCAGTCGTGCCGGTTTTGGCCACAAAGTGGCCAAAACTAGCCCTAGTAGTAAAAAAAATAATATATAAAGGCACAGGCTCTTATAAGAACGTAATATAAAACAATGCGATGCCGTAATTGGCTTGATGTGCCGCCATGTATCTTGTAAGCCAATCTTGGCACCGCATTCTTATGTTTTATGTTCTTATGAAAGCTTCTGTATAGGCCTTAAACAACGGTGGAGAAGTCTATTATAGCCTCGCACTCTTATATCCCTCGATGCTACGCACGGCTATAAAAAATATCTTCTCTACCTTGGTATATAATCACTATTACTATACCGATGTAATACTCTCGAATGTGTATTGTAGGCACTAACGAATTTTGTTTGAATTTTATTCTATATCATGACCCATGATTCAAGAGTCTATAATACAGACTATATTTATATGTATTATATAAATATGTAACATGATTTTAATTTTTTCCCTGGATTAAGAAAACTGTAGTCTGTCTTAAAATCTGAGATCTCAATGAATAATTCGAACGGTTTGCAGTTTATATTAAAGGTAGTCTGGCGTACATAATTACAAAGCGCAAAATGAATGAAAGAACCATCTAACCTTCGAACCCAAATACAAGTTTTATGGTTCTCGAGGCATCTTGCTGCGTTATACGCCAGAAGAAGAACGCATTCTTTTTCAGCGTTTTAACTAAATAAGGAGTGATATAATGAACTATCCAGCGAATGTAAATTGTTTTAATAATGATAATCTGATACTGTCAAACTGATCTAAATGATAGTTCTTTCATGGCAAAATATGTTAGGTATCTTAAGGACTGTGTTACAGGTTTGTTAAATTCGTTAATTTTGAAGACATCTTGACATATGAAAATAAATCTAGCTATATTTTTTATCAAACACTTAATTATAAACAATATAAGTAATTATTTATTCGTCTGTTATAATACTATTCGCGCTGTAAATTTCACAGCGCGTAGCGCTAGAATAGTATTATACGGTAGTTTAGAATTTCCAAAATCGACAAAAAATTCTAGGATACAAATGTGTTTCATAAAAAATAAAAATATATAAAAATGACCGTCTGTCCGTCTGTCCGTTGGTTCGTCTGATGTCACCTTTTTGTTAACTCGATAACTTAAAAACGAATAATCCGATCGACTTGAAACTTTCAGAAAAAATTAAAAGTATGATGTTTTTTGAAAGTAAGCCCCGCAAAAGCAAAAAAGTTATGGGGGTAAAACTTAAAAAAAAAATAAAAAAGTGTAATTTTCGAAAAAATAAATATTATCTTTTTTTTTAATATTTTTTTTATATTCTTTTTTAATTTTTTTTTTGTTTTTAAAAAATATATTTTTTTTTGAAAAAAAATGTTAATTTTTCTTTCAAAAAAAAAATTCTCGTTTTGCAATTTTTATTTTCTGTATAAAGCATTTTTAAAAGGTTAACGACCATGTGTACCATATTGGTAAAAAATGTTAATTTTTCTTTCAAAAAAAAAAAATTCTCGTTTTGCAATTTTTATTTTCTGTATAAAGCATTTTTAAAAGTTTAACGACCATGTGTACCATATTGGTACGCATCCTGTTTTATGCACGGAACGTGTGACCGTATTTGGTACACACATACACACATCTGGTTGGTAATGTTCCAAGTTGTGTGAGTCCCACAGGGACGCAGCTACATGGGTTCTAAATGTAGTGTTTAATAGGTCTGGTCCTTGGGAAACAAAATGTTTTTCTTCCTAAAAAGTCCGCAACTTATTAAAAAAAATCATAAATGCAACTTCCTTTCAATAAAAAATTCCTCTGGTCCAGGAATAAATTTTCAAAAGGACATGGCACAATTTATAGGGAATTTTGGCCCTCGGTGAAATTCGCTAAATTTTTTATATGTTTTAGTTTATACTTTTTTAAAAGGAATTAGGAACGTTTCAAGCACTTTGTATGTACAGTTTTTTTTCTATAAGGAAAATAAAAAAATATTTTTGCCCTACACTCCTCATAAAAATATTTTTCTAGTAGGCATTGTTTCGTTTGACAACTTGTCAGTGAAGGATATTCTGACGTATTTTTAAAGTTTTTTAGACTAAATTGTCAGTTTTATTGGGAAAAAGTAATGAAATACATATTGAAATTGGACAGAATAATTAAATAAGATGAACAAAAGTGCAACAGAAATACTTCTTAAGGACTAAATTAGTGAAATACGTGAAATAAGTTATTTGCTAACCTGGTAAAAAGTACTAAAACGTATATAAAATTGAACTAAAGAATGAAATAAGAAGAAAAGCAGAATATAAATACGTTTTAAGGGAATCGTTTGTAAAATAATAAGCGATTTTAATGCCGAAAGTGTATCCCTTATTTTTTGTACGGCAAAAAAAACAATTATTTCCAAAATTCTACATAGAAGAAATTGAATATGTGTTTTTGTAATATAATGTACTGGAACCCATGTTAAAACTCCAGAACTTAATAAAATAATAAAATAAGAAGTAAAACAGAACAGAAAAACTAAGTTGAAAGTGAAATACTGTGTTTCTGCATAGAATAAATTATCCAATATAACTATCATACCGAGGGCTTCATAACAGGGCTGTATCAACCGTGTTAACATGTAGCAGATATGCCCTCGATTTGCTATGAAGCCCTCGATATGATTTAAAATATGAACACTAAAAAAAAGAATCCATGAATCAAGAAAATGCATCTTTCGATTATATTTTAAGCCAAATTCTCTTATTTTTGGACTAGCATTTCTTATGAACCTAATAATTGGCGCGGGTCTTTGAATGGAAATCCGCGCTCTTCATTTAAGATGTTAGCCTTAAAATAAGAGAATATGGTGTTGTACTTATCAAAAGACATGTGTCCTTGATTCAATTCTTTTTCACAGTATTACATTAGGACATTTTTATAAAAAAATAAATAAAATGTTTTCATTTCCTCCCATTCGGGGCATCTGCTGTTGACCACCTTGACGGTTGCATACAAAGCAATTTACTTGAAAAAAGGCTCTAAAAGCCATGCTAAATTAATTTTATATTACTAATAATATATAAAAAAATTGACAGACATCAGTTTGACTTATACCAATCAAGCTTTTTTCTTAATCATTAAGCTAATTAAACTTATTTTTATGAGGAGTTTGGGGCAAAAATATTTTTTTATTTTCGTTATAGAAAAAAAACTGTACATACAAAGTGCTTGAAACGTTCCTAATTCCTTTTTAAAAAGCATAAACTAAAACATATAAAAAATTTAGCGAATTTCACCGAGGGCCAAAATTCCCTATAAATTGTGCCATGTCCTTTAGCTCTGGCCGTTAACCTGTTAAAAGTTTTTAACTTGATGTTTTGTTTTAATGAAATGGGCCTACTGTAGGCTGCCTACAGCGAAAGTATTAAAAAAATTTTAACTCGATGTTTTGTTTTAATATAATGGGCCTACTGTAGGCCGCTTACAGAGAGAGTATTCTTTTGTTGGCATCTATATTTTTTCACAATTTAAATAGTTTTAACTTGCGTTATAGGGAAAATGAATTTTACCATCCACGGTAAATAGTATACTAATAGTATAATGCAAGATGACTGGAGGCTAAAGCCTCCGGATATCCTGGTATAATGAAATAGGTATCATTACATATCTTCACGGGTTCTTCTAAAAATCACGTTGCTAGAGCATTTGAAATTGAAATTTGAAAAAACTACTAAACTATGCCTTTTTTAATATCATTATGAAAATCTATTAAAAAAATATATTTAAAAGATCACTACATTTCAATGAAACTTTGAACTCGTCCATCGCGATGCATCGCAAAGGGAAATTTAACCTGGCACCCGATGCTCTTTCTAGAATACCTTATCCTGAACCTGAAATTTTAGTTACTGAAATACAGTCATACTAATCCCAAAGAAAAATTAATCCCTGGCGGGATAGATGTGTCTATTTTCCTAGGGGTTAATAATATTATGATTATCTCACCTAATTCACCATTGTTGTTTACTACTTTGGATGGCTTTTTTTTGCGATTCTGTCAGCATCATTCGATAGTCCATAGTGCCATACTCCAAGTACATTTCTGATTAAGAGGTCATTATTAACTAACAAATTGTTAAAACTACATCTACGTATTGTACCGCGTTTTCCTGTCTAGAATAAGTAAAAACTAAAAAATTATCAGGCGCTGCCCTGGTTACTTATTATAGAAAAGAAAATGTACGGTTGCGATCGGCTAACTGGCATCAGTACGGGCACAGGGGTTCATGGATTAAAAATTATGATAATAAGCTTAGTTTAACACCTTGGGCGCCAGAATCTTGTAAACATACATGTGCTTGGCAGTTTATGTGTTAAGATTCAAACACATAAAAAATAATGTACTAGAATATTAATTATCTTTTACAGCATGTATAAACCTGAAAAATAACTATGATTTGAATAGATTTGTATATCTTGTGTTGATTATAATTTAAACAAAAACTCAAATATGTGCTGTTACAATGTTTATTTAAAATGACAAGTAGACAACTTTAATTAATCATATTAATTAAAATAAAATTATAAATTACCAAAAGTATGGTGAAAAGACCCCATTGCGAAATATAAAAAAAAATGTGGTGAACTACCCTATTGCAAAAATGTTAAAATATGTATACCAAAATTATTATGGTGAATAACCTAAATAAAAACAGTAATATAAGGTATGTGTTAATAAGTGAAAAATAGTAATCTAGGCGTACGGCCCAAAGTTGCAACTTTGTTTACAAACCAACCTAGAATATTCATAATAAAATAGAGCACCTTAATAAATATTAAAATTTGAGAACTTGGATATTTTACCAAAAATAAATATAGTAAACCGCATTTTCATTATTTACACTAAAACTATAAAAACCTGTTAATTAAAGTTGTCCCTGGAACGACCAAATACGTTGTCCCACTCCCTGATGATGTACGTCACTGTGCAGAACATGTCCTTGTCCTTGCCTTGAGAACTCCTTACAAATTTGAACACGTTTGAAACTCAAACGCTTGAGGATCCATTGAAACGTTTGTAAACCTCTTGGCTTAAAAACGGTACTGCAATTTACTGAACATCTTGAAAAATCTTGAAAACTCTTGAAAACTAATGTGGAAAATTGAAGAACACCTCAATGAAAATTGAAGTTAAAGTTGAAATGGAAAGCTTCGCCATCGATACTCGTAAAATTTGAGATAACGGTAACGTTGTAAAATATAAAAGCTTCACCAACAATATTCATAAAATTTGGGATAGAGGTATCGTCAAAACATTCGAAGAACGTTAGAACAGAAATGGAAAAGCTTCACCAACAATCTAGAAAGAAAGAACAGCGACTTTAGAACTCAGCCATCGATATGAAAAATCGAAATCCGTAATTAGATTTAAAATAAACTTACCCAGTCCAAAACTGAATTAATTGGAGCAGTAAGTGCTGAATACTAGAATACTCTGCAGCCTGAAGCCTTCATCTGTACGCCTCTAATGAAAATAAAGAAAACAACGTGTTAAACACTTGTAACTTAGGTAACCAAAAAGCGACTTACTTTGAAAGATGAATATTGTGGAATTTCCATTAAAACTGCTTGAACTAATTACGTAGGATTATACTACACTTCATTACAAACTTATTGCAACATTTTTACACAAACATAAACCACGGATGGTTTCACAAAAATCAGATTCTGATTTTACGACCTGAACGCCATTGCTTGTCGTTTTGAAAAAGAACGCCTCTCCCTTCAACTCCGGCAAGGTACAAAACTCCCCCCGTGGCGAAACTTGGAACTACGAACAACAAATCGATTTTGAGGGTAGGCAACACAAAAAACATCTATTCATAATCCCAATATTACTTGAAAATAAAGAAAAAGAATACTCTAAATAAGTTTAAAATGCCTAGCCATACATCTAACAATCGTTTCATATGGTTTAAGAAATGATACGACGAAAATAAACCAACTTGAAGTCATCAGCTGACCATGCAATGCATACTGTATACCTGAATGCGGGTAGAAGTAAAACTAACCTCAAAATTAGGTAAACAATCTTTGATAATGATTTTATCCGACTTCCAGAAGCTTTAGCTGTGATTAAAAAGGTAAGACTAGCTGAAAAACATCAGTAGCTAACTCAAGTACTGAATGTAGTAGATTACTAGACGTTTGTTATTATATTTTAGGCTATCAAAAGTAAACACCAAAAATAAGACAAATTCTGTAATAAAAGAAAAATGACCCAGCAAATGGAATCAAGGACCATCGCAAGACTTCCACAAGACCATACAATAAGTCTGTACTCAATCTTATATGTGCAAATAGAAAGAAATACTAACTTCTGAAAAAATGGTAACATCGTATGATTACGTGACACAGATCAGGTAATCTTTAAAAACAGTGGCAGTCATAACTGCTACACAGCCCTCCTCCGAATAAATAAAAAATATTTATTCCCAAAAATATTTTTTAACCCAGAGTATAAACTCCAATAGTTAACTCTAAATAGAACATTACAATATCACAAAGAATAACCCCGTAACCAAAAAAAAATTACTCCTAACTTATGCTACTAGCATATTCTGATTCTGTAACCAAAAACTATTAAATTTACTTATTATTTATTGTAGCTTTATTCCCCTTTCCGAATATATACAAAAATAAAAATATTTATTTATTTTTCATTGCATTTCTATCCAATTTTTATGAATCAATATTGAATCAATGTTTATTGAACTTGTTATTGAATGCATTTTTATTGAATTTTTAGTTAAGCCTGATATCTACGCGTACCACACGCCTATTTACTAGGGACAAATCCATGAATTGACAAAATCGAGTTATAGTTACACAATCGGGAAGTTACATAATCGGGAAAATTCTTATTAACTAAAATTCAACAACAATGACTTTTTAATATCAATAATCCTTATTATTGACACTAAGTCCAAAAACTTTTTAGTCCATAGTTTTGACCGTTATTAACCTTTTAATTTTTCAGGTATTCTAATCAAGATCTCAATCAAAACTGAAGAACACTCACTCTACACCCATCTACTAAAATGTCGCAGCAATCAGTTCTAGACCTGATCCCTCGAGCATCAAAGAAAATATTTTTTTTTTTTTACAATATTTGACTTTATTTTATTTAAAATAAAATTTAACTATTTACACTTGACTTTTACTCACTCTTAGCTAATATTTACAATTAACGGTTTTATTTTTCTTTCTGAAATTTAAAAACTCATGCATGCAGTTATCCGACGGATACATCACTATTCGAACCCAAATATTTCTTAAGATCTTTAACGTGCCAGTCTCCAATGGATTGACCGTTTTTATCCTGTAACACATAAACCAAATTTGACTTTTTACCTATTATCTTACATAACACGTACTTAGGCGCTAATTTTGACGCAAAATAATTTACTGCGCTGGAAAGAACTTTATTTCTTTTCCATACCTTCTCACCTATCGTGAACGTTACGTCACGCTTTCTAAGGTTATAGGCTCTTCTATTTCGCTCGTATGCTTCATGCAATTTAGTTTTTACATCCGCAAAAATGTCTTTTAACCCAACTAAATCCTTAAAATACATTTCCCGAGAATCCGGTTCCAACTCAACGTCTTGAGTGGACGAAACTTTGCCATAGTAAGCCCCTGTTAACGGTACGATTCTTCCAAAATTGAGAAACGCCGGCGAATGTCCGTGGACCTCATTAACTGCGGTACGAAGCGCAAGACCTATTTTACCTATATTTTTATCCCATTCCCGGTGATTTTCTTTTATATAAGACCTTATCGCCGTTTCTACCGTTCGATTCTGTCTTTCTGTAGGATTTACTTGTGAATGAAATTTGGCATTGTACCAGATTTTTTGAACTTGATAGTCGTCCGCAAGCTTTTTGAAAGCTTTCCCAGCAAACTGAGTACCATTATCGACAATAATGTACTGCGGTACGCCATATATTAAGAACACCTGATTTTCTATAAATTTTATTACACCTTGAGCAGTAGCTGTTTTCAAAGGTTGTAAAAGTGTATATTTTGTGAACCAATCAGATACTACTAATAAATAACAAAACCCTCCATTCGATCTAGGTAATGGACCTATAAAATCTGTTGAAATACACTGCCAAGGGAAACTAATATTCTTTTCTTTACCCATCAACCCATGACGTGCATAATTCGGAACCTTTTGTTCAGCGCAAATTTTACAACACTTAACATATTTCAAAATATCTGATCTCATACGTGGCCAAAAATATTCTTGTGATACCCTATTAAAAGTTTTATAAAAACCCATGTGAGCTGCTAAAGGATCATCATGACATTCTTTCATAACAAGCACCCTACAGAGTCTCGGAACCAACAACTTCCACTCTTTAATATTCGTTTTAATACCTAAATTAGAACGATCAAATTTATATATTTTATCTTCTACAATTCTATACTCTTTATATTGATTTGGACTCTTCAATATCTTTTCTCTTAATGAAACATAGTACTCATCTTTACCATACTGTTCCGAATCAAATGATATTAAATTAACTGACGGAAATACTGGTTTTTCTGGTTCAACTTCTTCAAAAGCCCTACTTAATGCATCTGGAACTACTTGTAAACTACCCTTACGATATGTAATATTCATGTCATACTGTTGGAGTTTAACCGCCCATCTAGCAATTCTTCCTGTCGGGTCTTTAAAATTTGCTAAATACTTTAAACTAGAATGGTCTGTTATAACATTAAACCTAACTCCTTCAATATATCCCCTGAAACGATCAATCGCGAATAAAAGAGCTAAACATTCTTTTTCACCGGTGCTAAAATTTCTTTCTGATCTTGAGAGAGTTCTTGAGGCGTATGCAATAACCTTTTCCTTTCCCTCCTGAACCTGTGTTAACACTGCTCCCAAACCTACATTACTAGCGTCACATTGTATGGTGAAAACAAGGTCATACCTAGCACTGGTTAAAACCGGAGCTGAAACAAGAGCTTCTTTTATTTTAACAAACGCGACTTCAGCTTCATTATTCCATTTAATTGGTTGTTTCTTTCCTAAACCTTTCAGCAAAGCATTAAGTGGTGCTACTAACGTTGCAAAATTTTTTTACAAACCGTCTGTACCATGAACATAACCCTATAAACCGTTTAATCTCTGTAGTTGTACTAGGACGTTTATAATTTAACATATCCTGTACTTTTTCTATATCTGTGCGTAACCCTTCTCTATCCAAAACAAAACCCAAATACTTTAATGATTTTCTAAAAAATTTACACTTATCAAAATTTATTGTAAGATTAGCTTCTTTTAAAATACGATAAACCTCTTTTAGCAGACTTATATGTTCTTCAAAACTAGATGATACTATTATTATGTCATCTAAATATACAAAAATATATGGTTCAAAGGCAGCACCAAACAATTTATCCATCAATCGTTGTTGCCTTTGCGCCGCGTTAGCCAACCCAAAACACATACGATTAAAGTGAAATAGACCATAGCCAGGTACAGTGAAAGCGCATTTTTCCTTTGACCTTTCAGTCAGTGGAATCTGCCAAAAAGCTTTTTTCAGATCGATTGTAGAAATATATCTCGCCTTACCAAGCATACTTAAAATTCTATCAATTTTTGGTAATGGATAAGAATCCTTCTTTGTTTGAGCATTTAATTTTCTACCATCGAAACAAAGCCTATGCGATCCATCAGATTTTTTCACTAACAATACTGGACTATTATAATCGCTATTCGAAGGAGAGACTACCCCTTGTGCTAACATATCTTTTAATTCTTTAACTAAAATTTCTTGCATATACGGAGACATTTGGTATTGTCGCATTTTAAAAGGTTTGTTATCCCCAGTATCAATATCATGTTTCATTATATGAGTACACCCTAACTTATCTTTTTTTAGTTCTTTGAACAAATCTTTAACTTTATTAGCTAAATGTTCCTGATCACTACTTAACTCTAAAATTCCAAATTCATTACTAGAATTAATACTATTTATTTCTACTTTATTCAAAAATTTCCAAGAATTATTTTCGAAACTTAGAGATATAGAAAATTGTTTCAAAAAATCTACTCCAAAAATAAATTCTGTTTGCAAAGTCGGTACTACTAAAATTTTTAAAACATTTACTGTATCATTGACTGTAATTGGTAACTCCACAAAACCTAAAACTTTTTGATGTGCCTTATCAGCCGTAGTTACATATGGTATACTACTATTACAAATTTCTAAATTTAAACTTTTAATCAAACTAATTCCCAAATTTCCTATAACTGAACAGTTAGCGCCAGTATCTATTAATGCTACTATTTGCTTATTAGCGATACTTGCTTTTATATAAGGCCTATTATCATTTGGTAAATTTTCAAAAGGATTTAAATTTACTAAGGAAATTAAGTGATTTTTATAAAATGCTTTTACTTTTTCTAGCCAAATTGTCCAATTGAACCAATTGTCTTCGTAGCTACTAGTTATCTTACTATCAGGTATGGCCTTATGAAGTAGTGAGCGTCGGCCGGGATTTCCCACTACTGCTCTACATTTTTTTGACAATTAGAACAATCTTTTAAAAATACGTCTTTTTTTCCACAACGGTAACAAAACTTAGTCCTTTTTGCAAGACATTTACTAAAAACATGATTAATTCCATTACAATTATAACAGACTATTTGCTTTACTTGATTACTACTATTTACTGTACTATTATTTTCTGAACTGCTATTTTTCTGATTTTTATTACTATTAAAATTACTGCTACTATTACTACCAAAAGATTTATATCCATTATTTCTGAAATTTCTATTATAGTTACCATTACTATTATTATTATTTCTAAAATTGTTACTAAAATTACTATTTGAATTTATCTGACAACAGTGCCCTTCTTTACAAACATTTTTACTACTACTTGCTTTATTTACACAACTACTTTCCTCTGCAAAACTACTATCTTGAGTTTCTACCACATTTACCCTAGGTACTGATTTCTTATAAATTGCGTTTTTATTTGTTACACTTTTTTGTTTCAAAATGTAAGCTTCATCTAACTTTTTACAATACTTTCTGAGGTCTTCAATCGAGTTTACTTCTACTAATGATAACGGAGTAAAATAATGTGGAAGTATCCTTTCCCTAATTGTTTTCAATTTTGTAAAATCACTAGGATAACGCAAAAGTCTCTTAAATAATGTCTCCATAGCCGCTGTAAAAACTGAAATTGACTCATCTGGTTTTTGATACTTTGCCCTGATGTCATCCCAAGTATGATCATCTACACTAGCAGACAAAAATTCTTTCTTTAATAATCCTATTAACTCTGACCAATTATTAACTGAACTTTTAACTGACAAAAACCAAGAGAGCGCCGGCTCTTTAAATAAGTCATAAGCTGTTTTAAATAAAATTTCATCTGAGACGTTTCTACAAACTTTTAAATAATCTACTTTTTCAATGAACGAAAGTACGTCTCCAGTACCGTCAAAAGAAACACCCCATTTATAAACAGGTACAGGCTTTATAAAGTCCGGGTCTGATCTAGCCGAAGTATTAGCTGCTGCATGAAACGTTGTGTCATTTAAAGAAATTCTTGTCATATTAGTTTCATTGACCTTATTCTCATGCGCAGTATGAGCCTCAATCAAATCCGCCTCTAATTCTAAACAAGTGGCTTTAGAAATCTGTAAAAATTTTGTCCTATCTGCTTCTTTATCCTTTACTTCCGGAAACCTATTTAAACGCTTATTTATGTGCGCTAGATTTGACTTTATACGAATGAGTTGAGAAATTGAGTACTCAAACTCCTCAAGTTCTTTAACTAAAGTTTTTACAATATCAATATTATCATTAATAGCTTTTACCTCATTATTGAAATTAAACT
This sequence comes from Brachypterus glaber, assembly GCA_958510825.1. Classification (NCBI taxonomy): domain Eukaryota; kingdom Metazoa; phylum Arthropoda; class Insecta; order Coleoptera; family Kateretidae; genus Brachypterus; species Brachypterus glaber. The sequence continues at coordinate 9,950,898 of OY294049.1, read as the reverse complement.
CCGGATCGACATATTTATTGTCCTCCGTTTCCCTTGCTATAGCTCTACTCAATGTTTTAATTTTCGCATTTCTATCATTCCTAGCCGTTAAAGACCTAATACGCAATTCATAATTTATTTGCTCTACCGTCAAATATCTAAGATCCATTTTATTTAAATCTTCCATGATTAAAATTTTAATTTATTACTAAAATTTACTATCAAAAATCTGTCAAAATCTGTCAAAAATCTTTCGCAATCTCTCTTTAAATAGTCAATATTCTTTCTAAAAATATTCACTCTCAAAAATCTTTTGAAAATCTTTCAGAAATCTTTCAAAAATCTCTCGCAATCTCACTCAAAATTTGCAATATTTTTTCAAAAATACTTGCCCTGTCCGCCACTCTTTTTTAGATTCGGATCGGAACCAAAAACTCCACGATTTATTCTCGCGTACTACTACACCTTTTTTGTTCACCCTGTATATTTCAGAATTTCACAAACTCAAAAAATCTCTCATCTTTCATCAAACTTTAATCCATTCTATATATTTTAGAATTTCATAACCAAAAACCTCTCAACTTTATTTTCTCCTATATATTTTAGAACTAAAATAACTCACTGGCCAAACTTTTCTCTCTTTATTTTACTCTATATATTTCAGAATTAAAATAATCAAAACTATGCACCAAAATGTTTGCTTTTCAAAAAAAATTCTCTCTAACTTTTATTTTTACCCTGTATATTTCAGAATCAAAAATAACCAAAAACTGTACCACTGCGTCCAATACTTTTTTTATTACGATCCTATATATTTTAGAATTCGAATAAAACTCAAAACTTTGCCCTTTTGGTACTCTCAACCTATCCGTGGTTTCTTTTCTCCCTGTATACACCAAACTATTTTTTAAACATTGCACACCTATTGTTTAAATCAAATCAACAACCATATCCAGTTTTGTCTAAATATCTTAAAAATATCTTAAAAATATCTCAAAAAAAATTTTTTTTTTTTTTTTTTTTTTTTTTTTTTTTACTTTATATTTTTTTCACAAACTTCAAAAATTTAAAAGTTAAACTAGCTTAATCCCACGTTATTTGGGCGCCATTGTGTACCGCGTTTTCCTGTCTAGAATAAGTAAAAACTAAAAAATTATCAGGCGCTGCCCTGGTTACTTATTATAGAAAAGAAAATGTACGGTTGCGATCGGCTAACTGGCATCAGTACGGGCACAGGGGTTCATGGATTAAAAATTATGATAATAAGCTTAGTTTAACACCTTGGGCGCCAGAATCTTGTAAACATACATGTGCTTGGCAGTTTATGTGTTAAGATTCAAACACATAAAAAATAATGTACTAGAATATTAATTATCTTTTACAGCATGTATAAACCTGAAAAATAACTATGATTTGAATAGATTTGTATATCTTGTGTTGATTATAATTTAAACAAAAACTCAAATATGTGCTGTTACAATGTTTATTTAAAATGACAAGTAGACAACTTTAATTAATCATATTAATTAAAATAAAATTATAAATTACCAAAAGTATGGTGAAAAGACCCCATTGCGAAATATAAAAAAAAATGTGGTGAACTACCCTATTGCAAAAATGTTAAAATATGTATACCAAAATTATTATGGTGAATAACCTAAATAAAAACAGTAATATAAGGTATGTGTTAATAAGTGAAAAATAGTAATCTAGGCGTACGGCCCAAAGTTGCAACTTTGTTTACAAACCAACCTAGAATATTCATAATAAAATAGAGCACCTTAATAAATATTAAAATTTGAGAACTTGGATATTTTACCAAAAATAAATATAGTAAACCGCATTTTCATTATTTACACTAAAACTATAAAAACCTGTTAATTAAAGTTGTCCCTGGAACGACCAAATACGTTGTCCCACTCCCTGATGATGTACGTCACTGTGCAGAACATGTCCTTGTCCTTGCCTTGAGAACTCCTTACAAATTTGAACACGTTTGAAACTCAAACGCTTGAGGATCCATTGAAACGTTTGTAAACCTCTTGGCTTAAAAACGGTACTGCAATTTACTGAACATCTTGAAAAATCTTGAAAACTCTTGAAAACTAATGTGGAAAATTGAAGAACACCTCAATGAAAATTGAAGTTAAAGTTGAAATGGAAAGCTTCGCCATCGATACTCGTAAAATTTGAGATAACGGTAACGTTGTAAAATATAAAAGCTTCACCAACAATATTCATAAAATTTGGGATAGAGGTATCGTCAAAACATTCGAAGAACGTTAGAACAGAAATGGAAAAGCTTCACCAACAATCTAGAAAGAAAGAACAGCGACTTTAGAACTCAGCCATCGATATGAAAAATCGAAATCCGTAATTAGATTTAAAATAAACTTACCCAGTCCAAAACTGAATTAATTGGAGCAGTAAGTGCTGAATACTAGAATACTCTGCAGCCTGAAGCCTTCATCTGTACGCCTCTAATGAAAATAAAGAAAACAACGTGTTAAACACTTGTAACTTAGGTAACCAAAAAGCGACTTACTTTGAAAGATGAATATTGTGGAATTTCCATTAAAACTGCTTGAACTAATTACGTAGGATTATACTACACTTCATTACAAACTTATTGCAACATTTTTACACAAACATAAACCACGGATGGTTTCACAAAAATCAGATTCTGATTTTACGACCTGAACGCCATTGCTTGTCGTTTTGAAAAAGAACGCCTCTCCCTTCAACTCCGGCAAGGTACAAAACTCCCCCCGTGGCGAAACTTGGAACTACGAACAACAAATCGATTTTGAGGGTAGGCAACACAAAAAACATCTATTCATAATCCCAATATTACTTGAAAATAAAGAAAAAGAATACTCTAAATAAGTTTAAAATGCCTAGCCATACATCTAACAATCGTTTCATATGGTTTAAGAAATGATACGACGAAAATAAACCAACTTGAAGTCATCAGCTGACCATGCAATGCATACTGTATACCTGAATGCGGGTAGAAGTAAAACTAACCTCAAAATTAGGTAAACAATCTTTGATAATGATTTTATCCGACTTCCAGAAGCTTTAGCTGTGATTAAAAAGGTAAGACTAGCTGAAAAACATCAGTAGCTAACTCAAGTACTGAATGTAGTAGATTACTAGACGTTTGTTATTATATTTTAGGCTATCAAAAGTAAACACCAAAAATAAGACAAATTCTGTAATAAAAGAAAAATGACCCAGCAAATGGAATCAAGGACCATCGCAAGACTTCCACAAGACCATACAATAAGTCTGTACTCAATCTTATATGTGCAAATAGAAAGAAATACTAACTTCTGAAAAAATGGTAACATCGTATGATTACGTGACACAGATCAGGTAATCTTTAAAAACAGTGGCAGTCATAACTGCTACAGTATTTACAACGGCATAGATGCATCATGATGGTAAAACTTTATATATTAATGAGCATGCCGCTTACCTTAAGGTCGTATAAGGTCATTCAATGTTACCAAAATATTTTAAATATTTATTTCACAGGATACATTTAAGTGGCTGCATAATATAACGTTACAGAATAGTATATTCGAATATAGATCTATAACTAGTATGGAATAGACAATATTACGCGCGAGCGGAAAGTTTGTCATACGAGCCGGCAGGAGAGTATGACGATCCCGCGAGCGCGGAATGACTATTCCATACGTGTTGTAGACTATACTTTTTCTTGTACTGCAAATATGAAATGTATGGCTTTAAACTGCGGACAAGGTTAAAAACAATGTTTTTTGTGATTGGACATAGTTAATGCAACAAAACACATATTTTTAAATAAAGCAATTAATGTTATTTAATAATTTTATCAAATCAGTAGTTAAAAAAGATAAAAAAGATTTTTGTTTAATTTTAGCACATATTTACAAATTATAATGCAAAAATTGAAGGTTATGTCAGATCGTTGTGACATATACCAGGTTTAAATATTTAAGAATAGATGGAGCAGTTTTAATTTTTTGAACTAAATTGATAAAAAACTGGTCAAATATTAAGAAAAACTAATAAACTTTATGTAATTTTAACGCAAAACTTTTTTTTCCAAACTGGATTATTTCATCAAATATAAAACATAAACAATTTATTTAGTTAACATAGATACACAGGCCAACAAATTTTCAACATTTAAAAGTTGATTTGGATCTGAAAACTAATTTAGTTATGTTTATTTCGAATATAACTTCCGTTTTTGTCCATCACGTAAGATTTTTGAACAACCGCACAGTGGGACGAGAAAAGAAACAGGGACACAATTCTGAATTATTGTATACGTCTATTTTTGATACCGCTGATTTCGAATAAAATAATTAAAAAAAGTAAAAACAAATCCGCGCCATTAGAGTGATCCAAAATTTTATTTTTGTTTCTGTCTTTCTTAAAATGTGTCAAATGGCTTCTTTTGATTAGGTTCATGTAGACCAATGTTCATAACATAAAAATTCAACACTTTATGTTAAAGAATCAAATTTTTGGCATGGCTTCCAGATGAAAAAAATTATATGTGAGGAAATCAAAAAATCCTTGTTCGGCAGTCAGTGAGTCTTCAGCCAGAAAATAAAAAAAATAACATCCGATCACAAAATCCTTGTTGGCCTGTGTTATTTTTAGTTGGAGGCTTTTCTCAAAGATATATTTCATTTGCAAAAGTGATAATAGCTGCTAATAAACAACAATGTGATTGTTGTAATTAGTTTCTTATTTATAGAATTAAAAGCTATTAAAACCTGAAGCTCTAAACGAGTGTTCAAAGATATACCCTTCAGGCACAATGAATTGAAAATAAATTACATGTTTTACAGTAGACAATGACTTATGTCTGAAAAAATATTTTCTTAAAACGTAGTTACTTTGTAGGATATTACAATAATATAATACCATTAATTCTGAATCATAATGTACGAATTCATAAAATAATAGTATATTAAAGTACTAATTTCATAACATACGTTTTTAGCACACGAGTACAAGTTTAGAAAACGAGCCGCTTGCGACGAGTTTTCTAAAGTACTAGTGCTCTAAAAAAGTGTTATGAAACGAGTGCTTTATACAATTTTTTCTATTTTGCTCTAAAATTTAAAAAACTTACATTATAATTGATGAAAAGTAACACAAAAAATAACAAAACGTTTGTAATAAATTATTATTATTATTACTAATAATTATAATAATAATTATAATTATACAGGGTGATCAGTAACTGACATGCCAAAATTTAAGAGGTGATTCTACATTCAAAATTACGAAAAAAAGTTTCTATAAAAGTTGGTCCGGAAATGAGCCCTAAGGGAGCTACGGCCCTTCGAAGATGATATGTTGAATGGGGAAAAGCATAAATAAAATTTTAATGCTGCAGGATTATTCTTCATTTAAAACTGAGCAAAAAAGTATTCTTCACCAAAACACCTAAATTTAATATTAAAGGAGTAATAGCCTTTTAAAAAGTAACTTTTTTGGTAGCATAAAATGTTACTTCCTCAAGAAATCCATATTTTTTACAAAAAATCCAAAAAAAATACTTTTAATTTTAGAATTCTAAAATATAAAAGTAAAAATACATATAAAAAAGTTTTGGGCAAAAATTTTATAGGGCAGTAGCTCCCTTAGGACTCATTTGTGGACCAACCTTTATAGGAACTTTTTTTTTATATTTTTGGATGCAGAATCACCTCTTAAATTTTGACATGGCAGTTATTGATCACCTTGTATAATAGTATACTCTCAAATTTGTTCAAAAATTGCAAAAAAAGATTACTAAATGAGCTAGCACGGGAACTTCAGATTGCTCGAGATTTATAAAGTGCTCTTGAGCTAGCTAGCACCTGAACTATTGGTTTTTGGGAGTTTGGCACTGAGAAATTTTTGATCAAAATGTCGAGGACTATAACATATTTAAAATTCAGCGAAATCTGAATAAAACCATTATTTGGGGGTCATCGATCTTTTTCAATATCAAATTTGTTTTCTTCGCCAAAATTACGTAAAAAATATGGTCTGGTTAAGAGTAATTGAACTTGGTGCAAGCTGCTAATAGCAAAATTTTACAACAAAAATAACAAAAGCATTACTAGTCGAGAGCCACTATTTTCGGGGACATTTGTACATAATTAGTAGCTATCTTTAGGACAGGCCTAAAGTATATCCTCAGGAATATACAGATTGGAAGTCGCTCTGATTCCCGTTTAGTAACAAAGTCCCGAACAAAGTATATCCTGAGGATGTCCTTCGGAAACTTCAAAACGGATATTCTTGGGATATCCATTGTATAAACCTGGGTATCTGAGTAGTAGCAGACCATGTTACTTAATTGTTACCTAGTTAGTTATCAAAATTAATAAAGGTCCTTTTGAACAAGCCCAAAGTCTATTTGGGGCTCTCCATGACTTTGTATTCAGTTCTAATAAATAAATAAAAAAAATAAATTGAACATTTTATCTTCAGCACCTATTAAGAATTTTTATTAATTTTCTTCACTCATGTGGTCACACCTCTAATGTTATGAGTTGATAACTATTTTTCTGCAAAAATAATAAATAACCTATTAGGGAAAGTTCAAGTATTACGTAACGCAAATGTTGATCATTTTGGACCCCCCCCCTGTAACGCTATTTTCCTATACCATTAACATGGGCGTAACACTCCAAAATGACCCCCACCCCCCCTATGAGCGTTACGTAATACTTGAACGTTCCCTTATAAAGCTTTTTATCATTTTTGCAGAAAAATGGTTATCATCTCTAACATTAGTGTGTACCACATGAGTGAAGAAAATTTATCGATAACGTTAATAAATCAATCCAATAGCATTTTTAAAAGAAAAGCCTCTATATCATGTATACACGAGTTATAATTATCAGCAATTTGTTATTATACTATTCACAGGGCTTCCGCTAGAATAGTATTATACGGTAGTTTCGAAACTCCAAAAATCGTCCTAGACAAAAAATTCTTGGATACAATTGTGTTTTATGAAAAAATAAGAAACTTTGAAAATATCCGTCTGTCCGTCTTCCAGAACGAATTATCCGAATTCGAATTTTTTTTGGGAAAAATCAAGTTCTATGAGGGGAAGATCCCTGTTTTTTAAAGTAATCCCACAAAAAAAAGTTATGGGGCATTAAACTTTTTTAAAAAATAAAAAAGCCCTAATTTTCAAAAAAAAAATACTTTAATTTTTTTTGTTCTTCGCAAAAAGAAAATTAAAAAAAAATGAAAATGTTGAAAAAGTTTTTTTTTTGATTTTTTTTTACTTTTTTTTTAATGTATTTTTTTTATTTTGAAAATAATTTTTTTTTTAAGTACCTACTATTTGGGAAAATGCAATATACCATTTACTGTGAACAATATATAATGGTGTGCGTAGCATTACTTATCGTCACGGCCTGTAAGATAAAATCCTATGTTAGCTAATACATGTGGTAGATAGTTTGGTAAACTGGAAAGATATATATCATGTGAAAACATAAAAATTAATACTTTGCAAGTGTTGATGTGTTCAAACTATGAGAGTGTAAGCTTCTATAGATGTAATATTACGTGTGTGGTCTTTCAGATGCCACCAGTGACCACCAGGATGCCCTTGGCTGAAGAATATACAGATTTTTCGGATCAATTTAGTTTTTTAATTTTATGTATCGAAAATGCAATTCGTCACGTACGTATAGCAAATTTCATTTACCATACACTGTAAATTAATAATTTAATTAAAAAAAACACCTGACTGATTAACAAAAAAGTATATAACAAGAATAATGTGAAATAAAATTATATAGTAACCGTCGCAGTCGAAGGCCTCTTTTGTCTTTATTATTAAAACATTTGTATATTTGAATTTACAATTGACAATATTCACTGGGTATTTGGTAAATGTATGCAGCTTTAGGAGTATTGTTTTTGCTTATAAACCTTTTTATGAGAGCTCAATTAATAATAAATTTATAAATTACCAGTAGGATAGGACCTACCTCCTGTTAATACTATTTAATAATAGGTTTAAGTTATCTACCTATTAATCAAACCTTTTGTTTTATTAATTATTTTATTTTAAAATTTCTTAATTAAATATTAAATTATAGTAGCCTCTCAGTTACAAACTATATGAAATTTAATACCCCTTTAATAATCAAAGTGATCAATGTAATTTTTAACAATATTCTCATGTCACTAAAAACACAAAAAGAAAATAACATATCTGGCACAAATCTTGAGCACGTTTCATTACAATTTCTTCAGTTGTGTTTGATATATATGACATTTTATGCCAACGGGCCACGCGTGGGAAAGAACATTTTGTTTTGCACGTGTATTATAGTCTAAACTATTTTCACTAAAAAAACTAAAGAAGTAATAGCGTTTTAGGTATAGTATAGTTGTGTATCTAAATGGATACATATGCCTATCGGAGTGGATAGCCAGTGATCACTATCAACAGGTGATAGACCTTCGTTGGTTGTGCTCGGGCCTTAGGCCCCAAGCATTTCTTGAAAAAAAAAAATGAATGTAAAAACTGGCTTTCTTTGCTAAAAATTGGCCTATTGTTTGCTTAAAATAGGCCCTTTTTCAAAAGTGAATACACAAAATTTTTCAATGATTCCGACTTTCTTGTAAATTTAAGGGCATTCTTTGCTAAAAATGGATCTATGATTTGTAAAAATTGCTTAAAAAACGCTTGGAAAAGGATTTTGTCCATTTTTATAAAAACTTATAATTTTTTATATAAATAACCGTGATCCCGTAAAATTTTAATCCATAGTCAGCTACTATTATTATATATAAAATCGCCAAAAAACATTATAAACAAAAAATTCATGGATACAAAATTTGTATCCATGAATTTTTTATGTGTTTCATAAAAAATAAGACATTTTGAAAATGTCCGTCTCTCCGTCTGTTCATCACGTTTTTTTGTGGACACCATAACTCATGAACGAATAATCCGATCGACTTTTTCAGGAAAAATCAACTTCTATGAGGGGAACATCCCTACTGCTTTTGAAAGTAATCCCCCCAAAAACAAAAACTTATGGGTTGTTAAACTTTAAAAAAAAATAATTTTTTTTTTCAAAATTTTTTAGTTTTTCGAAAATATTTCTTTTTGAAACGATTTTTTTTGTGATTTTTTTAATTTTTCTTTATAAAGAAAAATTTCAATAAAAAAAATAGTTTTTTAAAAATTTCTTAGTCACGACCAAAAAATTTAATTTTTTTTTTTTATTTTTTTTTGAAAACAAAATTGTTATTTTTCATTTTTTTAAGTTTAATTTTTTGGAAAAATGCAATATACCATCCATTGTGAATAGTATACTATGGAATACGTAACATTACATATCTTCACAGCTTGTTCTAATACTATAACAGTAGTAAGGCGTAATTAAGGCTTTCTTAGACATGTCTAGGCTGCAGCCTTTAAGAATTATCATATCCTCGATTTTATCATTAAAGCAATATTTTTAATTTATCAAATAATATCTATGAATGAACATAATATGTCTATGATTAAAAATTGTAGAAATCCCATTGCACAGACAGCGTGTCTTAGTTCAATGTTACGCTAATATGTGTGTCGTAATAATGAGACATGTATCGAATGGTTAATAACCTTTCATTCAAAGAAATTCCGAAGAAAGCGAAACTACAGAACGGTATTTTATTAATTCACGCGACATTATCTTTTCGTGATAATTAAAAATAAGCCGTGAATATATATACAGAACGGTCCTAAAGTCACCCCCCTCCCCTCTTCGATTTTGAACGAGTTGAGATATCAACTTCAAATTTAGAACTCTTAAATAAGACAACTTAAACTATCTTTTTGGATATATTTGATACTTTCAGCTCTTAAAATGTGGGCAGGGGGACATGGGAGGACATTTTTTTAAAGGAAAAGGTGGGTCGTTTTGCTAAAAATTGGTTTCATAGTGTAACATTAGTCAAGGAACAAGAATATGGCCATAGATTTGACCTACGACAAATACCTTCAAAAATATTGGACAAAAACTCTCAAAATTGACCAAAAAAGTCCCAAATCTTGGAGAAATGGAGATTTTTTTTGATTACACTACCCGACAATTTGAAACTTTTGAAATATACTATTTATGATATATATATTGGGTCTAGAAGTGTTTTTTCCCTGATTTCATATCCGTTTTCAGAAATTTTCTATCACGTCACAGTTTTGATATACAGGGCGTTTTATAATAAAAAAGGGCATTTTTTTAAATGTCGGGGGATTTTACATTTATAAATATTTACTTTTCAAATTTGGTACACTTGTTAAAAATTTGTGTGCTTTTCGAATATTTTAAAAAAATTTTAAATATCGATTGACATTTGTTTTTTATAATAAAAAGAAAAAGTTTTTTCGTTGCCAAAATTTCAAAAGATGGAAAGGACCTTCTGGAAGCGGCGCAATATTAATTTTAAGTCCGTTATGTCAGCTATTTTAACAGCAATTTGCATAGTTCAAGAACAATAAGTAGGCTTTGGACCAGAATTTGACATTTTAAGTCAATGTTCTATTTAGGGCCACTTGCACCAATGATGGTTTAACTTTAAACTTGGATTAAATTGACGGCCGACCAATCAGAATTCAGCATTTTTAACTTAACCTCTGTTTAGTTGAGATAATCCCAGACCAAAAGTTGGTGCAAGTGGCCCTTACTTCTTAATATACAGTTTATTTATGTTTAAAAAGTTAACCTTATTTATTTTTATCATTTATTTGTTTATTTAATTACATCGGCACTTAGTGCTACTAAGAGTGCGGTTGTATTGAAATCTTCGCTGAAAAGTCAAAATCTTTGACCACGTTTTTTCACATTTCTTGACGTTTTAGACCATTCTGAGTGGAAAGCAGTAAAAAATTTTTTTGCGTCCGTCTGTCTGTCTGTCTGTCTGTCTGTCTGTCTGGGTGTAAACTCTCTAACTCCATTTCTACATGAGATATCGACTTGCGGTTTTTTGCATATTGTTTCTTATCGCTGATTAGATTTTGGGGGTAAACGATTGGGGGTAAGGGGGTAAAAATAGGGTAAAACTCCTATTTATAGCGTTTTTTGTTTATAATTAAGGCAATTATTATTGTATTTGGTTAATTTAGCACAATATAAAAGATAATTTTAAATTGGTCAAAAAATGTTATAAACAGTGTTTCCCTAAAACGTATTGTTTAAAAGATATTGGCGTTTAAAGCAGTAAAAGGTTTTTTTAGCATATTTCACATATTTATAACCCGATTTCAAAAAATTATATTTTAAATAAAAGCTCTTTTTAAGTTTTTTTTTTAGTGTACAATAGTGCCGATGTTTTGACAGGCTGCTTGCAACGTTTCATCTAGTTAATTGATTCAATAATTTAACTTGACTTAAAACGTCAAATTTTTGTACAAAGTCTACTTATTGTTCTTAAAGTATGCAAAACGCTGTTAAAATATCTGACATAATTGACTTAAAATTGATATTGTGCCGCTTCCAGAAGTTCCTTCAAAAAAACATTGAAACCAAATTGAAGCCATATAAATACAGAGTGTTTTTTTGTTAGTTACATCGAAAAATTCCATCTTTTGAAATTTTGGCAACGAAAAAACTTTTTCTTTTTATTATAAAAAACAAATGACAATCTAAAATATTCGAAAAGCACACAAATTTTTAACAAGTGTACCAAATTTGAAAAAAAAAATATTCATAAATGTGAAATCTCCCGACGTTCAAAAAAATGCCTATTTTTATTATAAAACACCCTGTATATCAAAATTGTGACGTGATGGAAGAATTCTAAAAACGGATTTGAAATCAGGAGAAAAAATACTTCTAGACCCTTTATATCTCATCAATAGTATATAAATCATGTCGGGTAGTGTTATCTGAGGCAGTCATATTTTAGAGAAAGAACCAACCAGTCCAAGGAGCATAAGCCCAAATTTTTAGGACAACTTGCTTAGAAACTGCGTGGCTTCAAAGTTGGAGGTTTTTGTTTTCTTTCAAAAATCTCAATTTTTGGAATCGTAGGACAATGTCATTTTTCCACTCCGCAAGTAAAATAGATTTTTATTATCAGATTCACTTTTAGGAACCTCAAAAACCCTAGTATACCAATTTTTAAAAAATTACATGTAAAGATATATAATATATTATTTAAAATAAGTTATGTACAATGTACAATGTACATAATAGATAACATACATACATTATATTATGTGAATCTTAAAAATTTAGCAATAAGTTATGTGAAATTTTATATAACTTAAAATGGGAATCTTTTGAGGTTTATCTGTGTAGTTCAGTCTGCTTAAAAAAACGTTTGTTTTAAAAGAATAAGCTTTGTTAATTGTTCTTATTCAAAAATGAAATGCCTTTGGTGGCCGATTTTTTTATTTTACCCCGAGTTTCCATTGAAACGAGTAAATGTGTAAAAATCTAAAAACATGTGTTCATACAGCTGCAAGGGTTTTCATTGAACATTGTTTGAATAATTTTAAGCATGGTGTTAATTAATTTTTCTAAAAACACAGTTATTGCAATGCAGATTCTGTTACAGGGTAATTATAATAATTACACTGCTCTACAAAAAAAGATTTTTTTATTTGCGGAGGATCTTTGCTGATTTCGGAACCTTTTTCCGTTTTTCTCGATCAGCTCGTTTTTTTTTATATATAGCGCACATGGTTTTTTGCCAGTTGTAGTAAAAAAAAGGTCTAATTATTTATTTTTGCTGTGGATTGGTTCTCTATTAATAGGGTTCTAACCCAAAAAAAAAGATTTCAAATAACTTTATTCATTTGTTAATAGGCTTCTAAATTCAAAAAATTAGTTTTTTTTCTCATTTTTTTTCGATATATTTTGATAAAATTTTTATATAAATACTAGAGATACGACTCTAATTTTTACACGGAACGCTAACACATATGTGCGGTTTATAAAAATAAAGAAAGTTTTAGATTTAATCCAGTGACAGAGATTTTACCGGGGATTATCTCTTAATCAAACAATATTTTGTGTTATTAGGTTGATAACTATAAACAAAAGCCTTCATATACATCATTGTTCTACTAAGAAGACAAACATTAACTCTTATAACTTGAGTATATATATATACAGGATGAATTTTAATTTAAAGAGTTAATACCATCATCTCTATTTATTTTATTTTTTTTTAATTGGGTCTTTAAGAGACAGGCGCAGCCTATGGCTCATTTAAAAATAATTAGTTTGAATGGATTGTTGGGGCAGTGAGTCTTTGCTCACTGATGCGAGTTGCATCTGTCATAATTTGGAGGGGGAGTGAGTCTTGCTCACTGATGCGAGTAGCATCTGTCATAATTTGGCGTTGGGGGCGGGGGAGGGGGTGGGAGAGGGATGGGGTAAGGAGAGGAGGGATGGGGTAAGGAGAGGAGGGATGTGCGGGAGGAGTGAGACTAGCTCACTGATGCTGGGAATGCATTTGTCCTGTATTAGTGGGTACCATTACTAGTTTTTGATCTTTCTGTGGGTGTAGTGTATTTCGTGATCGTAGTCTAGAAAGTTTGAAATGAGGGGGTTTGGGTGATCTAAATTGTCTTGTATAAAAGACGTGCTGTAGCGGATGATTTCCGTTTTTAGGAGGGGCATTTCGAGATCTCTGTGTATTTGGTTGTTCCTCATAAACCAGGGGCTATTTATTAAAGGTACCTGAGTAAGGGCCTATTTAGAAATACGACGTAATAACGTTAACGTAAAATCATAAGAACTTGAACTAATCAGCGTACTGCATTTCTTACGTTTTTTGGTTTACGTTTTTACGTCTAATTTGAAAATAGGTCTTTAACTTTTTTCATATTTATTTTTTTGCCATGGGATATATCCAGAAAATAATGACTCTTTATCTGAAACACCCTGTATTGTTTAAGATACTTTTCAAGAAATATTTTCAAGATTTAGTGAAGAAAGGTATGCTAAAGCGTTTCTGTGTAATGCCATTAAAATTTTTAACGACTACGCGTTTACAATAAACTGTAATTTTAACGTAAACTGAAACGAGATGTTAATCTTAAGATTAAAGGTAATCATCCTAAAAACCTGACACGTAACAATTGGTTGTGGACTTAAAAGAACATTATTTTATAAAAGTTACTTAAAAATTAAAATTATATAATGCAATTTTAATGCAAGAATTATAAATAATTGGTATTTCGTTGCATAGGGGTGGGCCACATGACCCCCCGTGCCACCTATAACCATAACTTTTATTTAGCAACTAAGCTAGACTTTATAAAAAAAAAATCTAGAAAAAATATATTGATTTTACAAAAAAAATCCTTTTTTTTTATGGTGGCGACCTCTAGGAATGGTTCAATTTCGGCAAAATTTGGCCCGAACCATTTGTTTATAGGGAATAATAAAATGAGCTGGAGGCCCGTTAAGATTTTGAATTTTCGCATTTTAAGAAGAATCCTTGCTTGATAAGAAAAAGTTCTCGATAGATTTTTTTTTATTTTTGGTCAAAATAATCCTTACATCTCATAGAATTGACGTATAGAAACGGGTTAGTTTGAAGTTAAGGGGGGGGGGGGCATGAAAAGACCGACTGGGCTAAATCAGTCAGCAATCGGCAAAAAAAAAATTGGCGAGAGGTAAAAAACTTTTTCATTGTGGAACCTGTCACGGACAAAGCTTTTATTTAAGGAACTTTTTTTTTAGTCATCAAAATTTTGGCGAGGGGTAAAAAACGACAAAAAGATCGGATCCTTCCTAATTGTTCTTCCACCACGTGTTAAACTAAGTAAGAGTAGTTCAAATAAAAAAAAGTCCAAACTTAAATGAAAGATGGTAAGTAGATATTTATACTGAGGATTTAAAATACTATTAATAATAAAAAATGGTACTTATACTAATAATAAAAAGTATCAGTACTGTAGTAGTTTGCAATATTGTGCTTTAGTCGCCCCCCCCATAAATTGCCTTCGCTACGGCCCCTTCAGGGACTTGTCTTCTCTAATTTAAAGTTCATTAGGCTATTTATTTATGTATTTATAAAATAGCTTGTGTTAATAATTTCTTGATGATGGAATTTAAAGAGCTAAGTACGATGTGATATTTAACAACTTTTTGTGTAGACTGTTTTATATGCCTTTCAAACTCTTCGCAGACGTCAGCTATAATGTAATTTTATTTTTGTAAAATTGTTTAACAAGAAGCCATTATCCAGTTCCATAATTAAGGAATAAAAAGGATTTTTTAGTACTTTGAAAAACAATAAACAATCACATTATTTAAATAAATAAGATTTAAGACCGTATTTATTTAATTATTGTGATTGTTTATAGATTTTTAAAATATTTAGTAAGCTTAATTAGTAATTAGTCATAATTTGATGGTAATTGGTAATGATAAATTTTTATTCACCTCTGTAATGACGATAACTCCTGATGATGCCTAGTGAGGCGAAACATGGATTTTAAACAACTCAAACATGTCTATCTGTTTGACTGGCCGATACCATAGTGTCTTTCTGTCCGATATAAAATTCCCCTTAATTTTATAATAAGAAAAATTAAACTCATTCTACCAATATCTGTATGTTAAAAAACAGAGGATCATATTAAAATTAAATAATTTTAAAATGACCCATAAAAAATAAGTAAATTTATTCAATAAAAATATTTATGGTTAAAAATAAAAAAAAATACTACAAACCAAACTCTACACTACTCTCTAGAGTGCACATTGCTCTCTGCCTATTTTTTACTTTCCCCAAGGAAAGTCTTGCGTTAGTAAAAAAATTCGAAAAATTTGTATTGCTTTTTTTACGTTTCTGAAAAAGTCCAAAAAATATAATTTCCGCCAAAAAAAATTTGTGTCTGTCGGTCTGTGTGTCCGGGAAATTTGTGACCACGATAACTCAAGAACGCTTCGGGCTAAAGACTTCAAATTTGGACCAAAGCATTAAATTGACGTCCCAGCGACGTACAATTTTGATGACGTCTTGTCGACGTCTGAAATACGTCGTATGTATGACGTCACAAATATGACCTAAAACTGACGCCGATAGTTACTGACGTACTGTACGTCTGGGACCAATATGACAAAAAAAAACTGACGTCTCGTCGTGCTACGTATGTGTAACGTCACGAATATGACCTAAAACTTACGTCGATAGTACGTCGGGAACGTCATCTGGTTTCCTTGGCTGTATCACATACGATGGATTATATTTTTGTTGTACACTTAAGTGCAAATAAAAATGTCTTTACTGTAATCATACTAAAAATAGAAAATGTAAGCCAGCTATTCAGTGTTAAATTGTGTATTCAAATTCTTATAATATTATGGAACAAGAAAGATTTATATTATAATATAAATCTGTAACATAATTTGTTTATGGTTTCATAAAAGTTAAACAATAAACATCATTAACATTTTTATACCCTTACTTAATAAATTACAGTGTAAAACCGAGCACTGGCAAGTAAGTGAAGGCTGTCTTTAAAGAACTTGTGCTAAAAGAATTAAATTTTATAGTATATTATGAAATTAGTTTTCGACTTTTAGTGCACGAGAATAAAAATTTTCTACGACGCGCAAGCGGATCCTACTTTATCTACGTTCTACAGTCCAAAGCTTTAAAAAAACGAAAAAATAAAAATGATTAAACTGACATTTACTTGACAATAAGGCACTTGTGTCGTAATGTAAACATTATTAAACCCAAATGTGTGATAAATAGAACGTAGGGTAGTTTAGGTACTGATTTAATACCCAAACCTATTATTTAAATTGCTATATATCAGTTTTAAGAACAAGAGATTAGTCCCATCGGCCTAAATATTTACTAGACTAGAAGTTATTAGTTAGCTTTTATTAGGTATTTTCAAAAATATAATCTGAAGTTTAAAAATATTTTTAAATTCAGTGGTATACCTATTATCGGATTATTGTGGTCAACATCCTGATTAAAAATACCCAAGATCCACCACGAACCATTTAATACACACTTAAATCCTCCTAGTGCGTATACTAATAGATTTAATAATTCACCTTATAATCTTATCAACTAAAGCACCTAGAACACTAAGCAAACTTTTATAATACCACATATTTTATTACGTTTATTGTAGATTAGAAAATGTTTATACATTTTTAAAGCTCGAATTAAAATAGTATATTGTTTTACTAAGAGGAAAAGTGAAGCTTTTTTTACTATTCTGTAGAATTTACCGACGACGCGAAGCGGAGTGAAACATACTATTTTTTCTTTAAGTATCCCACATATATTTTTTAAATATTAATTTTTGAATTTAATTTATTCAGTAATAATGTTTTTTTTTTTATTAAAATAGGCCAATAAAACCCTTTCGAAATAAACTTAAACCTTCCTTAGCTCATTTTAAATTTTTTTCGTAGGTTACATCGTACACTTTTCGCGATTTCGATGGTAACTTGTCTAATGTGTCATTTGCAATTTCGGAGAGATTTGTAGGTGTATAAACCATATATTCTTCTTCAGTCATTTTAAATGAATTTCACACAAGGTTTTTGCACAGAATCTCGAGTCAACCGCCTGTTTACATAATAAACAAACAAGTTTGAAGTATGGATGTCATCAAAGTCAAAGAGTGCTGCCGCCAGTGGTGGTTTTGCTAACTTATTTTACGGCGTACAACAATGAACTCATTTTTTTACTGTAAAAAAATAGATCACTTTTAACTAGTCAAGTCAAGTCTGTGTACATTGATCCTGAACAAAACTATAAGTTTTGAATCTAAATTTATCATGCAATACAAAAGGCATTAAGTTACATTCCAACGAATGCCTATTAATTCTCAGAAGAAAATTCTTCACACGCCATTAAATTAATAATTATTAATCCATCCATAGATGTGTAAAATATTTACATTGTCATTAAAAAAATATAGGTAAACTTACGCCCAAATGGACCTGGTTTTTGTAAATAATTATAAGTGACTTTGTTTAAGTTCGGTTCAAAATTGGTTATTTTCAATTTTTTACCTTTTAATATATATTCTTCTCTTTACCTTAACTTCCCCGTTCAACCCTTATAAAAAATTAAACCATTAAATCAAAATATATTAAAGTCTATTTATTTCCACAGATTCACTAGCCCAATTTTTTCTTGAGGATTTATGAGTTTTGCCCCACCTTTTCAATGAGAAGTCCTCATACATTACTACACTTTTTCCTTAAGAATTTGCCCAAAATCAAAACCAGTTTATTTTTAATCCAGAAGGACAAAACTTTTAAGCTAAGCATACATTAGTAAACTAAAAAGTCCTTTACCCTCGAGTTTCACAAAATGAGTATTTGTTTTCCCATTTATAATCATTTAAAATAAGGGAAAACTATCATAAAAAAATTATATAAATGAAATATAGTTATTACTTATAATAAATCTCACACAGTAGCAACCCAGGGGGGTCTGTCGGACAGCAGCCTCCCAAGCCCTCAAATTTAAATTATTTTTTGACTATTTTGCCTATTTAAAAAAAATGCCTGCGGCGCAAATGTTTGGGTTTTTGTTAATAGATTTTATAAAATACTATGATCCATTAAACTGGAAAATATGAAGCATCAATACCTCTCAAGATTTTCGCCTGCGGCGTTAAACATAATAAGTTTTATTTTAACAAGTTCTTCCTAGCCATTTGAAGTTTTATAAAACAATTTGTATATCCAGAAAAACTGTTAAAATTTTCGCCTGTGGCGCTAAACTTGATTAGCAATAAAGTGATAAATACCACTTGTAATATTACAATTTTAATTAATATATTTTATAAAATTATTTACATGTCAACTTTTGAGTCGTTTGGGAAATACAAAAACTTAAGATTAACATTAACATTTTCAGCTGCGGTGCTTAGTTATGTTTTACCTACTTATTTGAAGTGTTATAAAAATAATAATTAATAAATTATTTGCTTTTCGAATTCTTAAAACTTGTTTGCCCTGAAAACTGAAACTCAGCTGCGTAGATCTTTTTCTTATATGGGGGGGGGGGTAATACCCAGGGCAGGCCTTTCAAGCCTCAAATTTGGCGCCCCTATCAAAAGAAAAAACACCCTAAAATAAAGCTTTGTGCGCCTACAAAAAATGCCATCAAGAAAAAAAGCTTTGTCCCTGACGGTTTCTACCAAACGTGGCGCCCCTACAAAAAAAATGACGGCGCCCAAAAAAATACTCTAAGACAAAAGCTTTGTCCCTAACGGTTTCTACCAAACTTGGCGCCCAAAAAAATACGAACAAGAAAAAAACTGTGTCCCTGACGGTTTCTACCAAACTTGGCGACCTGCGAACAAAATTGGCGCCCTGCAAACAAAATTGGCCCCCACGCCCTTGCTGGCTGAAACTGTAAAAGTTTTCACCTGCGGCGCTAAAATTAATTACAAATAATGTGATATTACAATTTTAATTTATAAATTTTATTTCCTCTGTCTATTTGTTTTTCAAATTTCGACTTGAAAATTCTAATTTTGCAAAAAAGTATGGCTATGGTATCCCCCACGCTCCCAGGAAAAATTCGAAACCTGCCCTCCTCACCCCCACGACCGGTTGCGACCCCAGTAAAAATCCGAAACTTGACCCCAGTGGAATTTACCGCTGCACGGAATTCCTCCCTTTCCCCTATTTGTGCAGAAATTAAAAAAAAATGTATTTTTACATTTTATGACGTTTTGCGAAAAAAAAAACAAAATATTTCGAACAAAAAAAAATTTTGGTCATTCGATTAAACATTGCCCTTTTCTGGCCAAAGTATATATTTTATTATTCTTACGAGACACACACAATAAACTTTTAACCCTTAGTCAAGTGACTAGGCATAATAAAATAGTCAAAATAGTTTCTAATTTTGTAAAGGCTTTTTTATTTGAAACTTAAAATAGAGATATAAAACTTCTAATCAATAGACAAAGACTTTAAAATAAAATAAATAAATTTTGGTAGGTATCATTTGAGAATTTTATACCTACCTCCTTCAGACTCTTTAATCTACAGATATAAAAAATAAATAGGCAGAACAATAACTTTAGTGTAGTGTTTGAATCAAGTTTATTAAACTTTTAATATATTTTTACGGTTATTAACTCATTTTGAGTCACTGATTTTAAAAATAATATCAGTTTTGCTTTAAAAGTTTTTGTTAAAGAAAAATGAACCATGGCAATCTATAATAATCTGCATATTTCGCTTAAGTATTAATAATATACATACAATCAAAACTTTTACAGCAAAACTGATATTATTTTTAAGATCAGTGACCCAAAATTAGTTAAAAACAGCAAAAATATATAAAAAGTTTAATAAACTTAGTTCAAATAGGTACTACACTGAAAAAAAAATAATAAAAACTTGAAAACAATTTTTTTTCGTCGGTGGATTATTTTAAATCCGGTATAAAACGAAATATAGACTTATAAGGAATAGTTTAAGGCTAGTTTCGCGTTGGGCCATTTTTTTTATCGACCTAAAACATCGAGCCCTACTACGCTAGAAAGCAGTGACTCCATTTGTCACATAGCAACGTTTTCACGTCAACTCTGATGTAATATTTTGAAAACGCTGCTATGCTACAAATGGAGTTACTGCGTATTATGGCAGTATGGTACTGAAGATATGAAGATTATAGATTTAAAATTTACTAACATTAAATTATTTTTATTATATTTAATATATTTGTGAATCTTGGGGTGTAGAACAGAAATTGTTTCAAACTATTTAATTTTAGTTTATATTTTAAAATTTGTTATTATTGTTTATTTAGAATTATCTTACAGTCATAAACTATTTTTTTTTCAATTTACTTTACGAATATATGGTGTTTATAAAAAATCCAAGATAAAAACTTATGTTTTGCTACAATATAACAACAATCTTATGTTTAATTAATAAATAAATGATGGGTCTATGATAAAAAAATTGGTGGGTTTATCTTAAATAATAAATCTTATACCAACATTTTTATCTTATCTAAATAAATTCATCAGATCCCTCGTGAAGTTTTATCGTAAAGTACGTTGTGCATCTATGAACTTCACATAACACTATAACAAACACAAAATATTGACTTATATTAACACCAATTTAGTGAAAATGCATAATACCATGATGGCACGAGTCAGAAGAATCGTATCTACAACCTAGAAAAGGTTCAACCATTAGAAATGCTATTATTTGCTTGAGGTAAATAATGGTACGCTACCGTTGTGCATACTTGCCTCCAGGTACGTGTCACAAGCACCTGTTTGCTAAAGATAAAAATACCTTATTTATGGGTCATGCAATTAAAAAATAAAAGGTCGATCGCTAACGTAAAAAATTTGGCTACTTATTGTTAGATTTATTGGACTTCTACACAGAGAAGAGAGTCTAACAAAATTTGTTAACATTTAATGTAGCAGTTGTGTGGCAAATAAGTATTTTCGAAAAACTTTTTGCTATTTTTTCTTAAAAGGTACAAAGAGAATTTGTTACCGTATTAAATACTGAACGTTTTTTATACCGAGTGTAACAAGACCAAGGTACGCCCCTTTTTTTCTTTGTTTTAAAAGTTAGAAATTTAAAATTTGGAAAATCTCTTATTACCATAAAACGTCAACTTTTAACATAAAATTTACCTTTAAGTCACTTCCGGTTTAACCGGAAATGACACCAACTTTCGATTTTTAAATGGGATGCTATTTATATTTTTACATATTACAATTCTAATCTTTATTCTGAGTGCAATGATACCAAAAAAGTGACATTTAAAATATCAAATTTTTATTTATTTCATTTTTAGTTTGTCATAGGTTAGCCATGATTACTTAAAATTCTCGAAATGATCTAAGTAACCATAGTAAAATTAATTTACGATAAAAACTTTTTTTAACTTAAATTTGACAGATACAAATCCTGTCTTCTTTAAATATGACACGACGAGCTCAACAATTCGTTGACGTCCATGAAGGGTACTTTGAACATATTCTTTAAGTTCCCAAGATATTTGTTATAATTTTCATTTGTTTTTCATTTCAAAATACAGCATTTTAAGACAATAAGTCAGATATTTAACTGTCAACGTGACATCAAGGGCAAAAATAATCTTGGCCTTCTAGTTAGATATGTTACTATAGTAAGAGTGTATTAAAGTAGTATCTTAGCCATAACTTAGAGACGAAGCATTTTAGACAATATGTGTATATTTCAGTTTCGTTGAGCAAAATATGGCTACATATAGTCAGTCCCCTTTTTTTGTTACACCCTGTATACAATGTATATTATACATACGTGAACGAACTACTATGGTCAATATTATTACTAAAAATAGCAGTAGTAGTATTGCTAAATATATCAGTATATATCGAGGTATATATATTTACTTGATCTAATTTTATATGTAATAAAACATATAATATATTTCTGTTGCAGCCTCATTTTGTCTGTCTTCGGGAAATTTATAAACGATTCATTTTATTTAAAATGCCAGATTCCTTTATAATTCTAACCATATCAAATGTTAAATATGTCTCGAGTAAAGTCTCATTTTTCAACTGTCCACTTCAAAATTACATCATATATATGATATAATGTATATTTGTTTGGTGTCACTCCCTGGAGTCTAAAACCCTTTAAAAATGCATCTCCGTGATGATATTTTAACAGGTAAAAAGAAACAGAAGCGAAAGATACCGACTTTTTATAAATTTAGTGGGTAAAAGATTGGGCATCTGGTATTCGGCATTTCTCTGTTTGAAATTTATACTTTATTTATCATTATTCTATATTTAAAATTAGCCACCAGTACTCTTATTTATTATTTTAATCTAGTTGCATTATCGACTTCCTTCTAATCAAAACAGAAGTATTTATTTATTAGCACTGTAACCTAATTCTTAAATTTAAAACTTTAAATAGCAAGTCTTCTTAATTTGGTCACTTTTATTTTAATAAATCATTAGGGGAATCGACTCTTGGATGGTTTACCCAGTCAATAAAACTAAACTAACTAAGAATTCGACTAATGAAATGTTAGAATTTTTAGTTAGTTAACTTTTAAATAATATCGTCCAAAGTTAATGTAATATTACATATTAGTAAAGAAATAATAAAAACATAGTATACTATGTTTTTATCATTAACTTTGGACGTTATTATTTAGAAGTTTTTTAATTTTTAAAATTTTTAGAGTTATTATACTTTTCTTTAGCATATGCGAAATATGTACATCTGAAAACTGATAGAATATGAACCAGGTACCAAATAAGTTTAAGCTTATAAATCTTTAATTTAATCTTTAATCTTTATCAAGGGATGCTTTACACAATTTTTGACTTAATAATTCGATACCCCATTTATAAACACATAACCATTTGAGTATCAAGTATCAAATAACGTTCTCATACCATGGGGTACCTAACATTCTAAGCGGCAAGTTCTATGAATGAAATTTAGTAACCCTGGCGCCACATGAAAACATCCCTATTAGTATTCGTTTCACATTGCCTTTTTAATTTTAAAGTGGTATTGATGCCTTAATTAAGAAAATTAGTGTAGGTTCTTTTAATTTAAATTAGATAGTTTTTTATTTCTTTGATGAAAAGGTATGGTTTGTTGGTATTTTGATACAAGACAGTAAGCTTAAAAAGAGAAGCTTGAAAAGTGAAACATAATTAAATAAGAATAGTTATTTATAATACAAGGACAAAAAGTCAAAACAGGATAATTTTTGTTCATCATCATTAATCTGACGTGTTCTTGATTCTGTTAGAGTTCCCTACAGCTAAAACAGTAAATTTCGTCCCTTCTCTTTGGAAATAGTACATTATTAATATATTACACAGAAGGTCTGTTTAATTCCCACTATAGGTTAGATATTTTCATTTATTTTGCAAGTTAACTCCTCAACTAATATAAAGCAACCACTATAAAAAAAAGTCCAAATTCAACGTTTCTTATAACGAGCAAGATTCTCGGACTTCACAGTCATGTTTTTTAGTGGCTTAGACAAAATCTTTCAGGTTTTCAGTGAGGTTCTTACTATAGTTTGTGTAAGCAAACAACATTTAAGGCCTATCTATATCAACTTAAACGTAAAAGTAAAAAATATAAGCGTTATGATTGGTCAGTTGCACAAAAACTTTGAAATTGTACCAATCAGCGAACGTTTACGTTTTTAAAAGCTGAGACTGTAGGTATTCCTTAGGGGTCATCCATAACATACTTCACTTTTAGACCCCCTCCCCATGTCACACATTGCCACAAAGTCACAAAGTATACAATTTTTCCTTTTTGTGGTTGAGCCACAATTTATTAACTTCAATTTGCAAAGTTTGTTTGGATTTCCCGGGATGCGCTTTACCATTTATAAAGCTTTTAAGCTTTATAGAGCTTATTTTTTGTACAAAGAACCGAAATTAGACATAACTGATATTCAACTTTTATCGTGAAATATAACACTGCAAATTCACAATTTGTCAGTGCTGCCATCTTATAGTAAAACCATGAAGAAATTCCGACCGCCAAAATATGAATAGATAGATTGAACTATTTTAAAAAATTCTGTTAATTAGAATTTAAAAAAGTCATTTTGAGTAGGTCAATAAATTTTTTGGTGTGAAGTCACACTCGACCAAGCCCCCCTTTCCCCATGTCACACTTTGTCACAAACGCCTGACCCCCCACCCTCCAGACGTATGTTATGGATGACCCCTTATTGTTTTTTTTCCGATTGAAGCTAATTCAAGTTTGATTGGTTGTATTTTGTTACGTAACAAATTTGAACAAATAGAATTGGTGCACTGATAAAAGAGGTTATTTGCGTCAACTAAATATTTGGTTGGTAAAAAATTGAGCAATACCAAACACCTACGATTAATATTCAAAATAATAAAACAAAATACCTTTATTTTTATTTTAATATTTTTTAAGATTTGTAAAGCATACACTGATAAAAAGGATTTATTTGTATATGGCAAATTAAATTATTTGGTTGTAACAAATTTTATTTGAGTCAAATAAATATTTAGTTCATATAAACAAATATTTAGTTCATGTAAACAAATATTTTGATTTCGAAATGATTTATTAATGGAAACAAAATAGTTTATTTGACAGAAATAAAATTTATTTGTCACAACCAAATAATTCAATTGGCCATATCCAACCAAATAGTTTGTTGAAACAAATAAACCGTTTTATCAGTGTACCTGTCACGGTTCGGTAGTTTGTAGGTTAAGCTTAAAATAAAACAAAATAAAATCTTGTTTTTTAAATAATTTTGTGAGCTGAATCCAAATTAGTTGCCAACAATTTACCAGCACGTCCGGTTTTTGAGATAAGTGTGGTAAAGTAAATCAAAAAAATAACTTTTTTTTATATTTTTCGATATTTTATTTTATTTTACAATATTGTGGTTAAAAAAAAGGTTTTTTTATAAAACAAAATCTAAAAAAAAATCCATTTAATAATGAAATTTTCAAATTATGAAAGAATTTATCGAAAAAATTCTTTATATTAGCAAGCTTTAGAATTGTCAAAGTTGGCTTTTGTAACTGGAACACCGAATTTTAGGCGCACTGTTTTATCAAACAAGACTCAAGCCTATTGTGTTATATATTCTTGAATTCGTCAGTGACTCCAACTATTTAACTTGGCAGTAACGAGCCTACTAAATCTACTATGCCATGAAACGATAGCTTCTTTTATACTCTTCGCCAGTAAAAAGAGTATAATTCCCATTTTACAAAAATATATATACATAAGGAAAAGTTGGCATAATATCCCATATTATGTAATAATTTAATGAACATAAAGAAAAGTTAGATCCTTTTCGAATTAAAAAATATATTTTATACTACAAAGGGTACACTCTACATGTAAAGCATTATATTTTTACGGCTTGTGTTATTCGGTCGTGTATCCTTTCTACCCTTTGATTCCAATTCGCAAAAAAACCTTTAAATCTTTAAGATCCTGCATTTAAAGTATTTCCGTGGTAAAACTTTAGACCATAGATTATTATTCACAAATGTCAAGTTTTTTGGCGTTTAGAAAAATATTCATTTAATCATTTAATCTGTTTAACATTTGTAGAGAAAATAGCACGTTTGGTTTGGAGTAAAAGTAACATTTTATAGCACGCGCCTAGTTCTGTGATATTTCATGTTTGGACTCTCTATAGAATTGTTACAACGAGCATCACTTTTCTTTAACTAATAGTATATTAAAGTACTAGTTTCATAACATACGTTTTTAGCGCACGAGCACAAGT
The DNA here is from genome assembly GCA_958510825.1 of Brachypterus glaber. Taxonomy (NCBI): domain Eukaryota; kingdom Metazoa; phylum Arthropoda; class Insecta; order Coleoptera; family Kateretidae; genus Brachypterus; species Brachypterus glaber. Next base: position 9,924,633 of record OY294049.1, on the reverse strand, counting down.
TTAGAAAACGAGCCGCTTGCAGCTAGTTTTCTAAAGTACTAGTGCTCCAAAAACGTGTTATAAAACGAATGCTTTATACTATTTTTTCTATTTTGCTCTAATATTTTAAAAACTTACATTTAAATTAATGACTGATTTAGGGAGTTTTGTTTCGGGTTGGCATTCCAGTTTTCGCCATGTTTAAAATTCTAAGAACAAATGATATTTTGATATATTTTATAGTCATGTCTTCTCTTTTTCACTGAAAGTAACCAAGTCACAATTTTAACACGGTAAAAAATAACCTAAACACAAAATTTTGTAGAAAATTAAACTTTAAAGTAACGTTGACATTTGCACGGAAAACGTCAAGCGATAGGCTTTTGTTTGTTGCCAACCCAAAAAAAAAGTACAGACCTCTTATGGGACTATAAGAACACGCAAGTTGTGTGTGATTATGAGCTTATAAGAGTCGCAAAATAGAAAATAGTTATTTATAATACAATTTAAAATTTTTGATTGAGTTAGAAGCTGAGGGCCTCTGGCCCGAGGGTGATAACCCTACGGAATCAAACTTTATATTTTCGCCCGTATATTATACAATATATTTTATTCATTTGTTACTATTTATAATATATTATTAAAATATAATTAATTTTAAATTGCAAAAAATATTTCTTTTTACTGTCTTATCTAGTTATCCATGAAATTGTTATCCAATCAAACCGCTAAAAAAAAATAATTGAATAAACAGGATTGGTCCAATATTAATAACCTTTTAAAGGAAAAAAAAAGAAGAACTGGATAATTTTATTCAACAAGTATTTTTAAACTAAAACAATGCATGAAAATTGAGTGTCCTACACTAGGCGTATTTTTGTTTATAAATATTACAGTAAAGATATAGCATCTTATTTTAAAAAGAGCTTAAAAATAACAAGGTTTAGTTAGTAGGCCAAAAAAGTATTTTGCCCGCAAAGCATGAAAAACAAGTGTTGATTTTAGAATCAATTTAATATAAAAGCTCTTTTTGTACATATTAAATTTCAAGAAAATTAAGTTTTTGTAGCATTAAATTTTAAAAGTATCCTAAATAACAATTTCCAAATCCATTCAAGTTAAACCTGTTTCAAAATATGAGGAATATATCTAGAAATACGTTACTGTATTTGAGTAACTTCATACCAACAACTTCGACCCTTTTTTGTCAATGCACACGTTTATGTATAGGAGACTCCAACTCGCGGGTAACCAACGAACCTTTTTTAGTATTGCGGTTCAACAATGTTTGTTAGTACAGATTTATATACAGGGTGGTCCAGTTTATATCATCAGGATTTTAAGGGGTGATTCTACATTGAAAAATATAAAAAAAGTTTTGATAAGCATATGTCTAAAATGCGTAGTTAGGGAGCTACGCCCCTTTGAATGTGGCTAAAAAATTCGGTTTTTATTTAATAACTCAGGAACTCTTTAAGATGTAGGAATGAGATTTTGCACGTAAACTAATCGTAATAAGCCCCATCTTCGTATGTTGTTTTTATGTACTTATTTTAACCAGGGGTGTGCGAAACGGGGGGGCCTTATCAGTTTTTGTCCCAAACTTTTTTCTGTGTAACTTTTTTGTGATAAGATAACATTTGTTGTTGTATTTATTACAATTTATTGTTGTTTACCTCTTAATTCTTTAAGTGGTTGTTGTATTATATAACATATTGATGTTATAACATATTACAAAATATGGTTTGGCGCCTATATTACAACAACATTTCTATGAGTAAATTTTAAGAAAACCGTTGTTATAATTTTTAAAATTATTTGAAGAACATTGAAAATTAAATATTTTTGAGCATCATAGAATATTTTTTCTTATATTTTCAAGCCAAATTGATCTTAAAAAAAAACACAAAAAAAATCACGATTTTTGGACAGATACCGTTATCGTATTCAATACAATACCGGAGCTAGAAGATTCAATGTATTATTGGATATCACATGATATCACTTGGTATATCTATGGTAACATGACATAGGTAAATAATACTGTAATATTAGTATAACTTACAGAATTATTTACTAATGTTACAGAATTATTTACTATTATATTGTTATTGTTATTAGATAATATGTGAGATCCAATAATATATTGTATCGTCTAGCTCCTTTATTATATTAAATAATATAACGGTCTATGATTACACAAAAAAAAATAGTTTTTTCTTTAAAAAATTGCTCTTCCACATGTTTCTTAAAAGTAAACCATCTTTAAAGATGACATAAATTAATTTTTTCTTGATCTTTAATTTCATATCCCGCTTTTTTAAGTTTAACATTTTCGCTCTATAGATAATATTATGGCTCCTCTCGTCCACCATGTTGTTTTTAAAGTTTAAATAGGGAATATAACGCGCATTATCGCAACTAATCTTTTGACAGATAATGCATAAAAATTTTAGATTAGCCGTTTATAGGCGAAACGTATACAAATACTACACTTGAGGGCAAAAAAATCGATCCACCTGTAAAATTTTTTAAATTCAAATATATCGAAAACTACTTAATGGATTTGACTGATTCTTTTTTTTATAAATTTAAACATTCTATACTTTTATTTTTATTTTTAATAATTAAAAAAAGTATTTTTGTATTAACAGCACCCACCTTCTAGGTCTAGCATGGTACGCCACTGCAAGTGTTTATCAAATTGTTTAAGTCTCTCTTATTGCCGCAGTTTTAATGAATATATATTTTTTATTTTTTTATATTTTTACTTCTGGTTTAGGAGATATCAGGATTTTCCTGAAAGTTGTCAATTTTTCAGCTAGCTCAAAAAGTACTACACGAATTTGATTGATGCTGTGCTTTAAATTTGAATCTTAACCGAGTTACGGTTTTCTTCTAATCAAGTTTATCAAAAACATAAAATGGCTTTGATAAACATGAATAAAAGAAAAAAAAAGTTACTCCATCCGGTGGCGGTTCTGCGAAATTACCGTTGAGCCACCGTTGAGCATTAGAAAGTTGCCCCAGGATGAAGAAACTCTAGAAGAAGAAGTAAAAGACTTGAGCTCCAAATAAAAAACAACAACTGTACTGATTTAGCACTTTTTGAGTTAACTGAAAAAATTACAACTTTAAAAAAAATCCTGATATCTCCCAATCCAGAAAAAAATATAAAAAAAATAAATATTCATTAAAACTGCGCCCTGCTGAAAATGATGAAATTCACCCGCTCAAGTCCGGTCTATGCAACATTTATACCCGCCCAGACCCGTCATTTTCAATAGGGCGGCAATAAGAGAGACTTTAACAATTTGATAAAAAGTTGCAGTGGCGTACCATGCAAGACCATGCATAAATATTCATTAAAACTGCGCCCTGCTAAACATGACGGGTCTGGGCGGGTATAAATGGTGCATAAACCGGACATGAGCGGATGAAATTCACCCGCTCAAGTCCGGTCTATGCAACATTTATACCCGCCCAGACCCGTCATTTTCAATAGGGCGGCAATAAGAGAGACTTTAACAATTTGATAAAAAGTTGCAGTGGCGTACCATGCAAGTCCTAAAAGATGGGGCAAAAAACATAGTTGTAAATTTTTTATTGCTGTTAATACAAAAATACTTTTTTAATCATAAAAACAAAAGTAGAGAATGTTTAAGCTTAAAAAAAAGAAAGTCAAATCCATTAAGTAGTTTTTGAAATATTTGAATTTAAAAATGGCAATTTTTAAGGTGGATCGATTTTTTTTCTCTCAAGTGTATAAACAGTGACACTCAATAAGTTTTCGAAAAAGCACTTGTGACTTATTTAATATTAGTGAGTGGACTAAAAACAATAATATAAGACTTAATGAAAACAAATGTAACTACCCTATGAAAAATGACCAATAGAGAACAGAAGAAATTTTCTATTGGTTTTTTTGAGGTTTGTACTCGGTTATTGAACTGGTATATACCAATACAGACCAATAGAAAACGACTTACGTAAGTCGGTTTCTATTGGTAAACTCCAATATAGACCAGTACAATAACCGAATACAAAGCGAAAAAAAAACAATAGAGACTCGAAAAACGTATTATTGGAAATTACCAATACAATCTTGTGTAAGTCGTTTTCTATTGGTTTATAATGGGCTTCCCAATAAAATAACCGATAGAGACCAATACAGACCAATAGAGAGGCATACAATGTATCTTATTGGAAATTACCAATATAATTTGTAGAAGTTGGTATATTGGTTTATATTGGATTTTACCGGTACAATAATGTACCAATACGGACCAATAAAGATAAAATGTATCTTATTGGAAATAACCAAACCATAGACGCCGGCTTTTTAAACGAAACCGCGAACAAAAAACCATTGTTTTTATATTCATTCAATTTGAATAATTCAAAAATAATGGTTTAACTTAAACTTTAGTAATTTTTATCAAAGTTGGAAAATGTTGCCTTCATAAAGTTAGGAAATTGCAATAAAAAATTGTAGGGGAAGGTTCAACGACTAGTGCCAAAGCCAAAAAGCTTTTTGCCAAAAAATTTATATCTTTGTAAAATATAAATATTTCAAAATAATTTTTCCATTGTCGTAAACTTCAAACCTTTGTCTATAAATAGCTGTAGTTAAAAATTTTATAAAATAAATATTTAATATTTTTTTTTGCTGTTTAAATCACAGGCTGCAAAATGGCTGAATCAGCCCCAGAGCGAGGCAGATTCAACCCAGACAAGGGGCAGTTTCAAACATAAATAATATTAAAAGTTTTTATATTGGTATTTGCCAATAAATATAATATAAAATATAAACCAATAGAAAAAATATTTTTTTTTTATTGGTACTTACCAATAAATATAATATCAAATATAAAACAATACAAACCAATAGAAAAAAAAAAGTTTTTTTTTATTGGTATTTACCAATAAATATAATATCCAATACAAACCATTAGATACCAATTGGTATTAATATTATAATATAAAAAAAAATATTTGAAAAAGACCAATACGTATTGGTCTGTACAGACCAATAAGTGTTTGTATTGGTATGTGCCAATAAATATAATATAGATATTTCGACAAATATGAACCAATACAAAAAAGAAGGTTTTTGTACTGGTATTTACCAATAAATATAATATCCAATATAAACCATTAGATACCAATATAAAAAAAATATTTGAAAAAGACCAATACAGACCAATAAGTTTTTGTATTGGTATTTACCAATAAATATAATATCGATATTTCGTCAAATATAAACCAATACAAAAAAGAAGGTTTTTGTACTGGTATTTACCAATAAATATAATATCCAATATAAACCATTAGATACCAATATAAAAAAAAATATTTAAAAAAGACCCATACAGACCAATAAGTTTTTGTATTGGAATTTACCAATAAATATAATATCGATATTTGGTCAAATATAAACCAATACAAACCAATACAAAAATAAGGTTTTTGTATTGGTACTTACCAATAAATATAAAGTCCAATATAAACCATTAGATACCAATATATATTAAAAAAAATATTTAAATAAACCAATACGGACCAATAAGTTTTGTATTGGTATTTACCAATAAATATAATATCCAATTTAAACCAATACATACCAATAAAATAACATATATTTTGGAAAAGAACCAATACAGACCAATACGTTTTGTATTGGTAATAACCAGTAAAAATTTTTTCCAACACAGACCAATATAAACCAATAGAGTTTAATTTTAATACCAATAAAGACCAATAAAACCAATAGAGACCAATAAAAACCAATACAAATTTCTATTGGTTTGTATTTGATTTCTATTGGTCATTTTTCATAGGGTATCTAGTCTTTAAAAAATAAAAATGTGATAATTATGCCTTAGTTTTAAATAATACAGAACTTGAACAAGTACAAACTGCCAAATATCTAGGCTTAACCCTAGACATCTCCCTAAATTTTAGTGAACATGTGAACAATCTAACAACCAAAATATCAACAATAGGTTTCTATCTTCGTAGGAACTCAAAGTTATTAAACAATAAAACAAAACATCTTGTATATAATGCGTATATTAACTCTCATTTAATGTATCTTCCTGCTTTTTGGGGTCAGGCAAGAAAAAAGGACATAAAAGCCCCCCAAATAACTCAAAATAAAATTTTAAAGTTGTTATTTAACAAATCACCTAGAACGTGTACAAATGACCTTTATAATGAACTAAAAATCTTAAACGTAAATAAATTAATTAAAATGGATAATGTCAAAATAATATACAAAATTAAAAATAAATTGATCAGTACGCGTACGTATACGTATACGGACGTAGAATTAACAAGAAATTGTGATATTCACGAATATTTTACAAGAAATAACTTACAATATTATATAAAAACTACAAGAGAATAACCCAAAATGCTTTGAACTGGTTTAATGAACCTCCAGAACATATAAAGACTCAACAAACTCTAAAAGCTTTTTCTTCATCTGTTAAAGACTATTACATAAATTTAAGAACATGATTAACTCATATGTACATTTATTATATTTTTATTCATATTTTCTGTGATATTTACCTGATATGGAATCCTGTATTCTCTTAAGGTTAATAAATAAATAAAAAAAAATAATAATTTAACCTATAATTTATTAAAATCAGCGGATAAGCTCTAAAGGAAAACCAACAAACATACATACATACATACATGTTAAAATCATGACCCTTTTCTCGCGTTGCTATGGTTGAGTAAAAAATAATTTGTAACGAAATAATAAACCCTAACAAAGCCTCCGAAGCAATCATAAATAAAACTTATTTATTTAAATTTATCAATATGTTTAAGAGTGAGAAATGTGTTCCGCTTTCAGAAAAATTTAGATAAATGGCTGTGTATATTTTATAACCTTGAAGGGCTGTAAACCACAGACATCTTTTAATTTACGGTACGTACTTGTGAGTACTATAGAATTTATCATTAAAAAACCAGCTATGCCATTTTATGCGCTATAAAATTTGTATGTGCAATTATATCCTTAAAAAGAGCCGAGCAAACCGCTCAAATTATAACCAAATAGCTTTTTAACTAACGAGGAAGGCCAAATCTTAATGCAGGAATATTAATATTTAAATCTGCTTTAATTATAATGTTTAAGAAATACTTTTTTTAAGGCTTTCTCTTAAAATAGTTTAAAGATAAATAAAAGGACTTGGTGCTGATTGTTTAATATAAACAAAAAAAAATGGGTTTGGTTTCAGTGGTTAAAAAATCCGAAAAAGGAATAACACTAGTATTTAAAAAAGAAAAAAATCGTCCTTTGTGTCTATTTTATTATAGTAAACAAATCTATATATTTAAACAAGAAAATTAAAATAATTAAAAATATTTAGTCTATTTTTATTTTTTGTTTACAAGTTAACTATAAAACTAGAGATATAATAAACTAATTTTACGGTTTTTAGAATGGTATTACAATTTGTATGTAAAATATCCACAAATTGTGAATTTGTTCGGAATTCGAAACATCACCTTATAAATCAACGAATAAAACTTTTTATATTGTTTATAAAATGTTACTTACAATAAATATATTTATCCAATACATACAGATAATAAGACAATTACCAGCTTTATTTTAAATAGATACTCAATAATAATAACCCCCGTGTGGCTTTTACTTTATTGAGTGGATAATTATTTATTTTACCCACTTAACTGTCACTTGTCAAATTATTTTCTTGTAAACGTCATTAAAATTTTTAATAAAAATATGAATTCCTAAGCTATTTATTGGATAAAACCTTGTATGGCACTCAGGGGTAAACCGATATTGCCCTTTCGAAAATTAACCTGCTTGGCTGACGCCTCGTTAATTTTCTCATTTCTCATTACTTTACCCACTAGTACCATAAAGAACTATTTCTAATACACACAGTTATTAGGTGCATGGTATTATTTTATCTTGTATATTTTGTGCAAAAAGTAGTATAATTATTACCATCAGAAAGTATCTTTGCCACTCCCACACAGTATTTATTTTTGCTATTAACATTTTTTTTTTTAATTTAGATACATGGATTAACAAGTATTTACATATTATAATTATAACTTTAAATCAACAGAATTCTAAAAAATATAAGTTGTTTAGTTATGTTTTTATTAAAACCCTTCTACTCACTTAACTTATGCATTAAACATTTTTGGAAACTATCAAAAATCCCAAAACCTTTCCTGAAACATGCTCATTATAATGATAAATTGCTCTGTTCTGAATGTATCTCTCATATTTTGTTTGTTATTTTAATAAAAATTATAAAAACAAGTGTTAAAGACCTTTTTGTACATATTTTTTCAGTTTTCATTTTTAAGGCGGTAAATTTACTTTGAAGCATATCAGATTTCAAGCATTAAACCTTTTTAATGTTGCATGTAGCATACTGTCTAGACCATTTTTCAAGAAAATATTGAATCATTTATACAGGGTGTATTTGAAATAGCGTAGAAAATTTTAACAGGTGATTCTACATGATAAAATATGACAAAAAGTTCCTATAAACATATGTCTAAAAATGCGTCATAAGGAAGCTACGCCCCTTTGAAATTGGCTAAAAAAATCGGTTTTTATTTAATAACTCAGGAACCCTTTAAGATATATTAACGAGGTTTTGCACGTGAATTAATCCTAATAAGGCCCATCTTTGTATGCCATTTTCACGTACTTATTTAAACCAGGGGTGTGCGAAACGGGGAGGCCTTATCAGTTTTTTGTCCCAAACTTTTTTCTGTGTAACTTTTTTGCAATTTTATTTTTGAAATATGATTCTTCGGGTCAAAATACATAAAAAAGGTACTCTTGTTGTAATACTGTAGGATTAACCGTTTTCGAGAAAAGTTAATTTGAAGGTGAAATTTCAGGATTCGAGGACGAAAAATTAAATACTAAAATGTCGAAAACCAAAATTTTAATGATGCAATGTTATTCTACATCAAAAACTAAGAAAAAAAGTCTCCGTACATGTAGGTCGAAAAAAACGCTTTTAAAGCTACCATAGCCCTTTAAAAATGGTGCATATTTAGGAGACCATAGCTCCATTAGGATTCATTTTTGGAAGTTCCTGTATATGAGTTTTTTTTCTTAGTTTTTAATGTACATTCGCCCTGCATCATTAAAATTTTGGTTTTAAACATTTTAGTATTTAATTTTTCGTCCTCGAACCGTGGAATTTCACCTTCAAATTAATTTTTCTGGAAAACGGTTAATCCTACAGTTATACAACAAGAGTACCTTTTTTATGTATTTTGACCTGAGGAATCATATTTCAAAAATAAAATTGCAAAAAAGTTACACAGAAAAAAGTTTGGGACAAAAAACTGATAACCCCCCCCCCCCCCGTTTCGCACACCCCTGGTTGAAATAAGTACATGAAAATAACACATAAAAACGGGCCTTGGTAGGATTAGTTGACGTGCAAAACCTCGTTGATGATTTAATTTAGGGAATGGTGAAATTGGCACCATCTTATTTTTTATTTTTTACTTTTTAGTCACCTAAGTCGGTTATTTTTTTTTTGTAAAAAGTTTTTTTTATCGAACGATAAATTTTTCTGAAAAATATCGGTTTCATAGTTATCAAACTTATTAATTTCGAAAATTCCATAAATATATTAAAAGTTGTAAAATTTACATTTGATGTTTATTTTGGAGATACTTCAAAATCCAAATGAAAATACTGTTTTCACGTTCACTTAATCAAAACGTCGAACCTCGCTCTTAAGTTTTTTCAAAGAAAGGGGGTAAATATTTTTAAATATTTTCTATATTTTCGTCAAAATTGGTATTATTATATTATAGAGGTTTTTGGGGTCGGCGAATCTGAATGTGATAATAAAATTTTGAAAAATGATAAATTGGGGTTTTTGAGGTCGCTAAAACTGAATCTTAAAATAAGTTTTTTCTAATTACACCCCTTGAGGGGCGGGGGGTAGTTTTCGTGAAAATTGGAATATTGGGGTTTTTGAGGTTGCCGAAAGTGAATCTAATTAAACAAAAATTCTAACTCCACCTCCTGAGGAGCGGCGGGAAATATTGGTAAATTTAGGTTTTTTAGGTCGCTAAAACTGAATCTTAAAATAATTTTTTTCTAAATCTACCCCCTGAGGGGTGGAGGGTTGTTTTCCGAAAATTGGTATATTGGGGTTTTCAAGGTTGCTGAAAGTGAATCTGATAATAAAAAATCCATTTCACGCGCGGAGGTAAAAAATGGGAAAGCTTTTACTGGGCAGTGTATTTATATTGGATAGGGGGCGCAAAGTGATAACCTGCCACAGGTGCAAAAAGCTCTAGTTACGGCTCTGGTTTTGACACTTATTATAAAATTAGTGATGATTAACATACGAATAAATATTTATATTTACAATTTTTAATAATTTTTTAAATATTGCAGATCCTTTTGAAATTTTAACTAATGTTTATTTTGATATACGTTAATTTTAAATGTAAATAATATCTACTTTGGCATATATTTGTTAAATCTTGTGTACTTTATACAGATTTAAATTTTTGATATGGTCATGTTAACATTAAACCGCGAAAAAAAATTATAATCTTGATAAAAAATTTCTAAAAGGTATATGCATGATTTTTATATACATAGGTAAATGCGTTTTATAAAAAACAATATTTTTCCTTCAAAATGATTTTACAAAACGAATTGTTTTTTTTTTTAATTTTTACATTATTGAATGTAATAATATATGATTTATTATCACAATAAGTCATAAATTTATTAAATTACATATAATTATTATTATTATAATTTTACATAATAAATCATGTAACGCTAATGGATAACACAGCCCCACAAAAAAAAAAGTCTGGATCTCTAGACCAGACATGTGTATCCTTATGTATTTTTGCCCGCTGAATCCGAATCCGAGGTCAGAAAAAGCCCTACACCCCAGGAATTGGCCCCAGAGGCCGAAAATGGCCGCTGAAAGGTGTGAAACGGGAATTCCGGCATGACGGATGCTCAGGGCAGGTTGAGATTGCATTCTCAAGGCAAAGTCGAATTAGTGGCTAACGGTGGTTAGATCCGACAGGCATCGCGGCCCCTGAGGCCGGAAAATGGGCCCTTGGGGCCCGAAAAATCGAGATTTTCACGTCGGGATCGCAGTACTTGGATTTTCTTGAAACTTCAAACTGCAGCTACGTAAAGAGGCTGGAACCTCTTCCAGGCCCATTGAAATTCACGCCCAGGGTCCGGAAAATGGGCCCTCAGGGCAGGAAAATCAAGATTTCCACTTCGTCATCACGGCATTGACGTTTCTATGGACTTTCAAACTCAGGAAACACTGACGATGTTGGAACAATTCGTGGCTCATTGGAATGTATGCCCGAGGCCCAGAAAATGGGCCTGAAGGGCCGGAAATCGAGAATCCCATGTCAGAATCACGGCACTCAAGTTTATATGGACTTTCAAACTCAGGAAACACTGAAGATGTTGGAACAACTTCAGGCCCATTGGAATTCATGCCCGGTGCAAAGAAAATGGTCCTTAAGGCCTGGAAAATCGAGATGTCGGAATCACGGCAGTCGAATTTTTATGGAGTTTCAAACTTGAGAACCACCTACGATGGTGGAACAGGTCGAGGCCCATTGTAAGTCAAGCCTAGGGTCCAGAAAACGGGAACTCGGGGTGAAAACTGAGATCGCAACACTCGATTTTCCGTGCAATCTTAAGAAACCCAGACGATGGTGAAACATTTCGAGGCACATTTCAAAGTGCATTCCCCTCGGAACAGTTCAAGAATAGTTTCCATCAGGGTCGCGGGAATCTGAGAAAAAAATCGTCTTTGAATCACTCCAATATACATAGATACATACCTAAATTTGTAAGATTTTTGATGACACTTTTGTCGTCTTCCAACTACCACCAAGTGAACCGTGCCTCAAGATCCAGAACATGGGCCCTCGGCAGTCACAAACTCGAGGTTCACAAGTCGGGACCACAAGTTCCAGATTTGCATGTACTCATTTTGACTCAAATATAAAACAAAGTACAAGTGGCAAAATTGTGGATTTGAGAGCGGATTTCCACAAAATGAAAAATCTCGGACTTGCTGACACCCGTTCATGGCCGAGTTTATACCTCCACGGGTCACACTTTGTTCAAAAGCCGCCGGCATGAATATTTTCCCTATGCACCCAGCTTTAGGGACGATTTCTCCTCTTCCCACCTATTCCCGCCCCTGTTGCTGACCGATTTTTTCAGACGTTTGTCCCCACTGATAACGTTACCGTTTCAGAACAGATCCAGGGAATTGGGGAGACTTTGCACAGGAGAAGTCGGGTATTTGTAAATATAAAAGCCCACATAGTTGAAAGATCTAGACATACCTGAATTGAGGGAAGGGCCTGATGGTTTGAGTTCACAAAAATGATTTTTTTATTGAGCCAATCGATTACTGATATAACTAAGAATGTTTCTCTGAATTTTTAGACGGCAAATCTAAATATTTGCAAAGATACAGCACTAAACACGCAGGGCGTCCCGCAAGTATACGTACTGATTGTAAACTTTGAAGCGCGTTTTCTCTGAATTTCAATGGGCCTCGGACTGTCCCACTGTCGTTTGCGTTTCTGGAGTTTAAAAGTTCATGGAAATTCGAGTACCGTGATTCAGACGTAGGGATATCGGTTTGCGGCCACCGAGCTCCCATTTTCCGGACCCTGGGCATGTTTTCCGATGGGCTTTGAACCGTTCCACCATCTTGGGTGTTTCTCAAGTTTAAAAGTCCGTAGAAACCCGAGCACCGTGATGCCGGCATGAAATTTTGATTTTCTGGTCCTAAGGGTCCATTTTTTGGGCCGGGGCATGAATTACAATGGGCCTCGAAATGTTGCTACATTGCCAGTGTTTCCGTGAGTCCATAGAAATTTGAGTGCCGTGATGACGACGTGGAAATCTTGATTTTCCCGCCCTGAGGGCCCGTTTTTCGGACCCTGGGTGTGAATTTCAATGGGCCTGGAAGAGGTTCCAGCCTCTTTACGTTGCTGCAGTTTAAAGTTACAAGAAAATAGAAGTGCTGCGATCCCGACGTGAAAATCTCGATTTTTCGGCCCCCAGGGGCCCATTTTCCGGCCTCAGGGGCCGCGATGCCTGTCGGATCTAAGCTCGGTTACCCACTAATTCGACTTTGCCTTGAGAATGCAATCTCAACCTGCCCTGAGCATCCGTCATGCCGGAATTCCCGTTTCACACCTTTCAGCGGCCATTTTCGGCCTCTGGGGCCAATTCCTGGGGTGTAGGGCTTTTTCTGACCTCGGATTCGGATTCAGCGGGCCAAAATACATAAGGATACACATGTCTGGTCTAGAGATCCGGATTTTTTTTTTGTGGGGCTGTGTAATATTAAAAAAAACGTAATAAAAAATATACTATCACATAACTAAATTAAATTAAATTTTTATAAACATATCCACATAAAAAATTGATAAAATATTATTTTAGTATTATTTATCTATTTACATACGAAAAGATATACCTTAGTGTTAACACAGAAAAAATTAAAAATGTTTTATTTATCCTAAGATTTTTTTATTAACGCACATATACAAAAATCTGTATATAAATTTTATACAAGCGGTTCGCTTAAGAAAAACCTAAGATTTTTTGATTTTAAAAATAATTGTGAAATGATGGGTTCAGAGCAGAAGTGAAACGAATACGTTTTAGACGTGAAATGGATCAAGTCTATAAGGATTTTAATTGTGAAATGAGGGTTTCAGAGCTGAAGTGAAACGAATACGTTTCAGACGTGAAATGGATCAAGTCCATAAGGATTTTAATTGTGAAACGATGGGTTCAGAGCAGAAGTGAAACGAATACGTTTCAGACGTGAAATGGATCAAGTCCATAATGATTTTAACTGTGAAATGAGGGGTTCAGAGCAGAAGTGAAACGAATACGTTTCAGACGTGAAATGGATCAAGTCCATGAGGAATTGATCCACTTCTGCTCTGAACCCCTCAAATAATTAAAGTAAAGTAAATTTTATTAAATTATAAAAAGATGTCTCTGACTGTAAAAAATTACAAGATGCAAAAAATACATACAGTCCATTTCATTTTAAAAATCAATTTTAATTAATTGATTAATTAATTTAGTAGAGTAAAAAAAGTTAAACCATTAAAAAAGAAATTAAAACTTTTATTAAAAATAATTATAAGTAATAAATTTTGCAAATATTATCTCTTTCCACTTAGATTAAAGAACTATAATATCCTTCCTTACAGTTTTCGTAAATTAGTAAATTACTTTATGTATTATTAAATATCCTAAACTTTCATTACTCCTTTCATGGCTCCTTTCTCGGTGTATCCAGGTTGCTTTTTTATATTTAAAGGTATTTTTGTTTTGTTTTTACTTTACTTTGTATTACTTTAATTATATTGTAAAGTTATCTCTCTCTTGTAAACGCGCTCTTTAAAGTTTAAATTTCTGGTATTACCAGATTACCAGGGTAAATTAGGACACTTCTGGAATTGCACAAACAAGCATTTATGTTTAGGTTCAAACCTATTTTTGTTCTAATTAATAATTCCTATTTTATATCAATATATTAATTTTATGTAAACCTTTTATGTAATACTAAATTTGATCAATAAATATCTATCTATCTATCTACCTATCTAAGTGTATAGTGCAAAAACAAGAAAGGTCACTCAATTTAGGTATGCAATAAATTTTTAATTTTAAAAAAGAAATTTTGCTAATACTAATATTAGGAGAATAAACTATATTTTATGGCATAATAATGATGTAATAAATACATACACTTTGTTTTTTTAGTACTGCTATTATACATATAGTGTTTTTGTTTTAAAATTTAAGATTTATTGAACAAACTTAAAGTGACCTTCACAATTTTTGCACTTACGCAAAAAAAAACATTTTTAATTTAAATTAAGTATCAAGAATTATTAAGAATGTGAGATCGATATTAAATTATAATTATTGTTCATATCATAATTGATTAAAATCAGTCTCAGGTTATAATAATTATTAGTCCTGAATCTTTTTTATTATTATTATTTTTTCACTCTTAAACACAAATACCGTCGCTAATAAGACATAAGGGCATAACTGACATTTTAACAGTAGAGCAATTTAATAGTCGTGATGGTGATACAAGGACGAAAACTTTTTTCAGGGCGATTACTGAATTACCATCCTAGCGTACCGTACCGTCATCTTCCTAAAAACAGTTTTCGACAAAAAATTCTTGGATATAAAGTTTCATGAAAAAATAAGTAACTTTTTTTCCAAAAAAAAAAGTCCGTTTGTCCGTCTGTCTGTCTGTCCGATGCCACGATTTTTGTAGACACGATAACTCGAAAACGAATAATCCGATCGTATTGAAATTTTGAGAAAATATTAAGTTCTATGACGCGAAGATGCTTAAAAAATAAATAAATAAAAAAAAAATAAATAAAAAAAAAATTCAAGTTTTTTGATTTAAAAATTTTTTTTTTCAATGTTTTTTTTGTTTTTTCGCAAAAAGAAAATTTAATAAAAAAAATTATAAAAATTAGAAAAAAAATAATCTTTTTTTGAAAATAATATGTTTTTTTCAATAATTTTTCGTTTTTCAAAAAAGATCTTATATAATAAAATTATTTTCTTTATTATTTTTTTTTGAAAATTATTTTTTTAAAGTATTTGGGAAATGCAATATACTATTTACTGTGAATAATATATAATGGGATGCGTAGCCTTACATATCTTCACAGTTTGTTTAAATCTAATGTTTGATAAAATCTTGGTTTTAATTAAAATTTTATATTTATTTTTATAAAAAATAATTTATTTTATTACATTAACTTTAAAAACATACTTATTAATTCAAATACAAGTTTGCAATTTTATTATATTGTGATACTTTACTTAAAGTTTTCTCGTAGTATATCGGATAAATAAAAACATTGGTTGGCAGCCAGCAACAACTTTTAATTATTAAATTGGTATATTTTATTCGTAAAGTTTTGAACTTGAAAAAAAAAAACAAAATTTAAAAAGTTTTAATATTTTAATGATTTTTTATACACTGATTTAATGTATAAATGTACTAACCGGTTAAAGTAAAACATTTAAAAAATATGTTACATTTACCCCCAACCACCTCACCTGTTTGAAAATACAAAAAATGCAAGAAAAAAAATCTATTAATCTAATGGTTAAAAAAGGTTGACTTACGTGCATCGTCGCCTGAAAAATATCTCCATAATTTAACCGTCGCGGCGTCGAATAGGTCCGCGCTGGTTTAACATAAGCACACACACTGCTTTCTGTCCCGAAGCTCTTTCAAAGACGAACGCTTGAAGAGATAAAAAACTACGCTTACGACAAGAGAGCACTGTGGCTCTGTAAAACCGTTGATCACCACTGCCCGGTCTAAATGAGCCCGAATCAGCCCACCGACATCTATTTATATCCTCTGGTGCTCATCTGGTGGCCCTTTAAATTAGACAGATTTGAAGATGGGTTCATGAAGTGACCACGATGGTACCTTGTTTAGAAACATTTTTTTTTCTGGAATTTAACTTTGATATGACTGGTCGCCAGATGTATTCGACTGATATTATAACAATTGTTACTAAGCTCGAGGACTACACACGGTTCCCGGGAAACGGATTTAAATAAAGATTTCGAACACACCTAATTTTTTTTATTTAGGTGAATAGGCTTTCCTTACTAACTAAAACGTGATATAAATCAAAATCTTCCCCGGGCCGTTTTTGAAAAAATCGACTTTTTTATAAAATTTCATGATTTTACCTGATATTAAAAGTTTTATACTAGTTTCAGAAGTCAAATACCGTCTATATGTATATATTTTTGATTTGACATTAATAATTTTAAATCTGTCGGGGTTTTGTAAAAAGAAATAATTACTTTTTTAGTTTTATTCTAAAAACAAATGATAACTTTTATAATAATAATAATTTCTAACTTTGAATAAAAAATATATTTGTTTTTTCATACATGGCTGCTGTTATAAGTCTATACAGCTTTTATTAAGTGCAGTTTTCATTATATATTTTTTTAACTTTGTATCTTGCCCAAATCTCTTTAAACTCATTATAGGTGGATTCTACAGCTTGTTCGCTGAAGAATCCCAACCCCACGACCATTCACATGCCAACTTTGTTAATATCCAAAATAAGACGACCGTAATTTTGGACATTAACAAAGTAGGCTTGTGAATGGTCGTGATTATATTGAGTATCATGGGTCGTACCTATGCTATAGGGTGTGTCATAGAAAAAAGTCTGTACTGTGATGTCAGGAAAAACTTGAAGAAGAAGAAGAAGAAGAAGAAGAAGAAGAAGAAGAAGAAGAAGAAGAAGAAGAAGAAGAAGAAGAAGAAGAAGAAGAAGAAGAAGAAGAAGAAGAAGAAGAAGAAGAATGACTTTATTTAAAAACGGCGATTTCAATTTTTGTAAAAAACTGTTTGGAAGTGTCCCAAAAACAACTTAAATCAAAAAATTCGGGGTGGTTTGAGTTTCCATTTAACTGTTTAAGGCTACCCGTGGACTACCAGTTTAGACTTTTCCAAAACATTTAAGTACTTAAGGCAACTTATGGAAAAAAGTCCTTGCAGCTCGTCGAATTTCTTTAGAAACCTTCCTAAAGAATTGGACGAGTTGGAGGAAATTCATGTAATACCTATTACATGAGTTTCCATTAAATTGTGATCCTCTTGCTCTTCTTTTTCCATATTGCACTTTTCTGAATCTTCATTGCTTAGGGAGCGTTCAAGTATTACGTAACGCAAATTTTGGTCATTTTGTACCACCACCCCCCCCCCCCCCCTGTAACGCTATTTTCGTATACCATTAACATGGACGTAACACTCCACTTAATATCAGGTATAATGATGAAAATATTAGAAAAGTAAAGATTTTAAAAAGCGGCCGCGGGAAATATTTTGATTTAAATCACGTTTTAGTTAGTAAGGGAAGTCTAAAAAATCTATTCACCTAAATAAAAAAAAATAAGTATGTTCAAAATCTTTATTTAAATCCAGAGGCTTAGGGTGTGATAACCCCCTAATTTTACACGTCTGTGTATAATTACACAGCTACACAAAAAGAATAAAAAGTTCCGGATTCATACTCAAAAATAAAGTTTTTTGAGGTTATCTCCAAAACTAATCGGATGAGGTGCTATTTTGACCTCAAACTCGGTTTCAACGCCTCAAAATACATAAGAATACAATGATAACCGAAAAATTTCTTAATTTTTTTTTCACACAAGCACTGCATGTCATGCAGCCAAAAAAAAATGGTCAAGAATTTTTTCGGAGACCATTGCATTTCTATGTATTTTGAGATGCTGAATCCGAATTTGAGGTCAAAATAGCACGTCATTAGATTAGTTTCAGTCCAAATAACCTCAAAAAACGTTTTTTTAGAGTATAAAAAGTTTTTCGATTTTATCTCCAAAACTGATAGGATAAGGTGCCGTTTTGACCTCAGATTTGTTTGGCTGTGTAACTTAAATTTAATTTTGATTTTTGTTAATTGTTAATTTAAACTTTTAAAATAAACAGAAATTCCCCCCCTCCCTAAAAAAAACAGACGGGCACGGCGGTGCACCGCTTCCCCGCGTAAATTTCGAGGTACATAAATGTCTTCTTGTTCTTACAAATGATTAATTTTATTCGTGCAAATATTTGTCAAAAATTTAATCTAAGATAATAATGATGATTTTGGTATTGTATACCATATACTGCCTGAAAGATCCCTCAATTAACCCCATGGAGAGCATCTTTTGTTGATCTCCGAAGTCAAAAATAAAACTATAAAAACTAAACACCATAAGATCGAGCAAAACACATTTTATTGATGTAGATAAATATATTTCTAGAACGTTTAAATTCTTGCTATGAAGATTTTTTTTTATTTTTTTGTTTCTGCATAAACAATATGCAAAAATATAATTATTAGTATAAAAATCATATATTACCTATTATAGGTATACCTATTAGGGAACGTTCAAGAATTATGTAACGCAAATTTTGATCATTTAGGACCCCCACCCCCCCTGTAACGCTATTTTCCTATACCATTAACATGGGCGTAATACTCAAAAATGCCCCCACCCCCCCAAAGGAGTATTACGTAAAGCAAATAATGATCATTTTGGACCCCCCCCCTGTAACGCTATTTTCCTATACCATTAACATGGGTGTAACACTCCAAAATGACCCCCCTAGGAGCGTTACGTAATACTTGAACGTTCCTTTATAGGTATAGGTATAATACAGGGTGATCAGTAATTGACATGCCAAAATTTAAGAGGTGATTTTACACCGGCTTATTTTTTACTTTTTAGAGACAGAAGTCGGTTCATTTTTTTTTGCGAAAAGTTTTTTCTATAAGAATGATGCACCGCCAAAGTACTCGAACGCCTAAACTTTTGATTTTTGGGAGTTGTGCTCTCAGACATTTTTGATCAAAATTTTTGATCAAAATTTATAACATATTTAAAATTCAGCCAACCCTAACTGAAAGCACTTTTCCATAAGAAGGTAGCGAGATCCTCTTAAGTTCAGTAAGCTTTTTCATTGTCAAATTCGTTTTCAGCGCGTCTGGTTAGTATAATTGACGTTTTTTTCTATATTCTATTAAAAACTAAACCACCAAAAAAAGTTTTATTCTCAGAATTAAATTGAATTTTAGTGCTTTAAAAAAGCTCACTATGTAACCCATTTGTACACAGGGCCCACCTTTGCATTTCGGAGCCCTGAAGCAAGCTTTGGACGCCCTTAGCAAAAAAAAAATTAAGCACTGAAAACCCCAAGAAAATTTTGATAACTAAAAAAAAAGGTCCTCAACTTCTGAAAAAAAAAAATAACCCATCTAAAAATATCCTCCTTACCTTTGAAAAAACAAATTTAAAAATTAAAAAATTAACCACTGAAAATTTCGATGACTAAAACAAAAAAAAAGGACAGGAAAAACGCCCCTCGACGACGCCCCTCTAGGCTCGCGCCCTGAAGCAAGGCGTTCACTTGATTCATACAACGGCCGGCTCCTTTGTTTTTACAATTTGTGCACAAAATTGCATGCACTGGGCCTAATGCACAAATTTATGTGCATAATACACAGATTTGTGTGTGGATAATGCACAGATTTGTGTGCATAATGCACATATTTGTGTGCATAATGCACAGAATTGTGTGCACACAAACTTCATAATGGTTTATGAAACTAAAATAGAAAAAATGTTTTCAATTAATTCCAAAATGAAACATAAGCAATAATTTAACTGTGGGACATTTACTTGTAAGTTGATGTAGTACAACATTACATTTAAATTTATCATACTGGGTTTCGTTTATAAATTATGACTATAGTAATACAGTACATGTCAAAACTCCGCCTCCTCTAACTTTTGAACGCCTTGGGATACCAACTTGAAATTTGGTCAGTTTTTTAAATTTTAAACAAGATTATAAAATATATTATTTAAATATTCCATCAATCTATTTTCTAATCATCGTACAGAGTAATATTGGTAGCCTGACAGTTTCGGGTTACTGGCCCTGTTCAGTACCAAGAGTCAACCCTGTACGCTGCTCAAGAAAACATTTTTTGACTTTATTCACGAAATAAATAAAGTCATGAGAATGATGTATCCTTGTGCGCCATCTATTTTTAGATGTAGACAACTAGTCATTTATTCTCCTAATCTTGGAGACTTTAAATGGTAGCAAGTTGAAAAAACTTGTACCTATGTCTCAAGCACATAGTACCCACTAAAACCTGTGGTTAGGCTTAAATTTTAAGGAAAGATTTTTTTTAATTTAAACAAAATTATAAAAAAATATTAGAGAGGAGAAGAAGAGGAAGAATAGGCATTTCATTCGTTTGGACTTTTTGACAAAACATTCATGTCTTACTCGCACAGCTTTGTTCTAACAGAGATAACAATACCAGTTACTGGTAATGGCGATTTCTCCCGTTAGATTAGACAGGGACAAAAGTTCTACCCAAAAAGAATAGAAGACATACATACACTCCCACTTCCACCCAACCAAACAAATTCTGTATTTGTTCTTTGTTGAAAAAATACAATATTTACTTGGCCGGGCGAAAAGTGTAACTATATTATTTTCATTAAAAAAATTACTGGCGCCATCTAAATTTTAGTAGAATTATCTTATTCTACAGATTCACATTAGCTATGTTCGTTCGGGCCGCTCAGTGCTACAATTTCCGGCCAACCAAATAAATACTGTATTTGTTGTATGAAAAACAAATACAGTATTTGGTTGGTTGGCTGGAAAGTGTAGCACAAATGAGATAGAGATAGGGTAGACGTCTTTTGTTTCATAATTCTAGTTGTAGAGAGCTCCATTGTTCTTGTTCAGGCCCGAATATACCTACTATTTGTTTACAAACAGACCGAGATGTTGGCGATACTTTATTTTAAAGGTATGCGTATTCTAGAAATAAGAGTTATTAGTTCGTTGGTGTACCAATATCCCTCTGTGCGCCATCTGTGTGAAGTAGTAGTAGAAGAAGAAGACGAAGAAGAAGAAGAAGAAGAAGAAGAAGAAGAAGAAGAAGAAGAAGAAGAAGAAGAAGAAGAAGAAGAAGAAGAAGAAGAAGCAGAAGAAGAAGAAGAAGAAGAAGAGGGCCAGTAGCCCGAAACTGTCAGTCTACCAATATCCCTCTGTATGAAGATTAGAAAATAGATTGATGGAATATTTAAATCAAAATCATTTTTTTTAATTTCAATTTTACTTGTTGCCAACAAAATATTTTTAAAGGTATTTTATAGTCACGTACAAAATTTAGAAAATATATAAAATCAATGTATATTTTCTTAACGGTTAATGCTTAGTAAAATTGCTTTTATTTTTAAATAAAAAGTTAAATATAAATTACGTAGGTATTTAGAGAAAAAATTGTTGCCAACAAAATAATACTTTCCCCTATAGTCCTAGGTTCATTAAAATTAAAAACGAAAAAAAAAAAATGAAAAAAATAAAATAATTTAAATAAATCTCAAAAAAATTTTTTTTCAAAAAAAGTTTCTTTTTTTATAAAATGAAAAATAAATTAAATAAAAAAATTGAGAAAAATTGTTTTTACCCCCATTTTACCCCCTTACCCCACAATACCAGCCTAGTACTTTGGATAAACAACCTATGGTGCAAATTTGGAGTGTTTAGCTCGAAGCGTTCTTGAGTTATCGTGGTCACAAAATTCCCGGACAGACAGGCAGACAGACAGACCGATAGACCGATAGACAGACAGATAGACCGACAGACAGATTTTTTTTTTAAGAGAAATCATATTTTTTGGATATAAAACGTTAAGAAATGTAAAAAAGCAATAAATTTGTTTCAATTTTTTTTTACTAACGCAAGACTTTCTTCGGGGAAAGTAAAATATCTAGGATCAAAATTTACAAAATGATTCTCTAAAATCAATTACGTACCTTTATAATAACTCAAATTTAAGCTAGTGCTATTTAAAAGAAGTTGGGTCTATTCAGGGGCGGATTTATTTAATTTAAAGGGGGAGGGATCCATAAGGAAAAAAATTGCGCCTTCACCAAAAATATAGTTTGAAGGTATTTCTATGCTAATATATCTCGCTGGGGGCATGGCCCCCTGTCCCCCCCCCTAAATCCGACCTTGGGTCGATTTAAAGGAGAGTGTAATGTTTGGGCGCAGGTTTTATCCCTGCAAGGGGCCTAGAGGTTATCATTCATAAGGTTTTTGGCATTGTTCTTTGAAAATCGGTTTTCAATAAAAACTTTTTTTTTAATTAACCAAGTAATTTTCCTGGTGCTAAGAGTACAGGACAGTCATCATCAAAAAATGATTACATGAGCCAGTTATAATTTCCGTTTTAAATGTGGTACGTGGGTTAAAAGATACGTTAATATAGGTCAATATTTTGATAAAAAAAATATATGAATGAAACCCAAGTACTTATGAATGAAATTCTATTTCTATAGGACAAGTAATTTATTTAATTTTATTGATACGCGTATTGTACAATACAATGCAATGTAATGCAACCAGTTTAAAATTGTATTGTAACTCCTCTAGTTTTTTATTCGTTTTAAGAAAATTCTATTTTTAATTGTGTTGATGCTATTTTGAAGGACAATATGATAGAACAAATTTGGCTATATCTATTTTATGAAATATCGCAAAAAGGATGTCCGGTCTTTTGCGCATCGCACAAAACTATTATCAATACATAAATATTTTAATATTTCCAACGTATTATATGTTCCTTTTTAATTATTGTAATTAAATTTATTCAGTAAAATAAATATATCTCGAATCAGCAAGAGGACTTTCTCCTAAAATTTTTAGAAATTGATTTTGTGTTTCAGAAAAAAAAATTGAAAAAAAAAAAAATAAAATCCGCAGAAAGATATGACAAAAAAAAACAAAAAACCAGAATTGTTAAGCACGTGGGATTCTTGTCCTACACTAAAAAAAACTGGTCTAGGCAATAGGTCAATAGATAAATACGAACCATATATTTTTTTTGAAAATTTTTTTCAAAAAATTTCGTTTTACAAAAAAAGATTGTTTTTCTTGTTAATTTATTTTATTTTATTTTTTTAGGTTGCGTTAATTGGAAAAAATGCAATATACCATCCACTGTGAATAGTATATAATGGAATGCGTAGCATTACATATCTTCACTAAGCAAAAAAGTATTCTTTACCGAAACACCTAAATTTAATAATAAAACAGTACCTAATAGCCCTTTAAAAAGTAACATTTTTGGTGGACAAAATGTTACTTCCTTTTAATTGCATTTTTTTTAAGGGTTGCTCCTACACTTTTTATGTATTTTTACTCAAGAAATCTACATTTTTTACTCAAAATCCAAAAAAATACAAGTATATGGCTCAAAATGTGTTAAAAAAATTCGGATACAAAATCAATCGGCAATTGAAATAAAACCTATCCGTTGAAAACGTCAGTCCGTTCTATCTGCACATGCAGATGTATTTTTAATTCGTATCAATTCGTATATACGGATTAAGAAATTGAATTCGTATCAATATGTATATACAGATTAAATTGCTTCTTATCGACGCGACCTTTAAAGCAAAAAAAAATCGATATAAGTTGATAAAGTAAATTACACTGGTCGACAAAAAAAACATATCTTTCCATTTTGTGTGATTTATCATTTGCGATGTACTTTTTGATGCTGAACACGAATTTGACCTCCATTTGTTGACTTTGGTTGTTGATTCTGAGATAAATTCTACTGCTTTTTTGAAAAAGTTAAATATCGTTTTTTTCAGCCATAAACCATTTTTTTTCCAGAAACATTATATATCTATAAGATGCAGTTTTTTACGCAAGTTTTAAATATATTTTGTTTTTTTAGATATCTTTAACGGTTTTCGAGAAAAAGTTCAAAAAACTTAAAAAAAGTTAAACATTTTTTTAATGCCTATTTCTCAATTATTACTTTTAATTTGTTTAATAGCTCAATTTGTTCGTTTTTTAATACTCGTTAATTCTGTGAAAACGGATTTAACTTTAAAAAATGTTGTCCCGAGTGAAACACCACAGCTTTGTTTTAAAGTTCGAAAAGCATGATTTTTTGGTAATTTTTAACAAAGCAATTAGAAATTAAACTTTTATTTTAACATTTCACGTTGTTATAACATATCAGAAAAACTAGATAATAAACAATTTTAAGAACAGAAAAAAATAATTCTAGGCGGCTTCATCTTGTTTTTAAGATATTTTAGTTTTATTATAATTATATCAAAATAAATTTTAGTAATTTCTGCTAGAAAGGTAAAATAAACAAAATTAAAATCTTAAAAACAGGATGAAGGCGCAAGCATTATTATCCCTATAAAAAATGTCACATTGAAACGTATTGAAACACAT
>OY294049.1:9388411-9899495 GCA_958510825.1 Brachypterus glaber | reverse complement strand
GATTCACATTAGCTATGTTCGTTCGGGCCGCTCAGTGCTACAATTTCCGGCCAACCAAATAAATACTGTATTTGTTGTATGAAAAACAAATACAGTATTTGGTTGGTTGGCTGGAAAGTGTAGCACAAATGAGATAGAGATAGGGTAGACGTCTTTTGTTTCATAATTCTAGTTGTAGAGAGCTCCATTGTTCTTGTTCAGGCCCGAATATACCTACTATTTGTTTACAAACAGACCGAGATGTTGGCGATACTTTATTTTAAAGGTATGCGTATTCTAGAAATAAGAGTTATTAGTTCGTTGGTGTACCAATATCCCTCTGTGCGCCATCTGTGTGAAGTAGTAGTAGAAGAAGAAGACGAAGAAGAAGAAGAAGAAGAAGAAGAAGAAGAAGAAGAAGAAGAAGAAGAAGAAGAAGAAGAAGAAGAAGAAGAAGAAGAAGAAGAAGAAGCAGAAGAAGAAGAAGAAGAAGAAGAAGAAGAAGAAGAAGAAGAAGAAGAAGAAGAGGGCCAGTAGCCCGAAACTGTCAGTCTACCAATATCCCTCTGTATGAAGATTAGAAAATAGATTGATGGAATATTTAAATCAAAATCATTTTTTTTTTATTTCAATTTTACTTGTTGCCAACAAAATATTTTTAAAGGTATTTTATAGTCACGTACAAAATTTAGAAAATATATAAAATCAATGTATATTTTCTTAACGGTTAATGCATAGTAAAATTGCTTTTATTTTTAAATAAAAATTTAAATATAAATTACGTAGGTATTTAGAGAAAAAATTGTTGCCAACAAAATAATACTTTCCCCTATAGTCCTAGGTTCATTAAAATTAAAAACGAAAAAAAAAAAATGAAAAAAATAAAATAATTTAAATAAATCTCAAAAAAAATTTTTTTCAAAAAAAGTTTCTTTTTTTATAAAATGAAAAATAAATTAAATAAAAAAATTGAGAAAAATTGTTTTTACCCCCATTTTACCCCCTTACCCCACAATACCAGCCTAGTACTTGGGATAAACAACCTATGGTGCAAATTTGGAGTGTTTAGCTCGAAGCGTTCTTGAGTTATCGTGGTCACAAAATTCCCGGACAGACAGGCAGACAGACAGACCGATAGACCGATAGACAGACAGATAGACCGACAGACAGATTTTTTTTAAGAGAAATCATATTTTTTGGATATAAAACGTTAAGAAATGTAAAAAAGCAATAAATTTGTTTCAATTTTTTTTTACTAACGCAAGACTTTCTTCGGGGAAAGTAAAATATCTAGGATCAAAATTTACAAAATGATTCTCTAAAATCAATTACGTACCTTTATAATAACTCAAATTTAAGCTAGTGCTATTTAAAAGAAGTTGGGTCTATTCAGGGGCGGATTTATTTAATTTAAAGGGGGAGGGATCCATAAGGAAAAAAATTGCGCCTTCACCAAAAATATAGTTTGAAGGTATTTCTATGCTAATATATCTCGCTGGGGGCATGGCCCCCTGTCCCCCCCCCTAAATCCGACCTTGGGTCGATTTAAAGGAGAGTGTAATGTTTGGGCGCAGGTTTTATCCCTGCAAGGGGCCTAGAGGTTATCATTCATAAGGTTTTTGGCATTGTTCTTTGAAAATCGGTTTTCAATAAAAACTTTTTTTTTAATTAACCAAGTAATTTTCCTGGTGCTAAGAGTACAGGACAGTCATCATCAAAAAATGATTACATGAGCCAGTTATAATTTCCGTTTTAAATGTGGTACGTGGGTTAAAAGATACGTTAATATAGGTCAATATTTTGATAAAAAAAATATATGAATGAAACCCAAGTACTTATGAATGAAATTCTATTTCTATAGGACAAGTAATTTATTTAATTTTATTGATACGCGTATTGTACAATACAATGCAATGTAATGCAACCAGTTTAAAATTGTATTGTAACTCCTCTAGTTTTTTATTCGTTTTAAGAAAATTCTATTTTTAATTGTGTTGATGCTATTTTGAAGGACAATATGATAGAACAAATTTGGCTATATCTATTTTATGAAATATCGCAAAAAGGATGTCCGGTCTTTTGCGCATCGCACAAAACTATTATCAATACATAAATATTTTAATATTTCCAACGTATTATATGTTCCTTTTTAATTATTGTAATTAAATTTATTCAGTAAAATAAATATATCTCGAATCAGCAAGAGGACTTTCTCCTAAAATTTTTAGAAATTGATTTTGTGTTTCAGAAAAAAAAATTGAAAAAAAAAAAAATAAAATCCGCAGAAAGATATGACAAAAAAAAACAAAAAACCAGAATTGTTAAGCACGTGGGATTCTTGTCCTACACTAAAAAAAACTGGTCTAGGCAATAGGTCAATAGATAAATACGAACCATATATTTTTTTTGAAAAATTTTTTCAAAAAATTTCGTTTTACAAAAAAAGATTGTTTTTCTTGTTAATTTATTTTATTTTATTTTTTTAGGTTGCGTTAATTGGAAAAAATGCAATATACCATCCACTGTGAATAGTATATAATGGAATGCGTAGCATTACATATCTTCACTAAGCAAAAAAGTATTCTTTACCGAAACACCTTAATTTAATAATAAAACAGTACCTAATAGCCCTTTAAAAAGTAACATTTTTGGTGGACAAAATGTTACTTCCTTTTAATTGCATTTTTTAAGGGTTGCTCCTACACTTTTTATGTATTTTTACTCAAGAAATCTACATTTTTTACTCAAAATCCAAAAAAATACAAGTATATGGCTCAAAATGTGTTAAAAAAAATCGGATACAAAATCAATCGGCAATTGAAATAAAACCTATCCGTTGAAAACGTCAGTCCGTTCTATCTGCACATGCAGATGTATTTTTAATTCGTATCAATTCGTATATACGGATTAAGAAATTGAATTCGTATCAATATGTATATACAGATTAAATTGCTTCTTATCGACGCGACCTTTAAAGCAAAAAAAAATCGATATAAGTTGATAAAGTAAATTACACTGGTCGACAAAAAAAACATATCTTTCCATTTTGTGTGATTTATCATTTGCGATGTACTTTTTGATGCTGAACACGAATTTGACCTCCATTTGTTGACTTTGGTTGTTGATTCTGAGATAAATTCTACTGCTTTTTTGAAAAAGTTAAATATCGTTTTTTTCAGCCATAAACCATTTTTTTTCCAGAAACATTATATATCTATAAGATGCAGTTTTTTACGCAAGTTTTAAATATATTTTGTTTTTTTAGATATCTTTAACGGTTTTCGAGAAAAAGTTCAAAAAACTTAAAAAAAGTTAAACATTTTTTTAATGCCTATTTCTCAATTATTACTTTTAATTTGTTTAATAGCTCAATTTGTTCGTTTTTTAATACTCGTTAATTCTGTGAAAACGGATTTAACTTTAAAATATGTTGTCCCGAGTGAAACACCACAGCTTTGTTTTAAAGTTCGAAAAGCATGATTTTTTGGTAATTTTTAACAAAGCAATTAGAAATTAAACTTTTATTTTAACATTTAACGTTGTTATAACATATCAGAAAAACTAGATAATAAACAATTTTAAGAACAGAAAAAAATAATTCTAGGCGGCTTCATCTTGTTTTTAAGATATTTTAGTTTTATTATAATTATATCAAAATAAATTTTAGTAATTTCTGCTAGAAAGGTAAAATAAACAAAATTAAAATGTGTTAAAAAAAATCGGATACAAAATCAATCGGCAATTGAAATAAAACCTATCCGTTGAAAACGTCAGTCCGTTCTATCTGCACATGCAGATGTATTTTTAATTCGTATCAATTCGTATATACGGATTAAGAAATTGAATTCGTATCAATATGTATATACAGATTAAATTGCTTCTTATCGACGCGACCTTTAAAGCAAAAAAAAATCGATATAAGTTGATAAAGTAAATTACACTGGTCGACAAAAAAAACATATCTTTCCATTTTGTGTGATTTATCATTTGCGATGTACTTTTTGATGCTGAACACGAATTTGACCTCCATTTGTTGACTTTGGTTGTTGATTCTGAGATAAATTCTACTGCTTTTTTGAAAAAGTTAAATATCGTTTTTTTCAGCCATAAACCATTTTTTTTCCAGAAACATTATATATCTATAAGATGCAGTTTTTTACGCAAGTTTTAAATATATTTTGTTTTTTTAGATATCTTTAACGGTTTTCGAGAAAAAGTTCAAAAAACTTAAAAAAAGTTAAACATTTTTTTAATGCCTATTTCTCAATTATTACTTTTAATTTGTTTAATAGCTCAATTTGTTCGTTTTTTAATACTCGTTAATTCTGTGAAAACGGATTTAACTTTAAAAAATGTTGTCCCGAGTGAAACACCACAGCTTTGTTTTAAAGTTCGAAAAGCATGATTTTTTGGTAATTTTTAACAAAGCAATTAGAAATTAAACTTTTATTTTAACATTTAACGTTGTTATAACATATCAGAAAAACTAGATAATAAACAATTTTAAGAACAGAAAAAAATAATTCTAGGCGGCTTCATCTTGTTTTTAAGATATTTTAGTTTTATTATAATTATATCAAAATAAATTTTAGTAATTTCTGCTAGAAAGGTAAAATAAACAAAATTAAAATCTTAAAAACAGGATGAAGGCGCAAGCGTTATTATCCCTATAAAAAATGTCACATTGAAACGTATTGAAACACATAGAGACGATTCCAAATACGTATTAAAAAGTAATTTTTAATACGTTTTTGGAATCGTCTGAATGTGTTTTAATACCTGTCAGTAAGACATTTTTTATAGAGGGACAATATAATTATAATTATATTAAAAAAAATTCTAGTAATTTCTGTTAAGTATTTTTTTTTCCTGATATGTTACGTTATGTTAATATTTAATGTTAACCAAAACTTTTATTTTAACATTAATTTCTAATTGCTTTGTTAAAATTCACCAAAAAAGCGTGTTTTTCGAACTTTAAAAACAAGGGTGTGGTTTTTCACATATCTCGGGATAAAATTTTTTAAAGTTAAATCCGTTTTCACAGAATTAATAAGTATTAAAAAACAAACAAATTGAGCTATTAAACAAACTAAAAGCTTAAGTAGTAATTGAGAAATAGGCATGTTTACTCTTTCGATATCCTTAATAAAAATTAAACATACACAAAAACATATAAAAACAAATGAAAATCGAATTTTCTTAAAAAGCGCAGCGATGATTTTTTTAGTTTTGCTCCTAAAATAATCAGGGGGTGTCAACAAATCAATTTGTAAATAAAACTAAGAGTTGATTACATCTCTAATTAAAAATTAGTCCAAGATCACGGTGTTGCAACAATTATGCACTAATTAGAAAGTATCAGAGAACCATTTCTGTAGGGATTTTTTTCTCAGCGACTTTGTAATCATAATTTTTTTTCGAATAATAACGAAAAAGAAAGATATCCAAAATAAAACTCACCCCTTTAATCCAAGATGGCGGAATTTCCCAAGGGGTTGGGGTGACTAATTTTCGGATTTAAGCTCCTCTTTGACCCCTAAATCGAACCCAAAAAGAATTGCGATGTTGCCAATTTTTTCTTTTCTTTGGCATAATTTGGGATAAAGTTACTGGATCAGTCAAAATGTAGATTTTAAAGTTATGCTTTCACATCGGCCCAAAATCGGTATCGGGGGGTTTTCGGGATTTTTTGGTAAAAATTAAAAAATTCAAAATGGCGGCGCCAATATAGCGGACGATTTTTGCCATTTCTGTCTGATTCGAACCAAAATCGGTATCAGAAGGTTTTAGGGGTCGCAGATTACGAAACATTTTATAAGTTTATAATTTTTTAAGTGTTACGTAAATTTTGTACTGACACCCCCCCCCCCTTCTGTAACGCGTAATACCCACAACTCGGTATATAATACATTTCTTAAAAAGTCATCGTATTTTATATAGATTAAACAAAACAGGAAGGATATGACATATGTATATTCTTAAAACTTATAAATTAAGAAGATTTTTCTTTATCAACAAAGGGCATTATTCTTTACCGGATACTCTTTATTATTAAAATCCCCATAGATTTTTTTCTACTATAATTAAAAAAAAAACTAATTTACTTATTTAAATCAAATTTAAAACTCCTTTTATTTTATATTCACCAAAAAGTTAAGTCTCTGTTAACGTTACATAGGGGAAGGGGCCCTAAGACGACGAAGTGGGTAAGTTGACGAATTGTCTATAACAATCGAAAGTCCAAAGATGAAATAAATAATTAAAACAAAACAAAATGTATAAATTAGATAAACTATAGTTAATAGCTATTAATTACCACCTTCTAAATAAAAAAAAATGATTTAAATGAAAACCCTGTTTTATACAAAGTATTAAAGCATATGTTCTCCAACTTAGGGCCCCTTCCCCTAGTTAAAGCTGCTTTATCATTGGTGCTCGGCAACCGTCGGTTGCTATACGACTGAGGTAGACTACTAATAGATAAATTTATTTGAAGGTAAATATAACAGGCCCTAATATAAAATCCTTTTAACTGAAATAATTATTTTTATAATTTTGGAGCTCTTACTCTATTATTTTATAATTAATTTAAAATTTATATATTATACATACATATATATGCACGTGGTGAAAGTGGGAGTAGCGGAAAGTGATGTGATAAATGTGGGAGTTTCCTTTTGATATGTACCATTTTTGAGCCTATTAAAGTTTATTCAGTATTAAATAATATATATATATATATATATATATATTTTTGGAATACAAGCAATGTTGATCTTCTATACATATAAAGATAGTCCTATATGACCAATAACGCTGAAACACAAAAAATATATAGCCTATATGATATTAGGGTAGACCTATTATCTTTTTGTCATCTTAAAATTTTCATTTAGGTGTTACTAGAAAATTTCGTTTAGAATAAGGTTGGTTGGACTCTTGGGCGCTGAAATAAAAATACTACTAAATTAATTTTTTAGAAATTTTAAGATGATGACGTCACAACGCACTAATAGTGCGTTGTGACGTCAATAGCTTGCCGAGATGGAAGGACAACTATAATTTAGCTTAGATGACGTTACAAATCTACAAGTTCTGTGTCTCTAAAACATAAATAATAAAAACTTTTCAGAAAAAAAAATGAACCGACTTCTGTCTCTAAAAAGTATAAAATAAAAAATAAGTCGGTGCCAATTTCACAGAAAACAATTTAACAACAAAAACAATTGTATTTAATTTAGGGAGTGATGAAATTGGCACCGGCTAATTTTTTATTTTTTTACTTTTTAGAGACAGAGGTCGGTTCATTTTTTTTGTGAAATTTTTTTATTCAAGGTATAGGTCCCTATACCAGATTAATATTTATATGGATAATCCCGTATACGAATATTAAACTGCGGATATTGTAATACATTTTCCTATACCTGAAAATATCCATACGTCGATACAATGGAGCGGAAGGGGTTAAGACGGTTTTTATCGAGGGGTCTATCACTGGGAAATTTAAAATTTTTGTACACCTACTGCAGAAAATGCACGTACTGCACGATATTTTTAATGCAGAATAATGCAAAGTAATTGCAGACAAAAAAATATTCCCCGACAAAATTTTTGATGACTAAAAAAAAAGTCCTAAGCTCTAAAAAAATTTTTTCCCGACGAAATAGCTTTGTCCCTGACGGTTTTAACCAAAAATAATGCAAAATAATACAAAATAATGCAGAATAATGCACAAGAATGCACGATAATGCACAATAATGCAGAATAATGCACGTAATGCAGAGTAATGTAGGTACTACAGATGTAATGCACAGTCATGCAAATAATGTACGTAATTTATAGATAATGCAGATAATGTACATTTGATTCAAGTAACAGGTACTGCAAGGGTCTGCATATTAATGCAGTCCAAACCCCTCGGTTTTTATGTAAATTTAAATTATTTTAATTAAAAACGACGAGTATCTTTCACTATGGAATGTTTTAGTTCGTTTCAGAACTAGAGACATAAATCATTGGCACTTGTTGATGCGTAGGTGTAATACAACGTACAGGTTTCTATTGAGCTTTTAATTAAATAAGCTTTGCGAAGCTTTAAATCAGAACCTACATGACCAGAGAAATAATGCGGATTTCATAGTTTTTTTAGATTCAATCAATATATAATCAATATAAATAATAATATAAATAATAACTATTATGTTTAGCTTTGTTTACCTATAAAACAGATACGTCACTGAAGTAGGTAATCAAGAGGAATCTTTTAAAGTCTTGATTGTTAAAATTGGCCCTGTAGTTTAGGCTGTAGAGGGAACACGTTAGAAACATAACCCTCCTTTCGCGATGCTGTTATCGGGTAAAAAGAATCTCTTAACGAAACACAGTGGTGGAATTTTCGAAAAAGCTGGCCAAAATTCAATTTAGCTCTTATGGGGATTTTTAAGGTAGCTAAATAAGAAAATGATATTGTTTTTTTTTAAGAAAATGGCGGATCCAATATGGCGACTATAAATGTCAAATATTTCAAAACAATTGTTTAAAATCATGAATATGCAATTTTTGAGGTTGCTGATTACGAAAATGATATTATTTTTTTTTGTCAAAAGTTTAAAAAAAATATATCCAGAAAAAAAATCCTAGGACATTTTTTGGCTATTTTGGGAAATTTGAAACTACTGTATTATACTATTCTGGCATTACGCGCTGTGTATAGTATAATAAATGTATTACTTACTTATCTTTGAGTTAATACAGTGATTATTTATTTGTTTGAAGACACATTTTTTCACTTAAACACCTGCAAGACTTATACTGAAAATAATAAAATAATATTATCTTAGTAAATTAAAATCAAAAAACAAGTGGTCGAAAACTTATAAAAACCCATGCCAGTTTATAGTATTTAATCATATCGTTCGTGATTAAATAATTTTTCAGCTATTTTGAAGTTATCATTGGGATTTGGTTACTTTTTAATCATTTTTGCTAAAAAAATATTTTTTCAAAAAATGCACCATTGCAGTTTTTTTTATTTTTTTCAAAATGGGGGTGAAACGGGGCACTAATTTTTGCACCAGAAGCTAGCTAAAAGTACAGGCTTTCTAACAGTGTCTATATCTTAGGTGAATTACGATAAATCAGCAACCAAATCTCTGCTCGTAAATAAAAAAACTTAAAAAAAAATCATATCTGCAAAGCTGAATTTAAATTGCCCTAGATTAAAAACTTTTACGCATATATTAATCTTTTTTTCACGAAAACATAGCTTACTTAATACATCTAGAATAAACATGAAGTATAACATTTAGTAATTATTTTCAGGAAGAGGTTAAATTGTCAGCTTAAAAGTAAGGTATTTTTTGGTAGCAGATAAAATAAAGTTTCCCTTAAAAAAAAGTCAAAGTTTAAGGTACTAGCAAAAATTAATTATGCCTTTAGGGAGACGAATATGATTTTTACATGCACTGAAGTGTTATATAAACGATCTACTATTCGTTTTTTTTGATTGCGTTAATTTTGTTTACCCCTATTTTGGCTATCAATCTAGGAAGTTCCACCACCGTGCGAAAGTTTAAAAACGTTTCAAAACCTTAACATTTAAAATAATCCTTGATATAATCTAAAGAAACTCTAGCTGAAAGTGCATAAAATGTTCCAAGTATACTTGACGAGTTGGTCACTGTAAGGAGGGGTCGAAAGTAGCAAAAATTTGTTGACGTAATTTTTAAATTATGGGAAATGAATTTCGTTTTTATTTTATAATCTCAACATTGTAGCTCCTTCTAGTGGTATAGCTTATAACCAGAAGAAACACACTAGAGGCCACGACGTTCAAGCCTTACCAAAGTAGATATAGGTTCTATTATATATTGTGAACCAAACTTGTTACATTGCTTGGAAACCTGTTACTCGGCGATAGATGTCGTGAAGTGTTTTATGGAGGTTGTCTTCACAGAGGCACCCTGTTCAAATTTTACACAAAAACATTATCTATGCTGTTTCAGGTATTTTTTGAAAATCATCTTTATATTGTTTAATTCAACTGCTGGTAATATTTTTATATCCATATTTTGCAGTGGCAAAAAAATATTTAACTGATAAAATCTCAAGCCATTAATATATCGCGTACTAACTATGCCAGTAGGTCCTTCGCATATTGATTTTTAAATTCCTCGTATTTTTTTCAAAAATTTTATTATCTTACTAGCCTTTCAAAATTCAGAATTAAAAAAAAATCATCATTATTTCCTAAACTTACATCTTAAAAACTGACATTTTTCTACGGTCTGATTTGGATTCTACCGTAGAATTTCTACGCCATGAAATTAGTAAGAAAACATACTTTCAGATCAGAACAAAAAAAGATGCCTTGTGTAATTAACCCGATATAATATAGACTTTCATACGACAGAACTTGTTATACGTATAATAGTATTAATTATATAAAATTAAGGTTATTTAATGTTTAAAAGTAAGGTTACTTTAATGTAAATTATATTAAAAAATATTATAAAAAGTGTTGTTCATAAAACGGTTAAACATTTTTTTTTTCATTTTATTTTATTTTTCTAATAAAAAAAAGGTTTGCTGGGTAAGGTAAAGTTGGGTAAGTAGGGCATTTCTGGGGTATATTTCAATAAATACAATAAAATGGCCTAATATTTGCCTAATAATTTTTAGTTATTTTGTTTTTTTTTTTAATATGACGTATTTATTGGTGCATAAGAATATAAAATGAATTTTTCTAGGATAAATACCCAAAAACAATAAATTTTCCTTTTTAATTTTCTTATAGCAAAACAAAAGCTTGTGTTCACTAGCTTTTTTTATGGGTGAGTGCCTTAACTGGTCTGGTATTCGTAAAATGTTCATATACATAAATATAAACTCATTTTAGGTTAAAACTTTTATTTGGACTTTTACATTACATTGTCATTTTAAAATTAGAGGAAAATGTGGTAATATGGAACCCCTGCTTGTTTTTTTATCTATATCTAAATAAGGTTTTTGATTTTAAACCATTTTTTTGCACTAATTGGTTTATAATTTATCTGGTTCCATATTAACAACAACAAGTAAAATTTTCTAACTTTAAATATTTTTTCTAAATGGTTATTTTTCGCAATCCTACTTTTTGCATTTTGATTACAAGAAGTTCCTAAACCAATAAATCAAAAAAAAGGCCGTAAAACTAATAAACTTACCTTAAAATCTTCCAAAAATCTACAAATAAACTTTCAGTTTCGGTATTTACACATAACCTCAAATATTTCAATGTTTAGCGGTAAAAATGAATTGCACTTTTCTGTATGATAATTTTTAACCCTCCCAATTAATATTCAATTATTATTTACTAGATATCGCCGTCTTTCTTACTTAACGGGGGGTTCCATATTACCACCTTCTCCTCTATATTGTTATTTTAAAACTTCATTTTAGGATAAAACTTTAAATTACTTTGTCATCGTAAATTTAGAGACCATATTTAAAGATTTAGTTAAATTTACTGTAAAAGTGTAAAA
Organism: Brachypterus glaber; assembly: GCA_958510825.1. Lineage (NCBI taxonomy): Eukaryota > Metazoa > Arthropoda > Insecta > Coleoptera > Kateretidae > Brachypterus > Brachypterus glaber. The sequence continues at coordinate 9,887,991 of OY294049.1, read as the reverse complement.
AAATCGGTTTAAATCATATGAATTTTACAATTTTATCTTTACGTTACACTCTAATTTTGTCCGACTACAGTACAGTACAGTATAGGGTTAAGGAAGTTAGCGCAAAAAAAAAGTTTTGCTAAATAATAAATGTAGTTTTTCATACTTGCATTCATCTGGAAAATTACTGATTCAGTAGGAATTTACCCTTCAACTTTATGGAAATCAATAGTTTTAACCTTACTTTAAATTATATTTACCCATCTTTGTATTCAATTGAAAATAGTTCTTCAATGGGAAATACATATAAATAGCATATATAATATATATATGGGTCAGTTGTAGATAAGTATTTGAAAAAAAGTGCAGTCATGATAAGGTATATTTTTATATTTTTATTTTTTTCGGTGATATTTGCTCAAAAATACAGTACAAAATTTGATAATATAGACATAGAAAAGGTCCTTGGGAATGAGAGGATTTTAGATAATTATATAAGGTGTATTATGAATAAAGGACCATGCACGCCAGACGGAAGAGAGCTTAAAAGTAAGTTACAATTTATTCTAGAGAGACAAAGAATCACTTTCATGAAAGTGGATCCAAAACCCCGAAAGTTTTATATTTATTATTGAAACAAATTTTTAAAACTTTTATTTATATTCATATAACCCAAGTTTTTTTTCATAATTTAATTATTTAGAGCTTTGGAATCTTTTTAAGGCCAAATTTAAAAAAATCTATCAATGCATTTTTGAGAAAAACGATTTTCATTTGTTTTAACAAAAAATATGACATATTTAAAAATTATTTTAGATATTCAGACGAGTATTCAGATTTTATGCCAAAAAGTAAGAAAAAAGTTTTTATAGACGTTTGCTAAATTGCTTTTTAAGGGAGCTAGCTACTTTTAAAGGGCATTTTTAGAATATTTATCACTTCATATCTCAGTAACGGTTTAACTTATTCACATGACATTTTTACTGAACTATACTGAACCAATAAATGTAAGCATTTAACCTTTTATTAAAATTAAGTTTTTGATCAGGGGCTTAGATAATGGGTGCCTCATAATTTATATGTAAAACTGTAAGTCCGCCCCTGGTTAAACATTTATTTTTTTTGTTTCATAAAATGATAATGTTTATTGGTTGCATAATACAGTAAAAATTTCAAGTCAATAAGTTAAACCGTTCCTAAGTTATGAAGTGAATAATATTCTAAAAATGTCCATTAAACGTCTTCTAGTTCTTCTAAGAAGCCATTTAACACAGACCTTCATAAAAACTTTTGTGTCACTTTTTGACGTAAAATCTGAATATCAAAAAAAAATTTAAACATGTCATATTTTTTGTATTACAAAAAATGAAAATTATTTTTCTCAAAAACGCATCGATAGATTTTTTTAAAATTTGGTCTTAAAAAGATGCCAAAGGTCTAAATAATTAAAATATAAAAAAAACTTGGGTTGTAAGAAAGTTGAGCTAAAAATCGTCCAGACCGGGGTGCGACGCGTCACGTTGTTTTGTATAAAATATCATTGCTAAATTATTAAAAAAAAATTGTTATTATAATCAATATTTTTTTGTTGATATTTTTATTGTTTTTAATTTTAGTATTTTTTTTTCTACTATTAAATGAAGTTTATTACACGGTTAATAATAAATTATTTAGTAAACAATATTTTTTATTATATCTAGGTCAATGTTCACTTACTTCTGCTAAATAATCATTTAAGACAAATCACCATAATTTAAAATATTTTTTCTCATAAATTTTATACACCGGCGTTCTTACATCAGCTGCGGTGCAATAAATTCCATATTTACACAATTTACTAAATACTATATACATATAGTACGTGTACATGATATCTGCCCATAGTAATGTGTACTGCACCTTTTCAAGTTTTAAATCAGAAAACAAATTTTAGACAATGCCAATTGAGCATAGACAAGGAAAGACCTCCAAAGCCGTTGCGGAAAAGTGTGATAAATGTTCCTTGCGCATCTGCGATAAACTTGCACATGCGCACTATTATTGTTGTTTTTGACAAGTATTTTTTAACTTTAGTTTTATGTGTCAAATAAAAATTGTAAAAAATGCCACAAAAAAACAATAAATATCTACGAAGAAACGTCAAAATAGTTTTTTTTTTATTATTTTATATGAATTTTTTGAGGTGTGTTTGAATATAGGTATTTTGTACACCTACTTTGAATACACCAGGGATTGACCCTTTGTTCTTCATAAAGCAACAATACAGGTCATGTTTAAAGTTATAAACAAATGCAGCAAGAAAACAATTAAAACACAGTAAAAGTCGAAAAATGAACAGAAACAAACGAAGATCTGACAGTACTGACAGTATAAACAAACTACTAATAATGGGTCACCTCAGTATTGGTTTGTCATATCTCTATTTTCGGACATTTTGAGATTTTTACTGGGGGATTTTTGGAGATACGACAAATGAATACTGGGGTGAAGAATTGTTTTACTACCGACAGTATTTCAGAGCTGACAGAGGTGCGTACTGCGCAAGGTCAGATAAATCGCGTTACGTCATTTCGCTGCCCCGTTCTGTCACAAAATAATCTTGCGCAGCCTGGACTATTAGTCCTCTTTTCTTCTCTATGCAATTCAAAAGCATTATTTCAAAAGTTAACAAATCCAATATACGTGTTAAGGATTTGTTAACTTTTGAAAAAATGCTGTTCAATTGTAAGTTCAATTTTGGAATATATAAGTTATAAATGAGGTTTTTAATTTGTATTTCGGAATCTGTAAATTAAAATTCAGATTTTTTAAATGTAATTTAAAAAGTATAAAACGGGGGGTCTATCACTGCTGCATTCGATGTACAAAATTGTCTGCATTAATAATGCAGATTGCAGTATCTGCATTACTTGCATTAAATGTGCATTATCTATAAATTACGTATATTATTTGCATTACTGTGCATTATATCTGTAGTACCTGCATTACTCTGCATTATTCTGCATCACGTGCATTATTCTGCATTATTGTGCATTAGGGAACCTTCAAGTATTACGTAACGCAAATTTTTATCATTTTGGACCCTCACCTCCCTGTAACGCTATTTTTACATACCATTAACATGGGCGTAAGATTCCAAAATGACCCCCACCCCCCCTAGGAGCGTTACGTAATACTTGAACGTTCCCTTATCTGCTTTATTTAGTATTATTTTGCATTAGTTTTGGTAAAAACCGTCAGGACAAAGCTTTTTTTGAAAGTGAGGACCCTTTTTTTGTAGTCATCAAAAAAAACTTTTTTTTTTGTCATCAAAAAATTTTGTCCGGGATTTTTGTTGTCTGCCAGAATGTGTGCATTACTTTGCATTATTCTGCATTAAAAATATCGTGCAGTACGTGCATTTTTCGTATAAATATCGTGCAGTACGTGCATTTTTCATGCATTTTTGCAGTAGGTGTACAAAATTACCCCTCGGTATAAAATGTAATTAAGATTTTTAACTTATATTTCAGAATATATACATTAACATTCATATTAAATATGAATTTTAATTTATATAAGGTAAGTGCAGGTATTATGCCCTTGCTAACGTATAATTGCTGATAAAAATTAAAGGAGATAACTTCAAAACAAAATTATACTTATAGAGCCCAGATTACTTATTTATGCTTAAGTTATTAAAGGAAAACATGAAAAAAGTTTAAAAAAATAAAAAATTATAGGCCATTTAAAAAAATGTATCAATTGGCCATATTACCAACACGGTAATATGGCCACATATAAAATAAATCATATTTTTCTAAATATTATCAAGTTAAGTATTTATATATGCTTTTTATTTATTGCTTTTTATTATATAAAATAAAAAAAAATGAAAAGTTAGATAAAAACTATACTCTTCATAAAATATAAAAAAACAATTAATGGCTTTAGATAAAGTAAAACATACTTGATAAATATTTTATACTAGCTATTTTTTTTTTAATTATTCACAATCTGAATAAAAATAGTCCTTTATAATTTTCTGTCAGATTTTACGTTTATTTACATAAATATTTATGTAAATAAACGTAAAATCTATCACCGAGCCTCATAGCTTCCTGCAGAAGCATGCTTATTGCCATGGCCATATTACTATACACACAAACTGGCCATATTACTATACACACAAACTGGCCATATTACTCTACATTGTCATGTAGAAGATTTCCTAAATTTTTGTTAAAGTTACGTTTACTAACTGAAATTCTATATAGACCAACTGTTAAATAGGACGTTTTTCTATAATAAAATATAAATAAAATTTAAAGTACTTACCGTAATCAAATGTTATGTATTTCCAAAATATTAAAAATTTGATATAATCGTTTACCAACGAAAAGAAAATCACTAAAATCGTTGCAGAATTAAAACCATTAATAGTGGAGCGATCTAGCGCTTGCCCTAGGAATCTTGTTACAAACACTAACTTAAAATAATGTAATCAAAATTTTTTCATTCTTACTTTTTGAAATATGGCAAATTGGCCATAATAAATACATGGCCATAATACCTGCAACCACCTTATTCTGAAATATAAGCTAAAAATTTTAAAAGATGTATTTCAGAAAGTATAATAGTATATTAAAGTACCAGTTTTATAACATACGCTTTTAGCGCACGAGTACAAGTTTAGAAAACAGCCTCTTGCGGCGGGTTTTCTAAAGTACTAGTGCGCTAAAAACGTGTTAAATTTTGGACTTTTTATAGAAAGAAGATAGAAAGAAAATAGAAAAAATTGTATAAAGCACTCGTTTCATAACACGTTTTTAGCGCACGACTACAATTTTAGAAAACAAGCCGCTTGTAAGAAACTTAGGCGTCGCCAAGTGGCGATTTGTTTGTAAAATATGTCATATTTTTTTTGTTAAAACAAATGAAAATCGTTTTTCTCAAAAACTCATAGATAGATTTTTTTAAATTTAAATTTGCCTTAACTTCGTATGTTTTTAGGTCATTTACCTGAAGCCCTGATGACAAACTGTATAAACTGTAGCGAAGCCCAAAAACGAATTGTAAAAAGAGCAGCCAGATATCTTATGATGAATAAACCTGCTGATTGGGAAATGATCAGCAATTATTTTGATCCCAGAGGAATGTATCAGCAAAGTTTTGCCATGTTTTTAGCATCTTAGTTAAAAGTGACAAAATTATAATTTTATTATAATGTATACTTGTACATTATATGTACATTTTTATTTTACTGTACTGTAATAAAAGAGGCATTTTTTACATAATCTTTTAGTTTTAATTTTACAGTCAGTCAAGTATCGTACAAAATACCTAAAAGATAATAATTTAAATAATAAACCAACTATAAATAAACTATAAATAAATAATAAATATTGTTTTGAAGGAATTGTAGGCATCTTTATTAGCTAGAACGAAATTTCTCAACAAAAAAAAAGGCCAATTGCCACAAGCAACATCCAATAGGTCAGATTCGCACCTCTTCAGTTGTTTACTTGTTTTTAATTTACTTTAGTACTTTAAAAGCCATTTTTATTTTTTGCTAATATACTGGAAATTCAATAAAACCTGCAGTAACTCAGTTGCGAATATGTGGTAAAAGGCGAAGATCATATCAGTTCGGGTGCGACTCGAGTAATTTCGTCGAAGCTTTGCAAAGGCGGACCCCTTATACGAAAGCAGCAGTAATATGCGTCACTGCAGGTTTCATTGAATTTCCAGTATATATGATTCAAACGAAAAAAGCCTCCCTCAAAAGGTTAACTATTTATACCCCTCAAAAAATATCTAAAACAATTAAAAAATATACTGTAAAAAAAATAATTGGTTGTATTTTTGGTCACATTATTTAACTTCACATAGGTACCTAAAAATTCAATTTTAACTTAAAAATATTTTAATTTGTTTATTTAATTGTTTCAGCAAATATTGAAAACGGCCCAAATCCGGTGCATTTTGATAACATTTTGTTGCTTTTATTAAACTGTCGCTACTCTCCTGCAGAAAGGCTGAAAAAAAAAACTTCCCTAACAAATCTGCCTATCTAGTGATCTACTCATTATAAAAGCTAAATATAAGAAGCATATGCGAAAAGCTACTATAAATTGTCTTATTTACATGTCCAAGAAGTCGTAATCTTAACTCGTTCAAAAGTTGTTGAGAGATCTGAGAATAAATTTCAGACCACCTTTTAACATTAAATATTATTTTCCTTTTAACTCGTTTACTGCGCTACAGGTCACCTGATACTTCCACCTAGCACTAAAATGCACACATCAGTTTACGATGCCGCAGTTAAGGTGTTAACCCTTTGCCACAGTTTAAAGGCTTAAAAAATACGCCGTGTCTGTAACTATATAATAATTAACAATCAAAAGAACTTATCCGTGAAGTTCGATTGTAATTATGTAAGCACTTCTTCTGAAGAGGTAACTATAGTATATTCACCTTCAAGATGAAGTGCATGTAAACAAAAGAATCGCACACGATGGCAGCTGTCGCGTGGTTTAATTGGTTAAAACACTCGAATGTTGCGATAGTAGGGATGTAGAAAATTAAACAGGTCAGTACTTGAGCACTTGCGATAAAGAGTACAATATAGAAATATTTTGTTTTGGGTCCTAAAACCGTTGTATTTACGTGCGTTTGTTTACACCCACTGCATCTTAAAGTTGAATATACTATAGAATCTAGTCACTACTAAGTAGTACGGCTTGTCTTGGATACTAATTTGCTAACTGTGAATAAGTGGTTCAAACTAGTACTAACAAGTCGTACTACTTAGTAATATCTGGTAACTAGACTTTAGTTACCTCGAAGAAGTAGTTCGAAACATAATAAAAACAATAGGGTTTATCCAATACAAAAAAAACATTTTTTTTAGAATTGTAAATATTTTTTTTTCTTCTTGGTAGAAAAATAAATTTTCCTAGCAAGTCAAAATTAACAAAAAATAACATTATAGTACAAATATTATGTTTTATTGCATTTATAATTAAATAATTAAGCTATAAAGAACGCTTTTAACGATAATTAAGTCAAAATTAAAAAAAAATGTTCGATTTTTAAGTTGTTTAAAAGGAGGCGTAATTTTTACGCCATGTCGGTAGTAACGTTCCATAAATAAGGTGTCTGTGGCAGAGGGTTAAATAATAAAAACACAGTACATTTTAATTTTTTATATAAATCCATAAATAATAGAACACAAACATAATGACATGTCATTTTTAAAAATAAACTTTAATACTTTTTAATATATCTTATTTTTTTAGTTTCTTGAAATTAACGGAAATAGTCGTTTCAATCTTTTTCATTTGGCAAAAATCTAAAAAAAAAATAAAAATAAGTATATATTTTGTTTTAAATAGCCATTAAAGATTAAAAACATTTAAAATAAGCCGATCACGTAAAACATAATTTCAGATTCAGATTTAGATTTTTAATTGACCAATAATTGTTATGTACAGTTTTGGAAAGTCATTTAATATTAATATTTTATTAATAATATTACCTATACAGGGTGTATTTGAAATAGGGTTCTTATAAACATATGTCTAAAAATGCGTCATAAGGGAGCTACGCCCCTTTGAAATTGGCTTAAAAAATCGGTTTATTATTTAATAACTCAAGAACCCTTTGAGATATATTAACGAGATTTTGTACGTGAATTAATCCTAATAAGGCCCATCTTTTTATGTCATTTTCACGTACTTATTTAAACCAGGGGTGTGCGAAACGGGGGGGCCTTATTAGTTTTTTGTCCCAAACTTTTTTCTGTGTAACTTTTTTGCAATTTTATTTTTGAAATATGATTCAGGTCAAAATACATAAAAAAGGTACTCTTGTTGTAATACTGTAGGATTAACCGTTTTCGAGAAAAGTTCATTTGAAGGTGAAATTTCACGGTTCGAGGACGAAAAATTAAATACTAAAATGTCGAAAACCAAAATTTTAATGATGCAATGTTATTCTACATCAAAAACTAAGAAAAAAAAGTTTCCATACATGTAGGTCGAAAAAACGCTTTTAAAGCTACCATAGCCCTTTAAAAATGGTGCATATTTAGGAGACCATAGCTCTATTTGGTTTTCAACATTTTAGTATTTAATTTTTCGTCCTCGAACCGTGGAATTTCACCTTCAAATGAATTTTTCTCGAAAACGGTTAATCCTACAGTATTACAACAAGAGTACCTTTTTTATGTATTTTCACCTGAGGAATCATATTTTAAAAATAAAATTGCAAAAAAGTTACACAGAAAAAAGTTTGGGACAAAAAACTGATAAGCCCCCCCCGTTTCGCACACCCCTGGTTGAAATAAGTACATGAAAATAACACATAAAAACGGGCCTTGGTAGGATTAGTTGACGTGAAAAACCTTGTTGATATATCTCAAAGGGTTCCTGAGTTATTAAATAAAAACCGATTTTTTAGCCACTTTCAAAGGGGCGTAGCTCCCTTATGACGCATTTTTAGACATATGTTTATACGAACTTTTTGTCATATTTTATGATGTAGAATCATCTGTTAAAATTTCCTACCCTATTTCAAATACACCGTGTATATAGAAAAATCTTACTATCTTCACTTAAGGTATAGGTAAATTATCTTACATGGGGGATCTGAAAATGCCTAAAAAATGACTTTATTTTAAAATTTTAGAGGCAAATATTCTTACATACAACAGCATGTAAGAAAATTTTAAAATTTTTGTGGCATGTCGGTAAAGATTTAATAAAATTTTAAAATCTACATGAAATTAAATGGCAGACTAACATCTCTACTCTAAATTTCTCTACTCCCTAACATCCCTACTCCATAACATCCCTACTCCACAACAACTCTACTCCGTAACATCTCTACTCCATAACATCTCTACTCCGTAACAACTCTACTCCACACTATATGCACTTTATTAGCCACTTAATAATAAATGAGCAGTTCAAAGAACAAAGAATCTTCTTCTTCTAGATTATTTTATTTTTTTTCTAGAAAACGTTTATCTTTAAATGTAAATCTAGAACAATCATAAATGAATTATTCTAAAAGCAACAATGACCGCGTACTCTTAACATGCACTAATATGTAAGTAATTAATAAACTGAATTAATTTTTGACAGTGACTTAGCATGACAAATATTCTTTTGAGTTAAGACAAGTGGCTAATCGAGTGTCTATAGTGTGGAGTAGAGTTGTTACGGAGTAGAGATGTTATGGAGTAGAGATGTTACGGAGTAGAGTTGTTGTGAAGTAGGGATGTTATGGAGTAGGGATGTTAGGGAGTAGAGAAATTTAGAGTAGAGATGTTAGTCTGCCAATTAAATCATTATTAACTACACTGTAAAAATGTTTCTGGTACGAATACCCTGCATTTTAATTACTGGTTATCGGTACCGGAATTTAAAAAAAAATGGTAAATTAAAATTTTACGATTAAATCACATTTTTGTTTTAAGGTGTACCCAGATTGTTTTGATTTTTGGTTATAAAAAATCAATTTTTTTTTGCTATTTATTATGTATAGAATACGTTCCTAAAATATTTTGACAAAATTCGTCTTCTGTAAAAAGTTATACCGGGTGCCACAAAATAGTGGTACACCTCTATAACTTTTTTGTTTATTAACTTATCAAAATGAAATTTGGAGGATTTAAATAATTGAATAAACTGCATTTCTTACATTTTAAAAAATATTCTGTCACTTCCGTTTTCGCCGGAAATGATCTCAACTTTTGATTTTTAAATGGAACACCCTGTATATTTTTACATATTTTGATTCAAAATTAAATTCTGAGTACAACCATGTATAATTTGCCAATTTTTGACAGAACATGTCATTTTTTAATTAAATTTTAATTTTAAATCTAGTTAGCTTTGAAATATTCAAAATTATTCTTGGCTTATTAATTTTCTTAGGAAAAATATGAAACAACGTTTTATTTAATTATTTAACAATTTGGAGCTCTTTAAAATTAGGCAAATAATTTTTTTCAATGAAACTTAATTTTTTTAAATAGGAAGGTACTGGTACCCAAGTACCATTAAATTACATATTTATTTCTTAAAAGATTGATACCCATATCACTGTATTTCAATCAAAATTTATTGGCAAAAAATTACTTTTAAAAATAAATAAAGAAGAAAAATCATTAAAAAAAAGTCAGTTATTGTTTTTGTTCTAAGCATTAATATTTTTTAAGTTAAATTTAAAAAAATATTACAATAAACAAAAACAATGCAAGAATAATTTTTCAAATTTCAAAGCTAACTAGATTTAAAATTAAAATTTAATTAAAAAATCACATGTTCTGTCAAAAATTGACAAATTACACATGGTTGTACTCAGAATTTAATTTTGAATAAAAATATGTAAAAATATACAGGGTGTTCCACTAAAAAATCAAAAGTTGAGGTCATTTCCGGCGAAACCGTAACTGAAAGAATATTTTTTACAATGTCAAAAAATGCAGTTTATTTAATTATTTACATCCTCTAAATTTCATTTTGATAAGTTAATAAACAAAAAAGTTATAGGGGTGTACCAGTATTTTGTGGCACCAGGTATATATACCTATTATACTTTAAAACATACATACACTTTAAAACATAAAAAAAAAACTTTAAACGCGTATGCCATTTTTTAGAACGGTTCCAAGGATTAAAAAAAATATTTAACATATTGACTTAAATCTTTCGGCAATTGTCGAAAATCATGTTGGAGATTTATCTAATCTACATTTTTTTTAAAAGCTTGTAATTTATATTTTATCCCCTTTTTTTTTGGCCGGGCATTTTTTGTTTTTTTTTTTCACTAAAATACGCTTGGATTTTTGTTGGAATTTTGACTAATGTCGACACTAGCGAACTAAAAGACGTAATTTTTAAAAAGACTGTTTTTGGTTTTTGTGTTTCAGACCAATGGGGGCGGAATTATTGCTGGAACCGTTTGCCATGTTATTTTTGAGGTGTCCAACTTCAGCGCGTGCTGCACATTTATTTATGACGGCAAAATAAAAATTGTACATAAAAATAATACAAGTTTTCTAAAAAAAAAAATCAAAAATCATAATTTTTTGCCTCAAAAATTAGAAAAACCCCTTAACTCAAGATTTTAAAATTGCACACTTCTATCAATTTCATACTGTTTTTTTTTTAAATAATATTGTAATTTTAAAACTTAGGTTGTCATCGTAAATTTAAAGGGTAAATGTAGAAATTTTGTAAAATTTCCTAGAAAATAGTAAAAAATCGGTTTAAAAAATATGAATTTTATAATTTTATCCCCATTTTTACAGTGGATACACTGCTCAACACTGCCCACACCATTTTAGTTGCATCTGGCTATATATTTGTGCGCTGATTCGGAACCTTTTTTTTGGTTTTTCTCGATGAGCTCGTTTTTTTTTGAGATATAACGCACAGTGGTTTTTTTGCTTATAGTTGTAGTAAAAAGGTTCAATTATTTTTTTTTGCTGTGGATTGATTCTCTATTAATAAGTATCTACGCCAAAAAAGCGGATTTAAAATATCTTTATTCATTTGTTTTTTAGAGGCTTCTAAATTCAAAAAATTCAAAATACATTTTTTCGTATTTTTTCGCTATATTTCGCTACATGAAAATTTTATATAAATACTAAAGATATGGCTCAGATTGTTTATTATAGGCAACACTAACACACATGTGAGATTTGTAAAAATAAAAAAAAAATAGATTGAATCCAGTAACGGAGATTTTACAGGGAGTTGTTAGAAGCAGTACAACAATATTTTGAATTATTTAATGTTTATTTAATGTTATTTTAAAGCAAGTAGAAAAAGTTTTTTTTTTAATTTTTCGTTTTGTTTTTTTCATAATAAATTTAATTTATTGTTTTGCTCTCCAAGAAAATTAAAAAAATATTTTAAAATTTTTGTTTTTTTTTATAATCCCCGGTAAAACCTCCGTCACTGGATTAAATCTAAGTCTTTTGTTATTTTTATAAACGGCAGATTTGTGTTAGTATTGCGTATAAAAATTAGAATCATAACTTTAGTATTTAAATAAAATGTTTATTAAAATGCGAAAAAAATAATAATTTTTTGAATTTAGAAGCCTACTAAAAACATAATAATAAAAATATTTTAAATCCGCTTTTTTTGGCTTAAAACCCCACTACTAGAGAACCAATCCACGGCAAAAAAAATAATCACACCTAATTTTTTTTTACTAAAACTATAGGCAAAAAAAACACTGTGCGCTATATTTCAAAAAAAAAAAACGAGCTGATCGAGAAAAACGGAAAAATGTTTCAAAATCAGGGCATTAAATATAGCCAGGAGCAACTGAAAGGTCCCCGGCAAATAAAAAAAAATCTTTTTTTTTGTAGAGCAATGTTATTTTTTACTTACTTTTCAGTTCTATTGATCTCTCTCCTACTTTAGCATTACTTTAATCCAAAATCTTCACAAAAATAACATCGTCCATATCTATTCAAAAATTTATATTAAATTATTTTATTGAGAGGGAGGTATTGTTTCAAAACGGTTTTTCCGTACGACGGGTTTTGGGTTACTATTGATTTAGTTAATAGTTAACAGCTAATGAGTTTGTACTAAAACTTTTTTTTATGGATTGTCGTCAATGCAAAATTAAATTAGTTAACATAAAATAGCATGCAATTTTCATGTTAATGTAATTTATTTTTTATTATTTCGTTAATGGGTTTTGATGAGTCAACGGCCGAGCGACAATGGAGCAAGGTCCCTAATATTAAAAAAAACTTTTAGGGGTCGTCTATAAAATACCTCACACAAATTAACCAAAATTCATACACTTCATACCCCGTTTCTCGCTAGGCTGTAGAGATTTTATATTTTGGCTCAAATAAAAAATAATTAAAAAAAAACCGAAATAGTTTTGAAAAAAAAGTTGAAACCAAACTTAAAATTTTTAACTTTTTAAAACTTAAAAGAAAAATATTTTTTTTTGGAAAACTCTAAAAAAAAATTTTTCGTGACGAAGAAATTTTCAAACAAATTTCCTTTATTAGGAAACAGCCATTCTTTTTGTAACTGACGTTACATATTGACACTTGAAACACGAATATCTCTTAATCTAAAACAATATTTAAATGTTTTTTTTTTAATGTATATTACTTGCAAAAGGAAATACTTTTCTCATGACAAGTATCATTGTAAAGCGAATGATAGTTTTCTTGCTACAACAACTTTAATGTGTGTATCTGACGGGACAAAAAAAAACACCCATCATTCGACACTTGCTCATGTTTCACGGTGGGTTTGAATGCACCTTAAGTGCGAAAATCGAGAACACTATTTTTTTTCTCTTGGATAGTATTCCCCGCATCCGTACGATTAATTTGACACCAGAAAGAGTAAAATTCGTCAGGCGCTTTTCGAGAAAACTTTAATTTCGTGCAAAAACCGGCAAAAAGCCAAAAAGCGGGGAATATTATTCAAGAGAAAAATGTATTGTTCTCGATTTTCACATTTAAGGTGCATTTAAACCCACCGTGGCTTGTTTAAAACTATGTTAATTGTATGAGACTACAGAGTTAATTTTTTTTATAAAAATTTTAGACACGATGTCGACACATGATGTGCCCCAAACTTTATTTCATTGTTTGGAAAATAATTTCATTGTATCTGACGAGACATATCTGACGTGACAGTTGTGTGAGCCTGTATTTTAGTTAAAAAAAAAAACCGATGTTAAGGTAATTTTTGTAATTCATAATCCCTAATGAAACAACTTATAATGCAACAACAATTTTTTAATAATTTATTTTTAAATTTACATAAAAAAAACGGCGTTTCCTGTTAGGCGTCAGATCGTATTTCGGATTTGGATTCCTGCATGTGTTATTAATCTAGTGAATCCAAATCCCACCTGCTCGTTTTCCAAAGTTATGTCCATATTAAAAAAATTATGAAATACCAACCTAAAAAACTAAAAACCACTAAAAACCTATAAAAAAAAAACAGAAAAAATCTAAAAAATACTATTGGAACTTAAAGAGTAAATTTTTATGTTAATAAGATATAGGATATTTTTTCCGTTCCATTTAACTTTTTTTTTGTACTTCGGTTTGTTTGTTTTTTGTTTGTTTTTTTTTAACCTCGTACTATTCTACTTAATTAAGCATCCCCTAAATTCAGGACTTGTGTGGGCTAGTAGTAGAGGGAACCACCGGCTTTAATTGACTTTCGAACCAATATATCTAGGAGGTACGCCTTCGCCAAATTTCAATTATTAATTAACTGAAAAAGGCAATTGACGCCAATGAGGTTTGGACTCACGATCATTAGCTCAGTGTCAATGCTATATCGATGCCTTAGACCGCTGAGCTAAATCTCCCATAGAATGGCCGAAAAAGAAAAATTAAAAAAACATATTTATAGAAAAAACTTTTTTTTAACAATTTTTTTTTCAATCAAAATCAAAAATTTTTGTATTATTTACCTAAAAATAGCTAGCTCTGTTAATAATTATTAATTATAATAAATACGTTGACGGACACCGCACAGTGGGCCCATGACTCCAAATAGACATTAGCGCAATTGGGTTGGTTTCTGTTTCGGCACCCGTTTCATTTTCCGACAATTTTGCATATACTACGGTATAGGGTGTCATTTTAAGCAGGCAATACTATATTTAAGTGCCTAAATAAACACTAGTTGGTTGAAGTCATATGCCGCGGATGTCCGTCGACGTCTTATTAATTAAAAATAGTTAATTCTATGGTATCGGGCGGGATAAATAAAACTTTTTTTATGTTTAATTATTTATATTTAAAATAAATACCTATATATAAATAAATAATATATGTAATAAATATGTCTAAAATCTATAAAAAAACCTAGTACTAGTAGTCTATCAAGAATACCTTATTTTATTTAAAATTTTTAGTTCGAAAGCTTGATTCCCTCTTTTTTTAGTTCGGCATCGTATTTCTTTTTATATTCTCCTTTTTTGTCGTATTTGGCTTCAAGTTGGTTCCACACGTCCCGTTTATTGTCAATCAAATAATGAATGATTCTCTTGCTGCCTTCTTTTTGTTTTTCACTGCATTTTGAACAATTCGAATGGAGTGCATCAGGCAAGGCCTCTAACAGAGAAAAACGAAAAATGATAAAAAAAAATAATAAAGACAAAAAAATAAAAATATGGCTGGTTTATCTAAACCCTGTTGAAAATGACGGGTCTGGGCGGGTATAAATGGTGCACACGTCATTTTCAATAGGGAAGTTATTATTATCTGTTAGGTACTCTAAAATGTATTTAGTACCTACCAATGTTATTTCCTACATTTTGAAAAGAATCATTTTCAACGGATTAAAAATAATTTTTATCCACGGCCGGCCGGCCGTGATTAATATGCCTATAAATCACGGGTCTATAAAGTTTCCCCGTTTAAACTTTGCAACGGCCGTGGGTATCCAAACCAAACATCCAAATGAAGTAATCTACTGGCGTATAATACCTATTAATCATTCGGACACCCCTGGTTAAAATAAGTACATGAACATAACATACGAAGATGGCCCTTATTAAGATTAGTTCACGTGCAAAACCTTGTTGCTATATCTTAAAGGGTTCCTGAGTTATTAAATAAAAAACGAATTTTTTAGCCACTTTCAAAGGGACGTAGCTCCTACGAAGCATTTTTAGACATATGTTTATAGGAACTTTTTTTCATATTTTCTGATGTAAAATAACCCCTTAAAATATCGGACCCTATTTCAAATATACCGTGTATAGTAGTTCTTTGATCAGTTAAATTTTTAAGCAACAGTGAATAATTGGTATTGTTAGTTATTTTTGACTATTTCTCTATTTTTAAAATTGGTCCTTTATTATCACAGGCCCATAAAAAAAAAGTTGTCTGTTCTGGGGTTGGGGTCCACCTATGCTTATGTATTTTGGGATGCTGAACACGAATCTGTCATAAAAAAGGCACTTAATGGGCTTATTTTTTTGCTACCCTGAATATTCAGACTAATAACATGAGATTTTCAGTTTTTTCAGTGTAGCAAAAAAATGAGCCCATGAGTTGCCTTTTTCAGCATCCCAAAATACATAAGAAGATGTGGATCTCAATCCCAGCACAGACAACTATTTTTTTGTGGGCCTGTGTATTTATTTTTATTTTGCACATCCATGAAAACTATACTTACTTTTTAACTCTGTTCCATCGGCACTGCATTTCCCTTTTTCTAACAAACAATTAACATAGTTCCTCAACAATCTTTCATTTTTTATAACCTGATCCAAATCCACGTTATCAAATTTGGTGGTATATTTCACATCAGCTTTTTTTCCTTCGGGCTTTTTATCTTCGACTTTCTCAGGTTTTTTGTCTTCAGGCCTAGCGAACACTGAAACCACCACTACCAACAAAAGAAGAACTAAGTATTTCATGATTTTTCTAGAAAACTTTTTATTTCAGAGTTGAAAATTTCTTGTGATGACCTGAAGATTTTCTGTATCGTTTATATAGTAAATCTGGTCATCTAAAGGCCTTAAAGAGGGGATGCTTAAGCAGCATACTATTAGGCCATGTGCGTCAATGATCGATAAAACCGCAACCACCTTGATTCAAGTATCCAATGGAGTGTAAAATATTGCTTGATTTTTGCAGATTTTCTTGTTAATCCAGTTTGCATGCAAACAGCTGGTCTTATACTAGGATTCCCCTTTTTTCATGAATTATTTAATATTTTTATTACAAAATACTGAGTGTTGTTTTCAAAGCTTACTTTTTTCAAACATATTTACTCAAAAACTTTCGTTTAGAGTCAACGTATATTTATAAATATTTGGATTCTTATTTTGGAAAAGTGATTTTTTTTACTGATTATATACTTGGATTTTCCCTTTTCGTAAATAAATACTATATGTCCGTTTTAAATCCTGCTTATTCAATCTCTATGTTATATTTATTTATTTTTGTCCTCAATACGTAAATCAGTAGATAAATCTAATTTGGTTCAAAAATACAAAAAAAAAATATTACCAAACCTTTGATCTAACGAGGAAATGCTGTACAATCTTAAGAAATCAAATTTTTTTCAATGTATTCTTTGCGCTTCTTGTCCCATTCTTCATGGTATGGGCAACGACAAATTTTGCAGTCAGAGCATTTAATAATTGGTCGCTTTTCTTTGAAAAACTTATATCCAGCTAAAATAAAATCTGTATCTTTTTCTTTGTCCATCTTTTTACTTACATTAATTTCCGATGAAGTAAAAGTTTTTTTTGGAGGTACTTTATGAAAACACTGTTTTTGCTCCCCAATCTGCTCCTGTTTTTGTTTTTCTTTGATGAGACAGTCCACTGTGAATTCAGCTAAATGCTTCAAAACATCGTAAATTTTTTCAGGGTTTTCACCAGCTTGCCTCTGTCTTGACGGAAGAACCTGACTGGTCTCCATGTTTAAATCGGCTTCACTATCTTCGATGATATCAGAGCTAACTATTTTAGAGCTTTTAAATTTTAATTCATTAATCCTACATTCGGACATCGTTTTTATTTTTTTTGTAAATATTAAAGTAAATAAATAACTGACGTTTGTCAGATCTAGAGCACTAGATAGGTACAGGCTTCGCAAAATAGCTTGGCCACCCAGAAAAGTAACTAGGGGTTGGTATTATTAGTAATTTTGAAAAGAGAAAGAAAATGTTGTGTTATTCTTGTCTGACAAATTGGTTACATTTTTTTTAAATGCATTAAATTAAAATTTTAAGGTTAGTTTATTGTCAAATATATTGTCGTATCTATATTTATAAAGCGATATAATAATTATTATTTGGATATTTGTTGGTTTTTCTGAAAAATCTACCTAACCATATATAATATATTTTAATTAAAATATTATTTACAAAAAAACCCTATTGAATATGACGGGTCTGCGCTGGTATAAATGTTGCATAGACTGGACTTGAGCTGGTGAATTTCATCCGCTCAAGTCCGTTTTATGCACCATTTATACCCGCCCAGACCCGTCATTTTCAGCAGGGAAAATATTGGCTACCTTTTTGCTTTTTCATAATATACCTATAATTTTCAAAAAAGTTTCAGTCCAGTTTTCCAAACTATTTTTTTTTGGTTCTTTAGGAAGGTAAAAAAGGGAAAAACAATACAACATACCAATTAATTTCTTGAATAAAATATATGAATCAAAATGTATTGCCTGCGATAATAATGACTTTTAATTCAAAATTAATTTGTTCTGTCTAATGACAGAGCTGTCATAATATATAGAGTAGCTGTATACATAGCAAAAGATACCAACTGTTAATGATATAGTAACTCAAGATTTAATGGCTTAGCTGTAGGTTTGTAAGGGTAGGTGGGTAGTTTGAGTGGTTCCGTAGTGTGTAAACTACCTACCTACCCTAACAAACCTGCCTATCCAGTGCTTTAGTCAGATTAAAAAGAATCATTAATCTATTCAATCACTCGTACTATTAAACTGTCTTAGGTATAAAATAACTCTTTTTCAGATCGCCCTCCGGGTGGATTTAGTTTTAACCTCCTTGCAACTCTATTTTTTTTTTCATAAATTCATCAAGATCATCCTGTTGAATATTTTTATATAAATAAAAAAAATCTACGGGACTAATCGTTTTTTATTTTAAAAAACAAACAGTTTAAAATAAAAAAAAAAAATAAAACATTTTTTTTTTAAATTGTTTTATATAATGTGCCTAAGTTCCCCCCCCCCCCTCGATCCAGATCGAAAACCCCCCACTTTAAGGGGGGGATGTTCAAAAAACAGTTTTTTGAGTTTTCCTGGCTTAAAAAAATAAGCATTTTTTTAACTTTTTTTTAATGTTTTCTTAAAGGTAACTTTTGAACCGCTAGACCCATTCAGATCAGTTTTATAAAGATTTTATTACTGATGGGTGCACTATGTAAATTTCTGTATATTTTTTTTCATTTTTACCCGAATAACTATTTTTAAATATTTTCAAAAAACCTTCCTATTTTCACTTAAACAAGTAAATACACAAACAAATACGCTTTGAGCTACTGACTTTAAATTTGAAACAAAGCTTTGACTTGTGGATTTTTATCTAAGGTATAATTTAGTATCTAATATAGAATGTTTTTTTTTCCTATAACTTTTGAAATAGGATTTTGTTTTGGTAAGTTAAAAAAATAGATGGCGCGGTGTGAGAAAACGTATAACCATTAATAAATTATAATAAAGCTTAGAAATAAACCATTGTAAAGAGCTTAAACTTATCTTTCCAACATGTAATCAAAAATAGTTATATATTTTTCTTTTACTATTTTTTCATTTGCTTAAAATTCTGACGTGATGCAAAAAAACTAAAGTCAGAATCGAAATTAGCATGCTCATATTATCCAAAATCATATATTCTTATCCATGAAACTGAAAAAAAGTTTAATTTGCAGGGCTGTGTTATTCGTTTTTTGAAAAGAGAAACAATTAAAAAAAATAAAGTCTTTCTCCTTGAGTCATGGACCATGATCAAGTGACTCACTGATCGGTGAATAATATTGTTATTTATTTAATTTTATTATTTACTTGAAAAAAGAGTTTTTAAAATTCAAATTTTTGCATGTCCCCGGTAAATGGCTACTTCGATCCGGGCCGTGCTAATAATAGAGGAAAGTCGCCTAATTTCGGATACCATTTACAATGTATTCAGTATTTAATACTCGGTATTACTTTTTGATATTTTTTTTATATAACCAGATACAACTTATTATAGCGAACCATGATTTATTATAAAATCAATTTTATTACAGTTTATTTTTTCCAAAAAACACGGTTAAAAAAAATCAGCGCATTTTTGTGCATTTGAAAAAGGGCTCCTAATTTCGGACATATCCGAAAAAATTTTTTCAAGAGTAGTTCTGGATCCCATTGCTTATGTTTCTTATTATTCCTTCACATTTAAGACGTAATTTAATCATTAAGCGATTTTCTACGAAATACTATAGGAACTATAATTTTAGATTCCCAATTTCGAATATCTTAGTATCTTAGGTAATTTTCGTTTTTTCAAAATTGTTTATCTTAGTTTGTTGTATCATTATAAAAAAAATAATTAATGGTTGGTTATCCTGAATAATAATTATCTTGCGGATATCCGAAATTGGGAATCAAATGCACAAAAATGGTCTATCCGAAATTAGGCAACTTTCTGCTTTTTAGATTAGAAATTTGTAGAATGTTTACGTTTTCAAATTGCTTAATTATGAATAGTGGATCAACTTAACTAACATCATAACTTACCCAAGACAGAATCACGAACTTTTATAACGATTATTAATAAAATAAACAAGCATAATAATGCAACTGAGCACAAAACTGCCATTTGCAATATAAACGATTTGTGCTGCCATTTAAAGGGGAGAAGCTCTACCGTTATCATATTACAGGACGGATTTAGTTTGACTTTTGGCTTCACATAAAAGTAGGTTTCTGTTTACCTTTGCAGACAGTATCTTAAATACACTACTATCCGAAATTTGGAAACCATCCGAAATTAGGCGCATTTCCTCTAAAGTTTTATTATAGTAATTAAAGTATACTTAGTAAGTACTACTTATAAGTGTTTATAAACATGTGCACAGATAAACATAATATCCTAATACAGATGGCCAAAAAACCTGATTTTTGGACAAATTTTAGTTCATAACAAAAATATTCTATGCGCTAGAATTTTAACAGGTTGATTTTTTCTGCGCTGCCTAATAACAATAGATAGAAAATTGACATCTAAACGGTAAAAATGGCTATTTTACGTTGCCAAAACCATTTCAACCGTATAATTTTTAATTATAAAAACCAACAAATTTCCAAGATTTTGCTACAAATTTTAATAAGAACACTCAAAAACCGTTTAAATACAAGCAAACGGAAATTTACATGGGTAGGAGGTCCGACAACGCTGTCATTTTGTTATGAAATGGAATAATTGGTGATATTTAGTTTGTGACGTTGTTTGTGGTATTTGCGTGTCTTTATAGTTTTATTTTGTTTATAGTGTTAAAATTTGTAACTTAAAAATTACTTGTTTTGTAAAAACTTGTAAAAATGTGAAAAACCTTTTTGAGGTTTTGTTTTTGTTTACAAATTTTGACGTTTAAAAGGTAAAAATGGCGGACTAAATTTTACACACCTAATGTGTTTTTGTCTTTATCTAATACCCACTATATCTTCTCTACCTATGTGGTAATGCTATGCATTCCATTATATTTTATTCACAGTAAATAGTATATTGCTTTTCCCTAATACTTAAAAAAAATAATTTTCAAAAAAAATAACAAAACAAAATTACATTTTTTTTAAGATCTTTTTTGTAAAACGAAAAATTATTGAAAAATATTTTCAAAAAAAAAAGTTTTCAAAAAAACTTATTTTTTTTATTTTTCAATTTTTTTATTAAATTTTCTTTTTGCCAATAATTTTCTAAATTTTTCAATTTCTCTTATTTGTTTTTTTTTTGTATAATTGATAATTTTTTTGAAAATATATTTTTTTAAAAAGTTCAACACCCATAACTTTTTTGTTTTTGTGGGGATTACTTTCAAAAACAATAGGGATCTTCCCCTAATAAAACTTGATTTTTCTTGAAAATTTCAATACGATCGGATTATTCGTTCTTGAGTTATTGTTTCTACAAAAATCATGACATCGGACAGACAGAAAGACAGACGGACATTTGAAAAAAAAAGCTTTTTTTTTCATGAAACAAAGAGTGACCGCAAAGTTAGCCTGTTTTTCCAACACCTGTAACTTCGATTGGAAAATGTAACGTTTAAGTGCTCAAAATATTTATCTTGCCATGGACTTGTTCAAAAAGCTAAACATCCCCATAAACAAAGGGTTAACTAGCCCCTTATTTTTGCATAACGCACGTGCGAGGAAAGGATCAATTGTTTATTATTTTACAAGTTAATAATGTTACTTATGTCAACAATATTAAAAAATATTCCAATCGAAGTTACAGGTGTTGGAAAAAACAGCCTAAAGAAACTCTTTATATCCAAGAATTTTTTATCTAGGACGATTTTTGATTTTTTTGAAAATTCGAAACTACCGTATATTATTCTAGCGCTGGCGCTGTGAATAATTTAATAATGATGTAGGATTTATGTGCCAATAATTTGGTTTGAATGTGAAACTTTAACCCTTTGCGGACGGATACATGAATTTATGAAAAATAAATATTTATTTTATTGTATTGTATTGTATTTTATTATATATTTAAACTCAAAAAAAGTTAAAAACGTCAAAAAATAATAATTAAAAAGTCAAAAAAAATGCAAAAATGGTGATCTACCATAACGACCACTGTCGCAAATAGACATTTTTTTTTGAAAAAGACGCTGAATATGGTTTCAGTGTAGCAAAAAAATGACCTCATGAATTCATTAAGGTGCCTTTTTATGACAGATTCATGTTCAGCATCCCAAAATACATAAGAATAGGTGGGTCTCAACCCCAGCACAGACAACTTTTTTTTGTGGGCCTGTGTAGTTTTTTGCAGTTTGGTATTAAAACCTAATAAAAATATCCCCCCCCTATCTAACTCGAGCGTGGTTGGGGGGTGTGGCGTCCCCCCTCCCCCTATGGGAGTACCCCTTTAATGCTAGGCATTTTATTATATCGTCGGCTTACAAGTAAAGAGCACTTAGTCCAAAAACATAGTTTTGAGATATTGACAAATTTAACTTTCATTGTTGTTTTTTAATTTTTGTAATAATTGTTTTTGGAAAAAAACTACCGCAAATCACAATCACATGTTTGGACATAATACTGTCCCATTTGCAGTTAAATAAAGAAAAATTGAAGTAGTTTAATTCAACTAAATTTGAAAAAAGACATGGACTTAGTGCCTTTTACTTGTAGGCCCACGACGTCGGTTTACAAGTAAAGAGCACTAAGTCATTAAAATAATATAAAAAATAAGTATTTAAAGTTAAACCCTTCTTAATTGAATAGCAAATATTTTGGCACCCGGTCTACACATTTTGACTTAATTTTAGCTTGTAAAATACAAAAAGAAAACGAAAAACAACACTACAAAAATGCAGGGTTCGGCAAAACAAACAAACACTAAGTCGCTTAGTGTGTACAAGTAAAACACACTAAGTGCACTAAGTAACTTAGTGCCTATTGCCAGATAAAATTTGAATCAAAATCAAATTGGTGCGTTTTGTATAGTGGGTAACTCCCTGGGCAGTCCACCTAAAAGTTAGTTCGGTTTACCTGTACATAGATCATCAAAAATTAATTACGGTGCCGTTTAAATCCCATTTTTGCAAAAAAGTGACTTAGTGCCTTTTACTTGTAAGCCGACGATATACTACTACAAATTAAAATTATCTAAAACGCAAAATAAAATATTGCTGCCAAAAAAAAAATACTTCTCCTGTAGGCGGTCTATAGTAGGCCTAGGTTCATCTAAACAAAAAATAAAAGATAGTTTTTTTTTAATTTTTTTAAAAGTTTAACCCCCAATAACTTTTTTGTTTTTGGGAGATTATGTTTAAAAACAAAATGGATCTTCCCTTTATAAAACTTGATTTTTCCTAAACATTTTCGTGAGTTATCGTGTCCACAAAAAACCTTACATCGGACTGGCTCTGGCTCTGCACAAGAATTATTAAAATTACGACCAAATCCTTTATTTTGACACCACTATCACCCGGTGAAAAACTAACAGGAGTGTTCTGTTACCATTCACTACTACCCTTTAAAATATCAGCCCGTGTACATTTATTGCAATTTAGATTTATTATTTGACTGGACTAAACATGTACGCTGTAAAATTCTATATTGTTTCTATTTAGTCGTTTCTTATAGGTTTTTCCAAATAAATAGAAGATATATCTTCTATTTATCTAAATAAATATATCTTCTATTTATTCATAGATAGATCGGTTTAAAGCTCAGTTAATATTGGGTTTATGGAAAAATAATATAAAAAAACTTATTTTTTAATTATAATTTTTATTTTCATAAATATTATCACACATATCCCTAGCCTTTTCAGATTTCATTTTAGTTCTTCTGTTCTCTCTCCGCTTTTAATTCCGCTTGATATTTTTTATTGTATTCTCCATTTTTGTCATATTTTTCCTCCAACTCCTTCCACCAATCGGGTTTGTGGTCAATCAAATGACGAATTATTTTTTTGCTACCTTTCTTTTGGGTTTCGCTGCATTTTGAGCAGTCTGTGTGTAAAGCATCTGGAAGATGAGCTACAAAAATGTAAAAAAAAATAAGAAATTATAATAGTTTTTCCTACATGTATTTTTTATTATAGCAAATACAACTATGTATAATAGTAGTCTTTTACAGTTGGAGATTATTACTGTTACTTCTTAACACAGGTCTACAAAATAAAAATAAATAAAGGTGGCTATTCTGTCATCTGATTCTGAATCTAACTAATGCCTACTAGGCGTTGCCTAGTTATTAGTCTGTTAAGTAAAGCTTTCTACTATACACAGTTTTAGAGATAATAAATCTCAAACTTTTTAAATTAGACAAATTAATTAATTGGATTTTGACAAATTACATAACATGTTTAAAAATGGGTATCATATAGTTTTTGAGGTTGCTGAAACCGAATCCGATGTTAAAAAAAAAACAAAATTCAAAATGGCGTATCAAAGATAGCGTCGAAATTTTAAAAATTTTAATTTTTTTTGCCAAAAATTAGTGATAAAGTATTTTTGAGGTCTCTGAAACCGACTCCGATATTAAAAATTAAAAACTAAAAATGACTGTTTCAAAGCAATATTGTATCAGTCATTTTAAATTTTTGAATTTTTAACACTGGATTTGGTTTCAGCGACCTCAAAAATACTTGATCACTAATTTTCACAAAACAAAATGAATTAAAAAAAAATCATACTAGATCCGCCATTTTGAATTTTAATTTTTTTAACTTCGGATTTGGCTTTTTCGGTTTCAGCAACCTTAAAAACTATATGATACCCATTTTTAAACATTTTGTTTAGTTTGTCAAAGTCCAATTAATTTGTCTATTTAAATAGCTTGGAATCAATTATCTCAAAAACTTTTATTATCAGCAGGGATGACGCTAAGGGGGGTGGGGTTAGGGGGGCGCCACCCTCCCAACCACGGTAGAGTTGGGAGAATTTACTGTCAAGGTATGTAAAATTGAGTGGCAGAGTTTGGTAATTGTTGGTAGAGTAGGTGATATTTACTGGTAGAGTTGGGAAATTTGTAGAGAGTTGGGAAAATTGAGTGGTAAAATTGGGAAATGTAGAGGGTCGAGGACCTTTTTTTTATTTCGTTACCAAATTTTCAGAAGAACTTTTTTTTTGAGGTGAGGACCTTTTTTTTGTAGTCACCAAAATTCAAAATTTTTGAGGTGGGTAAGTCAAGTTTGGTTTTGTAAAATTTTCAAAAGAGTTTTTTTTTTTTGAGGTGTTGAGGACCTTTGTTACCATTTAGTTGGGAAAAAACGTGTAAAAATTGTGGCTTGGTTACTTGCAGTGAAAAAGAGAAGACATGACTATAAAATATATCAAAATATAATTTGTTCTTATCATAGAATTTTAAATATGGCGAAAACTGTAATGCCAACCGGAAACAAAAATTTCTAAATCAGTCGTAAATTTAAATGTAAGTTTTTTCAAATTTTAGAGCAAAATAGAAAAAATTTTATAAAGCACTCGTTTCATAACACGTTTTTAGCGCACTAGTACTTTAGTTAAACTTGTACTTGTACGCTAAAAACGTATTTTATGAAACTGGTACTTTAATATACTATTGCAAGGGATCTGCACCATTAATAAGACTTTAATAATAATTATAATTATTAAGCAATTGAAAATATTGCATTGGTTGGTTGAACCTGAGGTTTTGCTTGCTTGTTTATGAATTAAAACATAAACGTGGTTAATTTTACCAATTCGTGGTTAATTTTGAACCATCTTAGGGCCACTTTCACCAACGATGGTTTAACTTTAAACTTGAATTTAAATAATGGTCGAGTAATCAAAACACAGTATTTTTAACTTACTCATTTTAGTCGAGATAATCCATGGTGAAATTAAAAGGCCCTTAAGCATAAAGATCTAGATATTAATAAAGATATTATAGCATGGGCGGATTTAGGGGGGGCATGGGGGCCAAGATGGCGGACACCCCTTACGCAAATCACCCGGTTAAAAATTAACAGGAGTGTTCTGTTACTATCCACTACTACCCTTTAAAATATCAGCCCGTGTATATTTATTGCACTTTAAGATGGGAATTTCTCGTTATAAAGGTTATTTATTTAAAATAAATTCTTAGGTACATTTGCAAAGACCATGGTCTTTGGGCTCGAATTCCAGATATTTTCCTTAACTAGGATATCAAAGGAATTCTTATTGGGTGTACTTACTTTTTAATTCTAATCCATCAGGAGTACAATTACCCTTTTCCAACAAACATTTGACATAATTTTTTAATAACCTATCACTTTTGATAATTTCGTCCAAGTCAACGTTATCATACTTGGTGGTATATTTATCGGCAGGTTTCGCGCAGGCGACGCCCACGAGGGCAACTAAAAGCACGACAAAATACTTCATTTTCACTTAACTTCTAGCTCTGATTGGAAAATGAGAGTCACTTTTATAGAAAAATATATAAATATTCAATAAATAAGGTGGGGAAAAGGTAATTAAAAATATGAAAAAATTTTCTGCATTATTTACATACATAGGTATTAATCCTTGTTGAAACAATTGTGTAGATTATTTATGATATAATCATGTTCTGTAATTAGTAATTTACGAGGTAATGTATATAGGGTGTTTTAAAAACACCCTAACACCATAAATAGGATGAGTTCGGAGCAACTGTACATACACTGTTATTATATAATTGCTCCGAAAGTATCATATTTTCCGCAGTGATGGTTTGGATTTTTTGGACTTTTTATGGAGTTTCTACACCTTTAACCCCACCAATTTTTAGTCTATACTGAAGGGCAATAACAAATAATGTTGAGAAAATTAAAATGTCCAAACTTTATTTTCTATAATACAGGTCCGTCCGAGTTAACTCGGGTGAGCGGAAAAGAACCAACCTACTGTCAACGACTTAACTCGGGTGAGTGCTTTAAGGTGTTAAGAAGTCTTTGGTGCTAATAAGACCAAATGAGGTCTAAACGGCGCTGTCCAGTTTTCCCTCCAACTCTGTCATTATATGTCATTCATACATCAATTATAACATAACATCAATTATAATGTGAATCCTAATAAAGCAGTTTGGTATAGAACTCATTACAGTTTTAGCTTAGAAAATATTTCAAGATGTATATAATAACAAAGGATGAAATAAAAAAAAACCGGTACCCCATAAATTGATTTACAGCGGGGTTTTGATTTCAAGGATTGGGCCTCAGTTGGTCTCAATTCATTTACAGTCAGTTTAGGTTATTTGCGAAACAACATTACGCTTTGACATAGAGTCTCCAAATCTGGACCAAAAATTTCTTCCATTGGTAAAAACATCTGTATTTCAAATTACAAGTGACTTTAAGTAAATTGTTTTTAAACAATTCACCGACAAAAAACAGGTTAATTTTGTTTTGACCCCACTTCTTGTATTGTTTATTTTCAATTTGGGACTTTATAAAGGTATTTTATAAAAAAATGTGGTAAATACCACAAAAAAAATAGAAGGTCTCGTTTAGCGAGAAACCTCGACGATTCAGCGGGAATGGTTGACCTTAGAATAACGCGTCGAAACATCTTCTCTGTAGGCCAACCTATTTTTTATTACTTAGAGTAATTCTTTATTTTCATAAATAGTGTGTGATTTAAAACAATAAAAAGGGCCGCAGGCAAAATTTTCAAGCATATCAATTTTTTGAGATTTCAGGCTCAAATAAATATAATAATTCACAAAGGACTTGCAACTTTACACAGACTTTAAGTCAATTGTTTTTAAACAATTCACCGACAAAAAACAGGTTAATTTTGTTTTGACCCCACTTCTTGTATTGTTTATTTTCAATTTGGGACTTTATAAAGGTATTTTATACCTTATAAAGCTATTTTATAAAAAAAATGTGGTATAAATACCACAAAAAAATTAGAAGGTCTCGTTTAGCAAGAAACCTCGACGATTCATTGTTGATTTGATTTAATAATATCAATTTGTTTAATTTTTGAAATATCAATTTTTAATATTTTTAATAAATAGGTACAGTTGATTTCAACAAAACTGGAAAAGTGGGGTTAAGTAAAATTTCATGTTTTCCATAAAATTTAGTTGTGTGAATGTGGATTATTTAAATGGGGTTATGCCTGTTTAAAAAATAAGGTTAGTTTAACCATGTCAAAAATCCTATGTTATTCTATGCATTTGTGTTTAGTAAATACTATTTAGATTTTGAAGCGTATCTCTATTGTAATTACTATATTTCTGCTCTAAAATATCCCTATTCTAAAATATCTATTATTAAATCCCCTTATCAATATATTTTGTATCTAATAAACTTGTTTTAAATACCTTTATTTTTAAAAAACACTACTAGTATATTGGTCTCCTACAACTAGGTATTCCTCATAGTTCCTTAATTTAAAAATTATAATTATGGGTTTTACACCAGTATTCTTCGAGTATTCTTGTTTTTCTGCTTTATCTTTCCCAATTTTAAAAAAATACACCAACATTTTTTGACTTTGACATTGATGTGGCAATAACAATATTGACACTAAATTTATTAACAAGTAAACAAATATTTGTCAAATGTAAGATAGTTCACAATGTAATTTTTTTTTATAACCCCACTTTTCCAGTTTTGTTGAAATGACTGTATATACTGCACAAATCCAAATTTTCCACTGCACATTTAAATTTCCCACTGCATATTTTGTGTCTAACTGCACGTTAAAATAATCTCTCTTGATTCAAAAGACAAGAAGTCTCGAGACGATCAATTAAAACACCTTGTATATCACAAGTTTCTCAATTAATATATTTATTATATCTTAATTGTTATGCAAAATTATGCACAAACCATGCATTTTCTTAGAACAAAAATCGATTAATTAGTATTTCTTGTTTCTAGAAAATCAATATTTTTACTCTACAAATATTTACTGTTTTAATTAACCACTGATATACACTGCGTAAATAAAAAAAATAAAGGGAGTGATTCTGCATCACAAAACATAAAAAAACCAGCATAGAAACCGTCCGGAAGTCCGGAAAAAAAACCCTAAGAGACTTACGACCTTCTAAAATGGTTCTAAAAATAAAGTTTTTAATTAATAACTCTGTTACCCTTCGAGTCAGAGTGACGATGTTTTGCATGTACAGTGTACATTGTACACTAGTGGGCCTTTTGGGGCTTAACACATTTTTAACCTGAACTTTTTTATGTGTATTTTTTTTATATTTTTTTATTAAAAATATGGGTTCCCTAAATAAAAATACGTAAACAATGTCATATAGTGTAACGCTCTTGGATCAACCGTTTTCGATAAAATGCAATAAAAGAGGAACATTAGTGAAACCAAAAATGTTACTTTTTAAAAGGCTATTACCCCTTTAATATTAAATTTAGATGTTTCGGTGAAGATTACTTTTTTGGTTAGTTTTAAATGTAAACAGTCCAGCAGCATTAAAAATTTTATTGCTGCTTTTTTTTCCCATTTAATGTGTTCGTCTTCAAAGGGCCGTAGCTCCCTTAGCTCTTATTTCCTGGCCCATATTCTACCATCAAGATTTTCACGTGTGATGCGATTAACGATCTATCATATTAGAATTGCCTAGATCTATAATACATGTGTATATATGTGTAATAAATTTGAAGTTTAAAAGTCCGCCCCTTTAACTTTTGAACGGCTTAAGATATCAACTTAAAATTTAAAACACTTAGATAACATTATCAGTAGTAATATCATAAGTGCATGTTAAATTATCGTTAATTTTTTTACTGTATTAAAAAATATTGTGCTTGGCAATTGTTTGAGTGCATTTTTCGTGTTACAAAATTCCGATACCGCAGGTCGAGGAATTTTGACGAAAAATGCACGAAAAAAAATTTCTTAAACAAAATATTTTTTTATATACAGTAAAAAAATTATGTATAATTCAGCATGCACGAATGGTATTTTGAAAGACTATTTTACAAACAAAATAAGGATACTTCGCATTTTTAAGGATACTCATCTCAGTGTAATAGTATAATTGCTTTTTGGTTTGGACTTCTAAAATTTTATTGCTTTATTATTATATCGCTTAAGTCCACACTTAATTCAGTGTCATTTTTGATTGTCTAAATTTATTATACAGTCAAATCTCTATAACTCAAACCTCCACAGCTCAAAATTCTCTCTAACTCTTGGTCCCTTAAATTTCATGTTATAGAGGTTTGACTGTAATTTAGTTATTTTTAAGCACTGTGATGTCGCGACATGTGCCTATTCCATCACAAGAGCGAGAATATAACATTCTTATATAGTGGAATGATGTTCTTCTAAAGTAGTCGTAGATGTTTGGATGTTATCTTCTAAGATAGTCGTAGAAAAATTGTATATTGCACCTAGTGTTTAGTGTTTGAGACTAAAGTTTTTTTTTCTGAGAGGGAATCGAGTCAAAAAATTAGTCAAGAGCACTGAAGACAGTCCGCATAGGTGGTGCTTATAATATTTTTTCTACTACCTAAAGCTATTAACTTCAAATATCAGTTAAAAATATAGTTTAAAAATTATTTTGACATAGCTATTAGTTTGACAAATGGACCCCGTTATGCAATAAGGAACCAACCAGCAATTTCAATATTTTGAGAAAACAGCAAAAAATGTTTTAGATTTTCTTTTTAAAAAATTATTTATAAGAACAAATTAAAAAGGAACAAACTTAAGAGGTTTTAAAAATACATAATAAAACAAGTATATATATTTTTTAAATAACATTGAAACAATGAAAAAAAAAACTGGTTCCGTATTGTTTAATGAAAATCATTTTAGTTATTTAGTGCTGAACCCAAGTCATCAACAAAACCAATATTCTAATAAAAAACAGTATTAAAAGTATTTCCAGTATCTAAAAAACACTTGGTTAACTAACTAGCAGCAAAAATATGCTTGTCGTCAAAATTATCCAAACGTCGAACAGACCCTGCCAAATTTGCAAAAGGGAACCAGATAACTTTGGATCCAACCTGTGTTACAGGATTCTGTAAAACCAAGTAACTTTGGATCTTTTCTGTAAACTTTACTTTCATGATTTTTGGTTTCGCAAGTTGCTTCTATCAACCTGCAGACGTCACTAGGTCCCCAAATCTTTGGACCTATATTATAAATCGATAAAGATGTTTTTTTTAGGTTAGAATAATGGTAATATTTCATTTTTGTTTAATATGTCGGTTGGTTCCTTATTGCATAACGGGGTACAAATAAGTTGAAAAAAGTTAGTAGTTGCCTTGAATATTTTTCATTATTGATCCTTGTCAATAAACAATGCTTGAGAACGGTTGGTTGTCATAATAAACAAGCCTTGACAACGGTAAATAATATGTAAGCTAGCAATAATTGTGCACACATGCCAAAACCGATAAATCCATGTTATCCATTTTTTAGATATTATCAGAAAACTTGTACAGCGTAACCCCAAAAAATGTTAAAAAATCCTAAAACTGGCGAAAACTCTTCATGGGTCATATAATTATCGGCTTTTGCTTGTATATGATGTGCTATATCAAGAAAGCGGCTACAAAATTAGTAAGAATCGGTACTTAGGTCAAATTATACGATAAGTGTATTTATCGGTTTTTGCATGTTTGCTCCACAATAAGGTAGTAGAAAAATTGTTTATTGTTTTACTGAGGGGAGAAGTGAAGCTTTTTTTACTAGTATCTAGAATATACGGACGACGCGAAGCGGAGTCTGAAAACTACAGATGAGTAAAAAAGACACTTTTCCTCTGAGTGAAACATACTAGTTTTTCTTCAAGCCCAAAATATTATATATTTTTTTTGCTAACTAACTTTACAACAATGATCACTTTTTTGTAGGGCGTACAACAATTAACATATTTTTTTTTTACTGAAAAAAATAGATACTTTTTTCTAGTGTATTCACTTATAATATAATATTATAATAATAATATAATAATTAATAAGGTAGTAGAAAAAATATAAATAGGTAGTAGAAAGGTATAGATAGTGGGTACCCAAGTCCAAACCAAAATCCGTCCGTTTGCCGGTAAATTATTGGAGCTTTTTGCCTTCAAGTGTGTGCCACCATTTGGCTGTCTCTTGGCGAAACATATTCTGACAACGTATTTTGTGCAACCCACGGGCAAGCGACACGCGGCGGAAACGTTTCCTGACAACGTATTGTGTTATTTAAGGTAAGTTGCAGACAAAGGGCTCCACCGTATTGTAGGAAATGTGTTTCCCGTAGATTGCACCCCGTTTGGGTACAACTGTTGATCAGAAACTATTGGAAATGCGGGTTCAACTTGTGTAGAAACATTTTTCTTGCACTTAGCATGCAAGTGACGGGCAAGGTTTTGTAGTTCCAACTTATTGGCCTACTGTTGCAAGAACTTTGCCAGCATTTTATTGACGCAACGCGTTTTCTCTGGGTTTCCTAGGAGACTTTGGTTATCTGGGTAGTTGTATATATATATATATATATATATATATATATATATATATATATATATATATATATATATATATATATATATATATATCTATCGGCTACCCCCACTAAATAAAAATACATTTAGCTAGTTAATCAATTTTATACTTTTATTTCAGCTTTTACTATTTCTATTAAGCATTTTATTTTTGTGGGCTGGTATTATTTTATTTAAGGACTTAAAAATTTCTCGTACTTGTCTGCATATTTTTTGGTATAAACGCCTTCAGGATCATATTTAGCTTCCAATTCCTTCCAAAGTTTGGGTTTATTTTTTATCATAAAATCTACAGTTTTTTCTCCCATTTTCATTTGGGCCTCACTACATTTGGAACAATCGCTTTGTAGCGAATCAGGAAGATGGACTGAAAACAATAAAATTAATTGATTTTGCATTTAAAAAAATATATTCTTTTTTATTTTTGTTTTACGTAATAATTACAATTGTTAATTTTTATTTTTATTTATTGTAAACCTTGAATAATTATATTTATTGATGCTTTCATATTATTCTTAGTGGTTGTCCCTAAACTATGTGACGAAGTTTTGACGCTTTATACACGGTGATCAATAACTGTCATGCCAAAATTTAAGACGTGATTCTGCATCCAAGAATATCAAAAAAAGTTCCTGTAAAGGTTGACCCGCAAATGAGCCCCAGGGGAGCTAAGGCCCTTTAAAATTTTAATAAAATTAAGGTTTTTAATTAATAACTCTGGTACCCTTTAAGCTAGAGAGACGAATTTTTGCATGGATACTAGTATTAATAAGGGCAATAAGTTTATGTTAATTATTTTTTTTTTATCCAGAGGCGTCTCTAGACGGAAAAATGTATTGGGCTTAACACATTTTTGCCCCAAACTTTTTATGTATACTTTTTTTTTGATTTTTTGTAAAAAATAAAGATTCTTTAAGTAAAAATACATAAAAAATGTCATACAGTGTAACACTGTAGGAGCAACCGTTTTCAAAAAAAAAATGCAATTAAGAGTCCAAACTTTTTTTCATATTTTTGGAGGTAGAATCACCTCTTAAATTTTGGCATTGCAGTTACTGTATACATTAATGGTTAAGCAGTTGTAAAAATTGTGATATTATTTATGTACGACTTCTTCTAAGCTTATATGTGGAGTAAAATGATATATGTTATAATGTTTTTAAAAAAAGTTTATTTTTCTCTCTAAAATTTGTAAAAATAATCAGCAAAATAAACAAATTGTGGATAAAACATTGTTCGGTACCCACTTATAGGTGGATATAAGTCGACACCTAGAATCAATATCCATAAATATTATAAATGTACCCAAAATTAGACGAAACCTAAAAAAAATCGCGGAAAGCTCAGAACTACACAAAAAATAAGCACGCCAGTCAATGCATGTGTAAATATGATTAGCTTAACTCTGCTACACATCCTCGCCCGATAAAACCCCTATACCGTTCCGCCCCGTATCCCGTTTCGCCCCGGGTTCCCCTACTAAGGTTAATCAATCCTACAGAATGTCGAGAGTCTGGAAAATCAAGACTCTTGATAGAAGAGGCAAGAAGTTAATCGTCGAGACTCTCGCTAGATAACATAAGGAGGTAATCTCGAAAATCAAGACGGAAGTTTGATCTCTCGACTTTTGTAAAACCCTATTTCAACCCTCAATTGTGGGATTATTGCTTACCTTTTAATTCAAGAGCATCCGGTGTGCACTTGCCCTTATCCAATAAACAATTGACATAATTACTTAACAAGCGATCACTTTTAAAAATTGAATCCAAGTCAACATTATCATATTTTGTAGTGTATTTTTCCGGGGAAGGCCTAGCGTAAGTAACGGCCATTAATACGAAAATTACAAATACTGACATTTTCATTTTGATAGTCGTACGGCTTATACGGAAAAAAAGTATAGGGTATATTTATATGTTAAAGAAAATGTAATTATAGCTTTTGATAAACTTACATGTATTGTTACTTAAATTTTTAATTGTTTTGATTTTTTATACAATTTATATATTTATTGATTCATTATTATTTTTAAAAGGTGCAATATGTATTAAACAATTTACATGCAGGGCTAAGCATTGGCCTTAAGGTTTCTATTCCTTAATTTGGGCCGAATTATTAGGCTGGCTACAAGGCCCACCTTGGCGCTTCGGCGACCTGAAGCAAGCTTCTGGTTTGGCGACTTTATTTGAAAAATTGTTTGAATCCTACAAAATTTTAATGACTAAAAAAAAGTCCTCACCTCTGAAAATTTTGATGGCTAAAAAAGGTCCTTGCCTCTAAAAAAAAGCTTTGCCCCTGACCAAAAATTTTGATGACTAAAAAAAAAATGTTCCTCACCACCAGGGAAAGTTCAAGTATTACGTAACGCTCCTTGGGGGGGTGGGGGTCTTTTTGGAGTGTTACGCCCATGTTAATGGTATAGGAAAATAGCGTTACAGGGGTGTGGGGGTCCACAATGATCAAAATTTGCGTTTCGTAATACTTAAAGGTTCCCTTAGATCAAATTAAGCAGATACTATAATGTGTTATATTATATATTATATATCGCGTGTCACAAGAGGTATTGCCTACGAATTATCTTCATAGCTATTGGATTTTTTATGAGCCATAAAAACTCCCATTTTGGCATAGCCATAAAAAAATTCACTTCCGGAAGTGAAACCGGAAGTTATCCAACTTTGGATTTTTTAATGAAATGCTACATATTAGTTTAGATTTTCAGATTCTTCTTTAAATTCTCTTTTCATATTTGCATTAAATATGGCGCTACATGAGCTATTTTTATAAAAACCAACATGGCGGTTTTGTGATGTTCATATTGGAATATTTTAGAAGCTTGTCATTTTAATTCTTTTAGTAGTATATACTACTATACTACTACTAAGTTCCTAACATTTGTTAAGAACTTACTGTTTATGTATATCCGATTTTCTTTCGTTTTTATGGAAATTGCTCTATTTTCAATTTATTTATTTTTTAATCATTAACTTTAACGCCATTTTGTGCTAAACTTTCAAATACAATGATCCATTTTTTATATCGTTAAATTAAAAACTTAGGTACCCTAACGGATCTGTTTACACGGCGTGTAATGGTCTCGGTAATGGTGTAAACTCGGTGTTAATGCCTACAACGAGTTTTCACCCAAAAAACGCTAGATTAACAAGGTTGATTTGGGAAAATTTTAACTGTGGTTTACACTTGTATTACACTGATATGTGAATACTCGATTGACTCCGTATGAACACCGAATTTCCACTCGTGTTTTTGATACTTACAATGGAATTCCAGTGTAGACACGGTGTAACACCAACTCTTTTAAGTTTACGGTGGGATTCCAGTGTGATACGGTGTAACACCTGCTGTTCAAATTTAAAATGGGAATTCGGTATAAACACGGTGTAATGCAGGAGTTTTTAGTCGTCACCGTGCCAACACTGAGTTCCCACTGTAACACACCGTGGTACTCCAGTGTAAATACCGTGTACTTTTTTCACATTTTCAGTGTATTCGGTGTAATCGGATTCGCAAGGGTGTGCTTTACAAAATAACTAAATAAAAATAGGTCGTTGCATTTGATTTTTTTTTATAAAATGGTTTTTAAAAAGTTAATGATATTTTCAAAAAATTTAAATTGGCGCCATTTCCATAAAAAAAAGAATATCAGTTTCACATGACATGATATATGATAAAAAAAATAATGGAATAAAAAGAAACAGTGTACAATTCAACAAAATTTATTAAAAAACTTAGTTTAATAAAATTTAAAAAGAAAACTAATTTGACTTAGTCAAACTAATCAAAAAAAAAGTTTTTAAAACCTAATTTTTGATTTTTTTCAGGTCACTTTCATACTTCTTTCTGTAGATACCTTCTTTGTCATAAACGTCCTCAAGTTTCTTGAAAAGCTTTGGCTTGTTCTTAATCAAAAATTCAATAACTATTTTAGACTTTATTTTTTGTTGTTCGGTACATCTAGAACAATTGGTTTGGAGGGCATCCTTCAGATTTTCTAAAAAATAAATAATAATAAGAAAATAAATATTATTGTTCAGTTATCCTTAGGATTATTTTGCTTTCCCATGTTGAAAATTTTCAAAA
The DNA here is from genome assembly GCA_958510825.1 of Brachypterus glaber. Classification (NCBI taxonomy): domain Eukaryota; kingdom Metazoa; phylum Arthropoda; class Insecta; order Coleoptera; family Kateretidae; genus Brachypterus; species Brachypterus glaber. The sequence continues at coordinate 9,851,228 of OY294049.1, read as the reverse complement.
TTTTGGGAAAGCCTTGTATTCATGCAAAAATGTTCAATTTTGTTTGCGTATTTTTGCGTTTCATGACGTTTTATGTTGATATCAATCAATTTCGAGCAAAAAAAAATTGTCGGTTGGTCGATCGGTCGGTCGATCGGTCGGTCGGTCGGTCGTTCTGTCCGGGAAATGTTGTGTGCACGATAACTTAAGAACGCTTTAAGCTGGATACTTGAAATTTGGCATACAGGTATATTACCAAAAGTTCTCCTTAGGGATTGTTATTGGTGAACATTGATGTGCGGCAAGGAGGGCAAATGGGGAAAAATACATGTTTTTTACAAAAAATTGTAAATTGCTATTTATTTAAAATTTCCTTAAATGATATTTGCAGAAACTTAATGTTTTTAAAACTTAGTGGATATATTAATATTTAGTTGATGTGTAGTTGATAAAAAACTTGCACATTTAGGCCTAACAGTCATTATCTAATAGCTGTCTGTAATCATTATAGTCTAAAAGTAGCATTTTTTTTTTTTGAAAAATATAGCAAAAGTACCCTTTTACTTACTTTTGAGTTCGGTGCCGTCTGGTGGACAAGTGGCAGTTCCACAAAGGCAGTCGACATAGTTGTTCAAAAGCCGGTCACTCATCAAAACTTGTTGGATATCAATATTATCAAATTTGCTGGTGTATTTTGTATCCTCGGCGTATACAACACCCAGTACAACCGCCAACACTAAAATTGCAACTTTCATGATGAACAAATTGATTTGAACTATACTTAAAATTCAAATTTAGCATATTTATATTAAAAGATTTTAGAAAAAAAAAAACACTTTGTTTGGACCACTGGGGAATTTTAATACTTTTTTTAATTGCATTATGACGCTTTATTTTTGTTGAATATATTATCTGATTTTATTTTTAGGAATAGTGCAGGCCCGGTTTAAGTTGTTTTTAAGAACATTCTAGAACAATGATTTAAAAGGACTAGGATGTGAATATATTAATATAAAAATCAAGTTTTTTAAGTAAAACCCCTTCTATTAATTAAATATTATGTACAACTAAAAAGTAGAAAATAAGATATTTATATAAATTTTCAAAAACTAGATTTTTAAAAGAAAGGTTTTAGAATTTTTGATCGTTTAAACAACGTTTCCAAAATCCTTCTTTTAAATATTTAGTTTTTAAAAATTTATATAACTATCTGTCTGTTTGTCCTTTAATAATTTTTTTTTCATACTTACCAAACAGCTAGATTTTTTTTACCCCCCCACATCTAAAATTTTGGCATGCCCGTCGGGATTCTGGGTCCACTGATGAGAAAAAGCTAAAACCTCATTTTTTTTAAGGAAGGCCTGTGGGACAAAAAAATCATTTACAAAATTGGCGAAGGCGCCTCCAATGAAAACTGCCCCTTGGCTGAAATATGAGCTTGAAAAACAGGTTTAACGGCTAGTACACTGATAAAACAGTTTATTTTTGTGTACAAAATATTTGGTTGGATATGGCCAATTGAATTATTTGGTTGTAACTAATAAATTTTATTTCTGTCAAATAAACTATTTTGTTCCCATTAATTAATGATTTTCAAATTTATTTACATGAACTAAATATTTATTTGACTCAAATAAAATTTATTACTCACAACCAAATAATTTAATTGGCCATAACTAAATTTATTTGTACTTTTATCTTTTTTTTATCAGTGTAATAAATAACAAGCCATGAAAATATATATAACTATATATTGACTCTACATTCCATTATAAACTATTGCATTTTCCCAAAAAAATTTAACAATTTTTTTTTTAAATGAGATCTTTTTTTAAAAAACAAAAAAAAAATATGATAGTTTTTTCATTTTTTACAAAAGTTTATGCCCCATAACTTTTTGTTTTTGGGGGGATGACTTTCAAAATTGGTAGAATAGATTCTTATAATAAAATTAATTTTTCCTGAAAAGGTTACGTTAATCAAAATTTTCTTTCAGCTTTTTTCAATTTTTTAAAAAGTTTAACCCCCCATAACTTTTTTGTTTTTGGGTGGATTTCTTTCAAAAACAATAGGGATCTTCCCCTCGTAGAACTTGATTTCTCCTGAAATTTTAAGTCGATCGGATTATTTGTTCTTAAGTTATCGTGTTACCAAAAATTGTGGCATCAGACGGACGGATGGTCTATCCAGACAGACGGACAGATGGACAGACGGACTTTTAAAAAAAAGTTGCTTATTTTTACATGAAACAAATTTATATCCAAGATTTTTTTGTCTAGGATGATTTTTAAAATTTTTGGATAATTCGAAATTACCGTATAATACAATTCTAGCGCAGGCGCTGTGAATAGTATAACAAGGCAATATGAAATGACTGATAAAAATAAGGAGAGAAAAAGGCTTGAAATTTTATCCTATCCATTTTTTTAGGTTTTCAATTTTGTTTCATAACAATATTTCTGGTTTAAGCCGGTCCTGTCCAAAATTTAAGTAATTACTTTTAAAATCTGAAACTTTATTGTTTATGAATAAATTCATAACTATACATATATGTATATCTAAATTAAACTTTGTAGTTTAAGGGGTCTTAGAATAAAAGACAAACCCAGAAAACCAGCTTGAGAGTCTAGTATATATTGGTGGACCTTATATTTTTTATTGTTTTAAAATTTTTATTCTGGTGTATCTAGAACATCCTAAAAATATGAGTGTGATCAAAGTCGAAAATTGAATAGCCTTAAAATCTTAATTTTTTCCTTCTGAGTGTACAAAATTATGTGCCAATTTTCAAAATGATCGAATGATTCTATCAGGTCAAAGGTCAAAGTTGCCTCTGAAACACTAAAATTGACAAATTTCCACCATAAATGTGAGAAACGTTAAAAAGGCATTTAAAAAATATATTAATCCGGACTTAACTTTGTTTTATTTAATGCACGTCAATAGTATAAAATAATTTGACAAATAAAACGAGCTAAGTGCCAAATAAGGGGCCTTTTCAGGTGCTCTTTTTTAGCGCTTAGCTCATTTTATTTTTGTTAAATTATTTTATATTATTAATATGCATTGAATAAAATAGTTAAGTCCAGATTAACATATTTTTTAAATGCTTTTTTAGCGTTTCTCACATTTATGGTGGAGATTTGTCAAATCTAGTGTTTTAGGGGCAACTTTGGCGGATTTTCTGTACCTGATAATCTTTTGATCATTTTGAAATTTGGCACATAATTATGTACACTCAAAAGGAAAAAAATTAAGATTTCAAGGCTTTTAAATTTTCCACTGATACAAAAAGTACAGCCATTTTCAAGGTTTTTTCACGATTTTTGCGTAACTTTACGATTTTAGGGGTCCAGTTGGGACCTTTAGAGAAGTTTTATCACCCTCATATTTTCATTACCAAATAAAAATTACATAAAAGGATAGCCTTTACCAATTTTAAGACATGTGCAAAAAATAGTTGCTGTAGTTCATGGGGTTTCAGAGATATTAAATTAAACCTACTTTTTAGATGTACCCTTGCACTGATAGAAATGTTGTAATATAGGCGCCAATCATATTTTATAATATGACATAGCATAAATATGTTATACGATACAACAACCAGTTATAGAATTAAGAGGTAAACAACATACATTTATTATAAATACAACAAATCTTATCTTATGTCACAGTTAGTACTATACTATAGCAATATATAACAATATGTTGTTGTATTATTAATGCTATTATTCTATTAGTGTGGAGAGTCGTAGCTCCCTTAGAGCACATTTTCGGACCAACTCTTATAGCCTTATTTTCATATTTTTGGACCTAGAATCACCCCTTAAAATTTTGTACCTTATTTCTGTGCCTCTTACTCTTAAAATTTAAAAATCGACCTCTAATACAATTTTTTAATTAAGCATTTATTATTATAATTAATATTTATTAAGTTACTTTAATGCATGAAGGACATTCCTATTTAATTATCTGCATGTAAGTTAATTACATTTTGTATAGTTTTATACAAATCTGTGATTAGCGAGCCTCGAACTCCATAAATGCATTTTTTTTAAATACCGTAAAACCTTGCAACTTTGCCTAGAGCGTAGAACTTTGCCCATCTGCAAGGTGATATGATTTTTTTGTCTTTGAACGTGGCAATAGAGCAGAAAGGTTTGATGTTAGCAGTTCGCTTTCTAGAAGTGTCGAGACGCGCTCAGTACCTACTTCAACAGCTGACCTACTGTTGTGTTGTACTTCAAAATCAGGTAAGCAAATATCGGCTATATTTTGGTGGGTTTTAGCACTAAAAGCTAAGGTTTTCTGTGACTTTATTTCTTGCAATATTTGAATCAAATTTGGACTAGGTATTTCTTTACATATTGTTAGCGAAATAGTGATATAACATTTTGCAAAAGAAAAATTAAATAAAATTGGATATTTTTATTTTAAAAACTAGCCCGTTTTGCGTCATAATATTTTTAAGAAGAAACACGCTTATTTTTTTTTTTTTGTTTAAATTCTGTTTAACCCTTTCGCTCCGGATTTGTTTTCTTTGAATTTCGGAAAAAAAATTTTGTGTATATAAAATAAAATGCTATTAAAAGTACGAAACAAGTAATTATTTTTAATGTTCTTTTGCAAAAAATGATTGGGATATGTTTGTCCCAATATAAAATATTATGTGACCCTTCACAAACAATGCCAGTTAGTGTGTTAAATTAAAAAATAAAAATAAAAATTTCGGATTCTTATGTAAACAACTTTTCTGCATAAGAATCCGACAAAAAAAGAAATTCGTTAATTTGACACACTATCTGGGTTTCTTTGTGCAGGGTCACATATAGTGTTTTAATGCTGCTTAAATACAGTGCGTGCATTAAGTCTGGAATCACCCGAATAACTTTTTAGTTACAAGTAAAATACAAAAATCCTCAGACAGGTCGATTTATATTTTTAATTCTGCAAATTTTGGTCTAAAAAAAGTTATCAAAATTGGCACCCCCTTGCACCCTCACCACACAACTTTTTTTTTCAAATAGCAACCTACCCCTTGTGATACATCATTGGAAAGGTAATTTAATAAGCTTTCCAACAGTGTATGATAAAGCCTAATTTGTTAAAGGGTCTATGAAAAAACGAATGTTTTATTTAAACATTGTTTGTGTGAAATATTACGCATAATATGGTAATTGTTGCCCTATTTCCTGCTTGGCACCTTCCTGAGAATCTAAATAAGGTTGTTTTAAACTTATTGTAATATTTTATACCCTGTTGAAAAATGCAATTTTTTTTCTTTTTATTGACCAATTTTATGTTTACTATTTAATCGATTTTAATCCCGTTTTTTTACTGTCCACTGTCAAAGAGCTGAAGGACATCAATTTGAACATTTATAGTGAACTAAAGTTATACTTTACATGTCTTTATAATAAACTAAATTATGCATTTTATCATTAGCCCTTTACCAAATTAGGCTTTATTATACACCGTTGGAAAGCTTATTAAATTACCTTTCCAACGAAGTGTCACAAGTTTCTATTTGAAAAAAAAAGTTGGGGGGTGAGGGTGCAAGGGGGTGCAAATTTTAATAACTTTTATTACACCATAATTTGCAAAATTAAAAATAAAAATCGACCTATCCGAGGGTTTTTGTGTTTTACTTGTAACTAAAAAGTTAATCGGGTGATTCCAGACTTAATGCACGCACTGTATATCCCATTAGTAATTATAGTTAAGTATTGATATCACTTGATATCAAGTTTGGACTATAAAATAATAATATATCCCTGTTCTTTGCATTTTAAATGTTCTTCTTGACTATAGGATTTGTTTAACATCTGCTGGAACTTGTATGTCCCTGCAGGAGCGAAAGGGTTAAGAAAGAAGTCGTTTATTTTTTATTAGTTTTAAGCTTTATAAACCATTTTGTGTCAAGTGTGATTAGGGATGTTAAAAAACGGTTTTTTAAATACTTTGTTTTAAAACACTGCTTTAAAACGGTTTTTTTTTGTTTTTTATTCGTTTTTTTTTGTTTTTTTTTTATTTTTCGTACCCAATTCTCAACATAAAAATTATTTTAATTATTAAACTGGGTTTTAGTTGATAAATTAGTACAACTGGTATATTTATATAAATTTTTTAATATTTAGTTAGAACTTTAGTTTGGTTCGACTCAGATAAAAGACACAAATAAGTTAGGTTAGGATCTGATCGTTAATTTATTGCTTTAAACGTTTTGTGAATATTTTATGATTTTTTTATCTGATAGTTAAGGGTCCTGGCTGCCAGGACCTGGATCCGTTAGTTGTAAATTTGTATATGTGTATTTAAATAAAAAACAAAAAAAAAACAAAGGTTATTTTAAAACGAAAAAAAAAACTAGTTTGGACTTTTATTATTTACCCTAAGTGTAATATAATATTAAATTTAATATTACACTTAACATAGAATGGTTTTTTGTATTTTTGTAGTTTTTTTAAATAAAAACATAAGTTTTTATTGCATCCCTATATAGTCAAAACTCTTTTTAAAAATGTATACAGTGGGCAAGGATGTACTAAGCATCGTTAAAATTTCCTCACAGTATTTTTTTTTGTATTGTGGACAAAGTTGGATGCAACTTTTCCCACGCCTATCTTATTTTTTTTACTCGTAAATTAACTTAAGTTAGAAATTATACACTTTGACTTGATTAACTTGACAAAACTGCAAGGTTTTACGGTTTTTAACAAAAACTGTAAAATATTTTTTCTACGACTGCTTTAGAATGTAAGCAAATACACACACTTTTCAAACACAGAATGAATCCATTCTAACTCTAGATACGGTATGAATATTCCATATCAAGTGTTAGAATGAGCACATGTAGTGCCATCTCTTGTTTATGAAAGTAAAGAAAACTGTAGCAAAATTAGCAAAAATAGATATATTTTACCATGAAATATTGAATAATTTAATGCAATTTAAAGTTTTGCGTTAAAATTACATAAAGTTTATTAGTTTTTCTTAATATTTGACCAGTTTTTTATCAATTTAGTTCAAAAAATTAAAACTGCTCCATCTATTGTTAAATATTTAAACCTGATATCTGTCACAACAATCTGACATAACCTTCAATTTTTGCATTGTAATTTGTAAATATGTGCTAAAATTAAATAAAAATCTTTTTTTAAGGACTGATTTGATAAAATTATTAAATAACATTAATTGCTTTAGTTAAAAATATGTGTTTTCTTGCATTTACAATGTCGAGTCACAAAAAACATTGTTTTTAACCTTCTTCGCAATTTAAAACCATACTGTGTTTCATATTTGCAGTCGAAGGAAAAGTATAGTCTACAACACGTATGGAATAGTCATTCCACGCTCGCGAGACCGTCATACTCGCCTGCCGGCTCGTATGACAAACTTTTCGCTCCCGCGGAATATTGTCTATTCCATACTAGTTATAGAATATACTATTTGTTAAATTTAAATGATATTATTGTTATAATTTTAACAAATATGATTTTTTAGAATATATTCTAAAATATATTTAAAGTTTGATTTGTTATATATTTTAATCATCATCTATCTAGAATGACTTTGAAGAAATATTTATTATGTATAATTCGTCCGTGAAAAAGGTAGTCTAGTAGAATACTAAGTTGTATTTATACTTGTTTACCACTTCTACAGACTGCAAAAAGACAACAAGGAAAGATTCGACAGAGTCAAAATAACTTATTCGTACAATAAGAATATGTTATTCTACCTGCAATATGACCAAATTCTAACATTGGAAAAAAGCCACAGGCTAAACAATCCATGAAAATGTTACAAAAAGTGTTACAAACTTATTAGGCTGCATTATGAAAATACTGTTATAGTAACCGTAATCGCTAATGGTTCTAAAAACAGTTGTATCTTATACTACTATTTTAGCATATCAACGTTAAAAAGTTTTGTTTTTTTTTCGAACCATTATAAATTGTAATTTGTAATTAATGGTTTTGTATCATATTGATATTTTATGTGGTATTATAATATCTATATCTACAACTGCTTTAGAATGTAAGCAAATACACACACTTTTCAAACAGAATGAATCCATTCTAGCTCTAGATACGGTATGAATATTCCGTATCAAGTGTTAGAATGAGCACATGTAGTGCCATCTCTTGTTTATAAAATTAAAGAAAACTGTAGCAAAATTAGCAAATATATATATATATATATATATATATATATATATATATATATATATATATATATATATATATTACCATGAAATATTGAAAAATTTAATTCAATTCAAAGTTTTGGGTTAAAATTACATAAAGTTTATTAGTTTTTCTTAATATATGACGTTTTTTATCAATTTAGTTCAAAAAATTAAAACTGCTCTATCTATTGTTAAATATTTGAACCTGATATATGTCACAACAATCTGACATAACCTTTAATTTTTGCATTATAATTTGTAAATATGTGCTAAAATTAAATAAAAATCTTTTTTAAGTACTGATTTGATAAAATTATTAAATAACATTAATTGCTTTATTTAAAAATATATGTTTTGTTGCATTTACAATGTCTAGCCACAAAAAACATTGTTTTTAGTCCACAGTTTAAAGCCATACAGGGTTTCATATTTGCAGTCGAAGAAAAAGTATAGTCTACAACACGTATGGAATAGTCTATTCCATACTAGTTATAGAATATACTATTCTTGAAATAAGGTACTATTCCGTGCATTATTTTTTATTTTCTTATTTTCTTTTTTGTATTATTTTTCAAGCAGAGAATCCAATAACCCAACTCTACAAAAACAGATTTTTTTTTATTTGCCGGGAACCTTTAAGTTGCGTCGGTCTATACTTGATGTGCTGATTTCGGAACCTTTATTTGTTTTTACTGATCAGCTCGTTTTTTGAGATGTAGCGCACAGTAGTTTTTTGCCTATAGTTGTAGTAAAAAAAGTAATTAGGTTCTAATTATTCTTTTTTTTTTGCCGTGAATTGGTTCTCTATTAATGGGGCTTTAAGCCAAAAAAGCGGATTTAAAATATCTTTATTCGTTTACTTTTTATAGGCTTTTAAATTCAAAAAAATATTTTTTTTCGCATTGTTTCTAGAAACAATGCAAAGAATTCTATGTATTTTGATAACATTTTTAAATAAATACTAAAGATAGGACTATATGCAATACACATGTGCGGTTTATAAAAATAAAAAAAGTTTTGGATTTAATCTAGTGACGGAGATTTTAAAAACAAAATTATTGAATTGTTTTATTTATTTTTAGAAAAGCAACACAATAAATTAAATTTATTATGAAAAAAAAAACGAAAAATTAAAAATAAACTTTTCCTCTTTGCTTTAAAACATTAAAATAGCATGAAATAAAAATTACATAATTTAAAATATTGTTGTTCTGCTTTCAATAACTCCCCGTAAAATCTCCGATATCGGACTCAATCTAAAACTTTTTTATTTTTACAAACCTTACATGTGTATTAGTCTTGATTATAAAAATCAGAGGCATATCTTTAGTCTTTATATAAAATTTTCATGAATATATAGCGAAGAAATACGAAAAAATCTCATTTTTTTAATTTAGAAGCTTTATAAAAAACAAACGAATAAAGATATTTGAAATCCGCTTTTTTGGATTAGAGCCGTATTAATAGAGAATCAATCCACCTCAAAAAAAACATAAATTAATTCTTTTGTTTACTACAACTAAAGGCAAAAAAACACTGTCCGCTATATCTTAAAAATCGAGCTGATCGAGGAAAACGGAAAAAGGTTCCGAAATCAGCGCATCAAATATAGCCAACTAAAATGGTGTCGGCAAATTTTTGAGTGTTGCGCAGTGTAATTATCATAGAACAGTTTTTACCGGTTTTCATCATTTAACAGCCATTTATCTCAATATATATTTTCCATAAAGCGTCTTCTATACAGCATAGTTAAAAGAAAACGCGTTAAAAAAATGTGTCTTATGAAAATTGCAGTAATTTTATTAATTAATTGGGTAATTTTTGTTCCAGTGCTTTGCGAAAATACTTATATAAACAAATATGATCACATTAACGTGGATTTACTTTTGACAAATAAAAGATTGTTAAAAATCTATGTTTTGTGTATTTTAGACAAAGGAAAGTGCACACCTGGAGGATCAGAGTTAAAACGTAAATAAATAAGGGAACGTTCAAGTATTACGTAACGCAAATTTTGATTATTTTGGACCCCCCCTGTAACGTTATTTTCCTATACCATTGACATGGGCGTACTTCAAAATGACCCCCACCCTCCCCTAGGACCGTTACGTAATACTTGAACGTTCCCTTAGTAGTTCCTAAGTGTACACTGTAAAAACTAAATAGAATTATAGGTAATGTGTTGCCATGGAGGTACAAGTAAGATTTACGTGATTTTACATGTAATTTTACAATTTTATATGAATATTACATGCAATTTAGATGTAATATTCATATAAAGTGGTAATTTTACAATTTTATAGAAATATTACTTGAAATTTAGATGTAATATTCATATAAAATTGTAAAATTACATGTAAAATATCGTAACTTTAACTTGTCTCTACATGGCAACATATTACCTATGATTCTGCATGTAAATTTATATATTTATTTTTTACAGTGAACTCTGTAAAATTTACTAGATTTTACAAGTAATTTTGCATGTAATGTGTATACAAAATTTTAAAATTACATGTAAAATTGTAAAATTACATATAAAATTGTAAAATTATATGTAAAATTGTAAAATTACATATAAAATTGTAAAATTATATGTAAAATTGTAAAATTACATGTAAAATTATAAAATTTCATGTAAAATCTAGTAAATTTTACATGTATTTGCATTGAATCACATTTACATGCAAAATGATGTGTATTTACATATATATTTTTTACAGTGTAGTGTCGAGTATACTGTAAAAGATAAATATGTAATAACAAATAATTCTGAGTGTAAATGTGATTCAATGCAAATACATGTAAAATTTACTAGATTTTACATGTTATTTTACCATTTTGTATGTAATTTTACAATTTCATATGTATATTACATGTAAAATTACATGTAAAATCTAGTAAATTTTACAGAGTTCACTGTAACAAATAAATATGTAAAATACATGCAAAATCATAGGTAATGTGTTACCATGCAGAGACAAGTAAAAGTATAATTCTATTTATTTTTTACAGTGTACAGACTCAAGTTTTTTTTTATTGTAATATCTATCCCAACAATCACGTATTGATCTCCGATGTCCGATGTCCAGGTTTCTGTATCTCCAAAACTATAATATATAAGGGTATATAAGACTTATTAACTGAAATTTTGCATGCAGGTAGCTCTTGCCTTAGAGAGGTGCATGAGCATATTAGGAGTTTGTTTAATACACATTCTAAATAAAACGAAAACTAAAAGGCTTGGGAAGCTAAAATTTTGCAAGACCGATTTATATTTATACTTTTTTAATATTGAGGAAACCTCAAGGCCTTAAAAGTGTTCAAATTTTGCAAGGAAGTAGTATTACCTTCAGATGCATAAGGGAATATCCACAGGCTTGCATAAAAACATAGTACATAACAATGCGATGCCATGATTGGCTTGAAGTGCCGCCATGTATCTTGTAAGCCAATCACGGCCTCGCATTCTTATGTTTTATGTTCTTATGCAAGCTCTGGACAGGCCTAAGTGTTGGTTAGGGTGATGCAAAAAATTGCACATTTTTTTATTTTTTGGAATTTTTTGGGGGCCCAAAGCTCAAATTACTTTATTTGGTTTAGAAAGAAACTACGTAAAATTTTATCCAAAAATATTAACATTTAGAGGTGGCTCAAAACGGTTAAAAGTGGGAGAATATGTTAAAAAATATATATTTCTTGCATAGGAAACCGAATAACTGCAAAAAAAAATAAAACAATTTTAGTATATTAATGTTTTTTATAAATATATGTCATATACATAATATATTAACAATAATAATAATAATGCTTTCCCCGTACTATGACAGATAATTGCTAAGAGAGTCTTGGTTTATCAAAAAAATAATAGTTTTTTTCTGAATATTTTTTATTGGATTTTTTTATTGTGAATTTTAAATGCAAAAAAATACATTTCTGCTTAAAAAATTATTTGTCATTTTTAATGCCTTGTTTACTGTAATTGATATTGGAAGTAATTTCGAAAAATCCTATTGTAAGGCATAAATTTCAATAGTTGATTTTTTAAAAGGTTTTTAAAACGGTGTAAGTTTTGCATTGGCCAAATTATGTTTTTTACTTTTAAAAAGCACACTTAGAACTAATTAGTTATGGTATTTATTTCTCACACACTTAAGCTATTGGGGCAAAATTGAGTCTTAAATATGCTATTTTTAGTCGTTTTTCGTTGTTTTTGAAGGATTTCATACTCTTTTATTTATAGGAAATATATATTGTAATTAAATAATACCACTAATTTTTAAAATATAGATATGTGTTGTAACTAACTAAAAAATAAAAATCTTAAATTATTATTCCCTTCCAAAAAAAAAAAAAAAAATTAAAAATTTGTCGTTTGTTGCTACTGTAGGCTATTTTAAATATTCATTAAAATAGGTTAAATAATAAGAATGTTAAAAAACTTTTAAATGCGCTAAAAAGAAATAATTTTAAATTTTATAAAACTTTTTTAATCAATAAAATAGCTTAAAAAATAAGTAAATTACGACATGTTGAAAAATAAGCTCGCGGCGTGCAATTTGGTGCATTCTAGGGGCACGAATCATGAATCACGATCTCTACTAGAAACAGTTGATTTTTTTTTAAATTACAATATTGTAATGTGGTACTATAGAGTAGTACTAACTATGATATGAATTTGAAGCAGATCGGTTACAGGTTTATAGGTATAATGCACTAACTGTAAGGACGTGGAACGTTCTAAACTTTGAGATTTTTGAGCCACCTCTAAATTTTAAAATTTTTTAATAAAATTTTATCTAGTTTCTTTCTACACCAAATAGAATAATTTGAGCTTTGGGCCCCCCTAAAAATATCATTTTGAATTTTTTTGCATCACCCTAGTGTTGGTGCTTCCTCCTATGATTGTGTAATGCGCATTCTAAATATCTCGAAATCTATAAGGCCTAGAAAGCTGAACTTTCGCAGACAAGTAGTCCTTGCCTCAAATAGGAAGAAAAGTATATTTTAGACTGCCCTGCCCCTCAGGAGATGGTGATATCCCACACTGTTGGTCACACCTTCTATGTACATAGGTATGTTCAATAGACATCGTACAAAATATACCTGTTACCGGAATGTAAAAAATCCGGAAATGTGCGAAATGACTAGATATTCCTCAAACTGACTATTTCCTCGGACATTATGCAAAATGACTACAACTTTGGGTGATCTGCGAATTTACTACCCTATTTTTGGCAATCTGCAAAATGCTTGCTGAAATAGTCAATCTGAAGCTTGAAAATCTATACATGTATATGTTACAGTAAAAGCTCGAAGTTTGGTTTTCCGTTAGGGGTTTGCATACTTCCGATTTATGTTATGTATGCATTACTATAATAAAGACTCTCGAGATGTGCACCTGGATAGTGAAACTCCCAATTTATGTTCAAAATTAAATATTTTAAGTATGAGGTCTGCGAAACCGGAATTTTGTAGAAACTATCCCAACCGTTAATTTTCAATGGGCTTAATCTAGTAATAATATAATTTTTAGGTCATATACCAGAAGCCTTAGAATCAGCTTGTTTAAAATGCAGTGCAAAGCAAAAAGAAGCCGCAAAAAAAATCCTTATGCATCTATCAGAAGAAGAACCTGATTGGTTGCAAGCCTTATTAGTAAAATACGATCCAAATAGAATTTATCGAAAAAAATATGATTATATTATAAGAAAACAGTGACTAGATAAAAAAATAAATAGCCAAAAGCGAAGGGAAACCAAGGCCATAATCCAGTTTAATCAGTTCCAGAGTAATGATAATAATAACAGGAATATGTATATTTTTTTAATTAAACATTAATTAATAAACTGCTTACAATTAACACACTAATCACAATTAAATATAATATAAAAAATACGCAATTGTATTGTAATATTGATCTACAAGATAAAACAATGAAATAGTTAATTTACATTTTATTAAAATAAATTAAAATACATTAAAACACATATAAATATATTTCTTTGGTTAATCACAATTGTAATGTTATCCTGATTTTCAATTGAAAACATGTATATAGTTAAAACTGTTATAGTTCTTTTTGCCATATTGTTTAGTATACATTGTGCGACCAAATTTGAGATAAAATATGATGGGAAAGATTTGGAGGAGATTTTAAAGGATGCTACGGAAATGGAGACATATGGAGATTGTATTTTAGATAAGAAATCATGTACCACAGATGGATTAAAGTTAAAACGTAAGATATCTGGTTAGTGAAACCAGAATTCTGTATACGACTAAAATATATATCTATATGTATATTATACAATCTATACCCTATTTCATTTTATTATTAGTAACTAAAAAAGTTACTAGGCTTAGTTTAGCTTTGTAAGTAGATGTTCTGGTGGAAAACGGCAAACAATATAAACTTTTGCAATTTTTTTTTAATTATTAATAAAAATATGATAAAATGTATGTTCTGAGGCTTTTCCCAAATATAACGAAGAAAAGTGGCAAAAGATTTACAACAGTATTTTAAAGCATGATTGTAAAATACCTTAGAAGTCTATATATGATATAATATATAGACGGCCTAACGTACAAATGTGCTAAATACCAGATGGTCTAGCGTACAAATATGCTAAGTACCGTAACCGTTACCTGTACTTAGCACATTTTTACGCTAGGCTATCGGTTACTTAGCACATTTGTACGCTAGGCCATCGATATAGACTATATGCTGTTAAATATCTACCACAATTTAAAACTTCAAAATTGATACCATGATTGATTGCATCATGGTCAAAACAACTAATATTATAGCACCAATCATAAAAATCAAAAGTACTAAATATTTACTAATAAAGAAATCAAATAGAGTATATATTTGTAGAAATAATATCTGTTTCTTCAACCGAGGCTTCAACGAAATATTTTTATTGCTAATGAATTCTGGTGACACTAACCAGAATAATTTTTGAGGCAAAGTGGGAGATCACTATGATTGGGACATATTATTGAATGGGACTGTGCCTGTTTCTGAATTATAATTCGTAATTTTTGGTTTTTGTTACCATGAGTAGATCGCCCTATAGGTGCAGCAAGATATCTGGAACTAGTCATCTTGATGTGCAGTTAAAAAATAATAAAAAATGTCAAACTTCACGCAGCTGGATTTTTAACAAATTTAATAATTCAAAAGTCAAAAGAATTTTTTTTAATAATTTTAAGATATTTTATTGACAAAAGCCAAAAGGAAACTATTTGAATTTGGTTTATGTAATAGTCTAAAACAACAAGAAACATATACCAAATAATAGAATATCGTAGATAAAGATAAATATTTTTAGCCTAATTTTTGATATTTTTATTTTATATTTTTGTTCAATACGGTGTTCTTGCATGGGGCAAGTTTTTTTTATGTTTCTAGTTTTGTTAAACGTAAATATTATCCAGGTTTAACACTTGGACTGTGTTCTTTTACTTCCAAATATGATCACTAAAAAAAATACGTATAAAATATAAAAAATAAAATTTTGGCAGCCTTTAAAAAAAAAGTGTCCCATTCATGGGAAATTTTATTATGTTGAAACTATTTATTTGTTTTTTTTTGTGAGAACGAATAATGCAGGGCGCAGAATAATAAGGTTTAGATAAATAAAATAAATTACTTTCCCAAAATTTCAGCTCTTGTCCAGAACATACTCTTTTTATTTTTTTTAATTGTAACTTCCTACATAGAGAAATGTAGGATACGATAACTAACGATAAATAACGCTAGTAAAAGTGTGAGAAAAAATAAACGTTAATGTTGAATTTAAAATTGCGTGTGTTAAGTGATGCGCTGTTGCCAAATTTGCTATGATATGATGGGTTTTGATGACTTTTATTTATTCATTTGATCAAACCTAAAAATCAAATTTCCAACATTTCTTTGCATCATTTTGCTACTTTTTAAACAAAAATATAGTTGTGTCATTTAGCCCAAAATTGTCTATTAATTAAAACTCTGCTCCTTTGGCTTTGCTAGTTCTGTCAAGTCAAGAATAAACATATTAATCTAACACTTTTTCTTCAGAATTAATGGAAAATGCCATGACAAAAGATTGTTCAAAATGTGGAGATGAACAAACATATGGTATAAGAAGAATACTTGATTTTCTGATTGCCAACAGAAGAGATTGGTATGATGAGCTGGCTGTAAAATATGATCCAAGTGGTATATATTTAAAAAAATACAATAAACAATAATTGAATATTAATTTATTATTAAAACTAGACATCAAAATATAAAAAATACAGGAACTGAGGAAATTTAAAACCTTAAACGAAACGTTGGCAGATTCTAAATAATCATTTTTTTAACTCCTACATCTCACGATTGAATCTGTTAATAAATTATACAGTTTGTACACTTACTAACAAGAAGTTGGCGTTTTCCTTGAACCAAAAAATTGATAAACCTATGGATTGTTAAGTAATTCGCTTAAAGTGAGGATCTTACACCCACCGTGATTCCAAAACATGCAAAAAACTGGTTAATATAATATGGCCCCAAAAATTAATGTTTTCTTAATTTTACTATAATTAGATTTTTAAAAAATAAAGCTACATAAAAGGGCTACTACTTAAAAAATATTAATTCAGAGAACTAAAAATAGTAATGGCCTAGAATATAAGTCGGTAATTTATTTGTACTTTTTAGAAAAGTAGATGTTAAATTATAGTTTATAGTTCTCCGCATGAAAGAAAGTCTCTGACGGAAGGGGGAGGAATCATTCGCGCTCTCTTCTTTCCGTCAAGATCGTTATAAGGCGTGCGTGCTTAGAACTGGCCTCCCACTTGCATACACATTCCAAACATATTTCCCGTAGCCCCGGTCCGTGCGTCAAACTTTACATCGAAATTCAGTATTATAGTGGATATATTATTCAATTTTTAATTCTAAAATTGTTCATCATAATGTATTTTTTTTTAAAATAAAGCAATATTTATTTATATCAAATGTTTTTTTATTTGTTATACATTAAAAAGGAAAAAAAAAATAATTTAGATAATACTGAAACAGGTAAAACAAGGAATAATTTAGGTTACTCTGAAATAAAAAAAAATATACAACTTCTTGGATATTAACAATTCTTTGATAGGATCTAAACTTGAAAATGTTGGTAATTTTTTCAAAATAAAAAAAAAGTTGAAAAATTTTTGAAAAATTTTTAGCAATTTAAAAAAAAGGTCTTTTTTTGAAAACCCAAATATTAAAAAAAAATTAAAAATGTTTTCAACAATTTTTTTTTTATTTTCTATTTGCGAAAAATCAAAAAAAATTTAAAAAAAATTTAAATAAAACAAAAAAAATTATTAATATTGTTCCAAAGCATTTTGGCAGAGCAAATATTTCGCAACTAAAATTTTAAAATTGAGAAATTTCCCAAATCGAAAAAACATTTACATTTACCCCTGACCGTGAAATTTTGCTGACTAAAAAAAAAGTCCTCACCTCTGAAAAATCCCCAACTCAAAAAAAGCTTTACTAACCCCTACCGTAAAATTTTGATGACTAAAAACACGGTCCTCACCGCTGAAAAATTCCCAACCTTTCCAATTTTCCCGAGTAAACAATTTACTGACCAGTTTCCCTTTACCCCTGTGGGGGTGCTTCGAGCTTATTTCACCAGCGGGTGCTCAAAATAATGCCAGGGGATCCCCCAGTTACGGGCCGGACAATATAACACGTTTCCGTGTCAATTCAGGTAGGTTTTCACGACCTACTGTGTAAAAATGTTTTCATCAGTATACTCAAAAATTTGTTGTCTACCTAGGGCGTTTTTTGGCGATTTTGGGAAATTTGAAACTACCGTATAATACTATCCTAGCCCTACGCGCTGTTAATAGTATAATAATGTATACATATATATGTATATGCCAAACTAATGAAAACATTTTTCACGGTCGAGCGTGTTGACCTGAACTGACATGGAAACGTGTTAAACGTGTAAAACTGTGTAAATTTTACGAAAAACGGTGTTCAAGTATACATTTTTACACAATTGAATTGAAGTAAACGGAGTAAGTTGAGATAACAATGTATAGGTATTTTCTGCTAAGCGGGAGAGTCTAGCAGAAATGTAGTAAATCTATCAGCAATACAGTTGTTTCTGTTAAGCAGGACAGTAGCATACTCCAATTTTATTTTATGTTCTGAAAGCATTTACAAAAAGTCCAGTCAAATAACGAGAAATTCCTATGTTGAAATTGCAATAAATATTATCCCGGGAGCCCAGGCCCAGTAGAATTTTTTTATCACCTCACCGTTGGGTCAAACAACTTCTGACATAACAAAAAATTCTCGGTAGCGGGTTTTTTTTTTCGATCAACCCTTAACTTTGGGGAGCCCGACAACTGTATTGCCCGAAAATTTTTGTCGGACCACTTGATTCTAAATATTTTTATTAAACGATCCTTAAAAAATCAGACTATATAAACGGGTTGATATTTTAAAGGGTAGTAGTGGATGGTAACAGAACACTTCTGTTAGTTTTTCACTGCGTGATATGCGTAAGTGGTGTCCGCTATCTTGCATTTTAGGTGAGTGCGGTTATCTCGCTAAATATGCATCTTACGATAAAAATTTATATAACCAATTTTGTTAAGAAGAAAACTTCCAACAATTTTTATTTAGATGGAAACCAATTTTGTAAAGGAGGAGATTTTTAACAATTTTTGTTTGGATCGTTTTTTTAATGTTAATAACAATCGAGTTATAAGTATTTAAAAAGGGTATGTTGAGGGCGAAATTGCTGGTTTTGAGCAAATTTGTAGCTCTTGAAATTCTCTCTAAGTTTCATATATTACGAATTTTCATTAAGTATTACAGAGGGCGAGTTGCTTCCTCTGTAACCGTACTAAAATACATACAAATGTATAAAGATTCATAATATATGAAACTTTTAGAGAATTTCAAGAGCTAAGTGTTTGCTCATAAATACTTTTATCCTTCGATAAATAATTTAGCTAAAATATCCAAAAAACCACCTGTACCTCCATATATAATATAACTCGATTGTTATTATTATAATAAAAAAATGATTTTGACGAAAATTGTTGAACATTTGCTCCTTAACAAAATTGGTTATATTTATTTTTATCGTAAGATGCATATTAACCGAGATAACCGCACTCAACCCTAAAATTTAAGATAACGGACACCCCTGCAAATCACCCGGTGAAAAACTAAGAGGAATGTTCTGTTACCATCCACTAATACAATTTAAAATATCAGCCCCTGTACATTTATTGCAAATTATTATTTGACTGGACTAAGAGTTTTAAATATTTTTTAAGTATAAATAAATTGTATGTTCTTAAATATTAAAACTATGTTTGTGATTGATGCATGTCCTAAAAACTGAAACATGAGTTTTGAAAATTCTTAAAAATTTAAACATAAAATAAAGTTTCACTTAAAATAAATTACAGGTTCAGTTGAATAAAATAGTATATTAAAGTACTAGTTTCATAACATCCGTTTTTAGCGAACAAGTTTAGAAGATCAGCCGCTTACGGCGAGTTTTCTAAAATACTAGTGCGCTAAAAACGTATTATGAAACGAGTGCTTTATACTAATTTTTCTATTTTGCTCTAAAATTAAAAACAAAAACATTTAAATTGATGACCGATTTAGGGATTTTAGTTTTGGGTTGGCATTATAATTTTCGTTATGTTTGAAATTCATAAAACAAACAATCTTTTATAGCCACAATTTTAACACGGAAAAAATTAATTTAAAACACAATTTCGTAGAAAACTAAACTTGAAATTTGCACGGAAAACGCCATGTGATTGTCTTTTGTTCTGTATTGCCAACCGAAAAGAAAAAAAAGTACAACCTCTTATAGGCCTATAAGAACACGCAAAATGCGTGTGATTATGAGCTTGTAAGAGACGCAAAATAGAAAAAAATATATTTATATGAGCCCTTCGTTTTTCAGTTCAACTTCATATTTCTTCATGTAGATTCCTTCTGGATCATATTTAACCTCCAATTCCTTCCACATATCTGATTTATTCTTTATCATATGTCTTATGACAATTTTAGCTCCTTTCTTTTGGGCGTCACTGCATTTTGTACATTCAGTTTGAAGGGCATCACGCAAAACCTCTTAAAAATACATAAAACAAATAATCATAATAAAATAAAAAATAATCATAATTCTGAGGATGAAGGAGGTAACTACCAAAATATTGTTTTCTAGAAAATCAGGTTTAGCATTTGTCAATAACCCTTAACCGGCGTTGTCGGATAGGCTACACGATTAAAATAATTGGGCGGTGTTATGCAATAATCGTTTAACCCACATTGTGAAATGACAGTAGGTTACAGAACACTTTACTTAATATCTTTTAAAGGAATTGAATTAAAGATTATATATTTTGTACACGTTCTGATACATGAACAAGTAAAACAAATGCTTAATTTTAAGTGTTTTAGTCAAAACGTTTAAAAGTTATTAGGGAAAATTTTTAACAATTTACTGCCATCACACATTGTTGGTTAGACTGTTATTTCATAACACTATTCTGGCGCTTCGGCGCTTTGAATAGTATAATAAGAACTTAATATTATAAACTAATACGTTTTTCACTTTTTCTTATTGTTCACAATTTTTTTCTCAAAATTTTCTACAATTTTATTAAGGATAGTATTTTATCATGTTTTTGTTTTTATGATGTTCATTTTTACATATCCCAGTGTAATAAACTTTATAATATCCTCGATAATATCGATATTGAATAAAACATTTAGTTAATTTACATTTTTGTTCTTTTTTACCTCTCAAAATAAGTAGTCTCTCAGACGTCTTTCATGTTCACGGTCATCTGTGTAAATATGTTTATTCATATTATATAGCATATACAAATACACACTTGTATGGTTATTTTTGAAATATACATATGTATCTATATTATTATTATTATACTATTCACAGCGCCTGCGCTAGAATAGTATTATACGGTAATTTTGAATTTTCCAAAATCAAAAATCGTCCTAGACAAAAAATTCTTAGATATAAATTTGTTTCATAAAAAAATTAGAAACTGTTTTTTTGTCTGACGGTCTGCAGTCCGTCGGTCCAATGACCATGATTTTTGTTAACACGATAACTCAAGAACAAATAATCCAATCAACTTGAAATTTTCAGGAAAAAAGTTCTATTAGGGGAAGACCCCTAATGTTTTTAAAAGTAAGCCCCCCCAAAAAAAAAGTTATGGGGGTGCAACTTTTAAAAAAAATCGAAAAAAGCTGAAAGAAAAAAATGACGATTAACGCGAGGGGTAAACCGCTGACAATATTTTGTACACCTGAATTCCTTTTAGGAGAAAATCTTTCCTGGTAACCTTTTTTTAACTGTTAGTTTTTTAAAAAAGATCTTAAAAAAAATAGTTTTTATTTTTTTTTAATTGTTTTTTTTTAGTTTTTGGGCTTTTACTGTGAATAGTATATAAAGGAATGCGTAGCATTACATATCTTCACAGCGGTCATAAGGACATGACAGTTAAGGGTTAAGCTTAAGGATGAACTTTAAAACTGATTTTCTGGAAAAAAAGATTTTGTTAGTAGCCTCCTAGATCAATCGGACCAGGCCCACTGTTAACAGTAATTTGGGAATACTAGAACTCATAATATTTAAAAATAAAAGGAATAATCAACAATTATAATTATTATCCATGGAGTAAAATCCTAAAATTAAGACAGAAATGTACTAATTTTAAAATAATATTTAATTTTCCATATTTTTCCTTAAAATTTGGATGAATATTATTAAAAAAATTATAATTACATATCTGTGCCTTGGTTCTAAAATGGCCAATGTCACTATTTTCTTATTACAAGTTATACCGCCGAACTACATTTTTTCAGATTTATATAACCTAAAAAGGTCAATATAATATCAATCTTGTAAAATAAATGTTCCTAGACTTTAAGCGACAACCCAGTCCGCACATACATGGATGCAACATCACAAAGAAAGATTTTTTAGGTAACAAGTGCCATATTACATGAGACGTAACATACATATGTATGCTACATAACATGCCCTATAATAGAAAGATTTTTTAAGTTGCATGTGCCATATTACATAAGATGTAACATACATATGTATGATACATAACATGCAATATTGCATGTTATGTATCATATATATGGTATGAAAACATACCAGATACATAAAATGTTATGAATTCACCATATGTAGGTACAGGTTAATAATAATCTGATCGACTTGAAATGTTCAGGAATAATCAAGTTGTCCGAGGTGAAGATCCCTATTATTTTTGAAAGTAATCCCACCAAAAACAAAAAAGGTATGGAGGGATAAAGTTTAAAAAAAATCGAAAAAAGCTGAAAGAATATTCCTATTTTTTACATATCAAGGAGTATAAAAACGACATGGCTGATACCTCTCATCGATATTGCAAAAGTTATACAGGGTTATTCACGGAAGTGGCCTATTAAACGTTTATGGAGAACCAATAACTCTGAAAGTCTGCTAATTTGCACTTTGGGGTTTTTGAATATAGGCAATCGATTAAAAATGTTTTCATGCTTGTGCCACTTCCGGTTGTACCGGAAGTGGCACTCAACTTTAATTTTTTAAATAGAACACCCCATATATTTTTTAATTTTTAAAATTTGCATAAAATTTGCTTTATTTTAATGTATAACACGTTATGTCTATCTCCAGTAGTTTTTGAGTTATTCAAGTTTTTAGCGAAAAATAAGCAAATTCAAGCACCCCTAAAAACAATAATTTCTCCTTGATTTTTTAAATTGAAGAAAAGTTGTTTTGTATTTTGCTCAATGATGGTTAAGCGAATCATTCTAAGCTAAAATGGAATCCAAAATTTATACAGGGTGTCTGAAAAAGCAGGTCAAACTTAACAAAATTAAAATAGCCATAACTCTTTTTTTTTAAATGACACCCTACATTTTTTTTATTTGTTTAAATAGAGAATTCAATTTTCTTTAAAATAAGTATAGGATACCCTATACCTAACTTTAACCGTTTTCGAGCTATTTGCAAATTAATGTGAAAAAGAAGTATTTTGCAGTATTTCTGCAATTACTTAAATTTTTAAAATTGTATTGTGTTTTTATTTCTTTTAACCTAAATGTTATCGTTCTTATCGTGATAAATTAGTGTAAAATAATGGCAGAGGCTTATTCTTACCCTGTTATTTTGGATTTATTTGCTATTTTTGGTGAAAATTATAAAATAATTAGTAGAACCTGCAGAAACTTTAATACAAAATATCCTGATTTACCAAGAATGTCATGTAAAAAATTTAGAAGAATACACAAAAATTTTTCGCAATTTGGAAAAGAAAATGCAGTGAAATCTCTTACGAAACCAATTACAAACAACGAAGATAACGAAGTCAATGTTTTGGGTTACTTTTATGCATATCCACATGCCTCAATTCCTGCAGCTAGTTACGACTTGGGAATTTCCTATTCAAGCATCCAAAGAATTTTAAAAAACCACAAGATGCACGATTACAAAAAGCAAAAAATACAGGCCTTAAAACCTAATGATTTTCAAAATAGAGTGGACTTTTGTGAAAATCTTTTGATAAATATTTAAAAAGAATAATTTGGACGGACGAGGCTAAATTTTCTCAACAGGGTATTTTTAACAGAAGAAATGTAAACTACTGGGCGCATGAAAATCCAGTTTTAAGGTAAATATAATGATCTTTGAGGTAAATAAATAAAAATCAATTAATTTTTCTGGCCTATTTTATAAAATATAACAAATTTTAACAGAAATACGGCTTTTTCACAATAATTTGCAAATAGCTCAAAAACGGTTAAAGTTAGGTATAGGGTATCCTATACTTATTTTAAAGCAAATTTAATTCTCTATTTAACCAAATAAAAAAAAATGTAGGGTGCCATTTAAAAAAAATGAGTTATGGCTATATTAAATTTGTTAGATTTGACCTGCTCTTTCAGACACCCTGTATAATTTTTGGGTTCCATTTTAGCATAGGATAATTCGTTTAAGCATCATTGAGCAAAACACAAAACATCTTTTCTCCAATTGAAAAAATCAAGGAGAAATTATTGTTTTTAGGGGTGCTTGAATTTACTTATTTTTCGCTAAAAACTTGAATAACTCAAAAACTACTGAAGATAGACATGAAGTATTATACATCAAAATAAAGCAAATTTAATGCAAATTTTAAAAATTAAAAAATATATGAGGTGTTCCATTTAAAAACTCAAAGTTAAGTGCCACTTCCGGTACAACCGGAAGTTGCACAAGCATGAAAATATTTTTAATCGATAGGCCATATTCAAAAACCCCAAAGTGCAAATTAGCAGACTTTTAAAGTTATTGGTTCTCCATAAACGTTTAATAGGCCACTTCCGTGAATAACCCTGTATAACATGTTATGTACCTGGTATGTAGCTGATATGTTACATGTTATGTACCTGATACATAATTTGAGGCGGAATTGTTAAAGTCCAAGGACTGTACATGGACTATAAAAACTACATGGCTGCAACATCACATAGAACAGTGGTTATGTACCTGCTATGTACCTGCCATGAATTTGTGCGGACTGGGAAGGGCCGATGTGTGTATTCAATAAAAATTTCTGTTAAACTGATAAAACGGCCAATGTTTAACTTTTCGTATCCGTTCAAAATTTTTGACATTGGTCCTTTTAGAACCAAGCCACAGATATAATTATTCCAAGTAAAAAATGTGTCTAAATATTTAAATTTATTATGCAAAGTTCTATAAAAAAAATGTTTGAATATTTAGTTATTATTTCATGTTCCACTTACATACATACATACATACATACAAACAGTTTATTGGGGACGTCCATAAAGCATAAAGCAACCAAACCTTTGGGGGAGTTTCTGACACTTTGTGACGGGGTCTAGAGCAACATGATGTCACAAAAAAATATTGATATTGTGGTATATTGGAACCATTTATATTTTTTAAAGCTTTTGTATATTTTTTACTATTTATATATTTATACGAGGGGGGTCAATGCCAGTGACAATGGGGAGGGGTTTAAAAATTACATACTTTATGAACGTCCCCATAGGTATATTTTATTAGAGAATGCAAGTTGAAAATGCTAAAATATAAAATTTGTCTTGATAATGAATCATATTTGACGTTCCCAGATACAAAAAAGGTTAAAATATAATATTTGTTTTTTTTTTAATTCCTTAACCTTTCAGTGGTGGCGCTTATGTCCCATAGACCGATAGTTTTAAATTTCGAGTTTTATTCTGAGTATGTAAGGGGTAAAGAACTAAGCTCGCAGATATATCGATACCCCCAAGCAAGAAAGCCGTAACTCATATATTGTCATTTTTCAGGACACCTAAACTTCTAAAAGATTTTTTTTGTTATTTAAGGGTGGGGAAATTATTGAAGTGGAAAAGGAAGCCATGTGATACATCATTGGAAAGCTTATACAATTCTCTATTTAATTATATAAGTATTTATTGTTTATTTATTGTTTGTTTCTGATAATATTCAAGTTTAGAATTTCTTATTTTAGTGTTTTTAGGTAAACGTTTGGTTAAAATAGCCTGTAAAGAAACCTGAGTAGTATCACCATGTGTGTCTTTTTTCAAGGCGTTTACCTATGAGTATAACTCAAAATGGGTCTAACTTGAGTTACGTCCTTGTTGCATGGGAGTGTCGATATGTCCGCTATTGGATCAAGAGTGACTAGCATTTTTTTGGTGATGGTGGCTTGTGTAGGTGAAAAAATTCTAGTAAATCTATATAGTTGCAGAGAAAATAAAATCTAATTATTATGTTAAAAAATTTTTTTTTCTGAATTGTATTTTAATTTTTTACTTTTTATGTTAAAAATACAATTTTTATATTTAGAAAAATGGTTACCTAGGTTTTAAAGCATGTTTTTTAATTTTGAAAATATGTGCTCTTAAATATATACATTTATATAAATGTTTAGCAGACCGTTTGATTTTAAAAATGTTAAAATCTCCCTTTACATAACAAATTATAAATATATACCGTTTTATTGACTGTTACTAAAAAGTCAATAAAAAAATATTAACAATAAAAAAAATCTATCCACGAGTCCGGCGCCACTGCTTAAGCGAAAAACGTAGCGCGATCACTGAAAGGTTAGTATTGAATCATATTTGGCTTATGGCAATCACGGCGCAATTTTTTGGGTTGATAAAAAAAATGGTCCGACGCCAAATTAGCTTTAAATAATCTCTTAAAAAGTCTAGCCTTCAGTTCATACCAAATTTGAAATAATCCATCAAAGAAATAAATAATTATTCAACTTTTTATTTTGTTAGTGTAGCTTTTGAACCAAATTTATTAAATTTTTTTTTTTTTAGTTTTAGATATTTTTACTGTTTTTAACTAATTTTGGGTCTGTGATTTCAAAAGTAATATCACTTTCGCTGTAAACCTTTTTGTTAAAAAAAAAATAAACCATGGCAGTCTATGATAATCTGTAGATTTCGTTTTAGTATGTATATTATACAATGTACAAATATTTTTTAAATCAGCGACCTAAAATTAGTTAAAAACAGTTAAAATATCTAGACTCACAAACAAAAGTTTAATATGTTTGTATGGAAGTATAACCGAGCGGGTTGGGACATCTAATTCAAATCCTGAGACGCCGGCTAGCGTGAGTTCGATTCTCACTGACGCTGATTGCCTTTTTCAGTTAATTAATAATTAAAATTTGGCGAAGACGAAACACTCCCTATAAACCCGTTCGAAATTCAGTTAAAGCCGGTGGTTCCCTCTACTACTAGCTCACACAAGTCCTGGACCTAGGGAATGCTTAATTAGGTAGAATAGTACGAGTTTAAACAAATAAACAATATTATTGGCCTATTTAAAATAAATTTGGTCTAAAAATACACTGAAAAATAAAATGTTGAATAATTTTTTTTATGGATTATTTTTAATTTAGTCAAATAAAAGCCAGGCTTATAAGGAATCGTTTAAGCCCAGTGTTAAGTTCGGAATCCACCAAACTGGGCACATTTTTCACATTTTCTCGACATCATGATGCATCAAATAAAATTTTCATGACAGTTTAACCCAAAAATACAAAAAATATTTATATATTTTGTTAAGGGTTTTGTCACCAGTAGTTAAATTATTATATTTGACATTTAAATTTTGATCATTTCTTTTATATTACTGAGGAGTAACTTATCAAAGGGCATTATGTAAAAAACAGTGAATGGAATTAATGGTATTTTTAAAATTACTTCATAAAATGATTTTAAAAATAGGATGACTCTTTTTTTTAAGTGGATATAAGCCTTTTCATAGGTTACTCCTTAAGTCTCGAACCAAAATATAACATTTTTACAAAATACCTTATAAAAACTTACTTTTTAACTCGGCTGCATCGGGAGTACAGGGGCCCTTGTCCAAAAGGCAATTCACATAATTATTCAAAAGTCGATCACTATGGATTATGCCTTCATAATCTACATTATCGTACTTTGTAGTATATTTCTCGTCTGCACTGACGAAAGTGAAGATAACTGCTAATAAAAATATTACCGCACGCATATTGATTTTAGATAAAGATAAATTATACAAAAATCAAAGTTTAGACCTTTTTATAATGAAAAATCAAGTAGGGACATCCGTCATTTAATAAATAAACAAGCTGTGAAGGTGTGTAATGCTTCGACTTTAGAATATACTCTTCACACTGTATTTTATTAGTTTCTTAATTCATTTAATTATCAAGGTTGCCGTGATTTTTATTCCCTAGGGAGAAAAACGGCATGTTTAGTCCCGAAAATGACGGCGTAAAATTGGGTTTTACTCTTGGTCGTGCAAAAAATATATTATTATTTACTGATCTAAGTTTTCTGAAAAAGTTACGTTAATCATAATTTTCTTTCAGTTTTTTTTTTTAATGTTTTTAAAAGTTTAACCCCCATAACTTTTTTGTTTTTGTGGGGAAACAATAGGGAACTTTCCCTCATAAAACTTGATTTTTTATGAAATCGATCGGATTATTTGTTCTTGAGTTATCGTGTCTACAAAAATCGTGAAGCACTAGGGGTATTTCCGACGAAATTCAACTGATGTGAAAATTTTTACTTTAATTTTTAGTAGGTTGCTACTGAGATACTTGTATATTGCGTAAAAAAAATTGTCTAAGAAAAATATGTCTAAACTATTATAGTTCTATAGATTCTTCTATGCCAAATTTCAGATTTGTATTTTTTATAATTCCTGAGATAAACGGCTGTGAGAGAGGGACAAAGAACCGAGCAGTCCTATAAGGGTTCCGATTTTTGTTTTTAAGGTAAGGTACCCTAAAAATGACAATTTGGAAAAATTTTAGGCCTAAAGTTAACCTATAATATAGGTTTACTTTAGGCTTAAGTATATTACTCTTCTAGTTGTAAAACTTAAAAGAGTATATTAAAAATATTAATAAATAATAATTAAGTTAAATAGCATAAACGCAATTGCTAATTATGGTTAAATACATATAATTCTAGGAGGAACAAATCATTTAAAAAAATATATTTTTCCAATGTTTCTATCCTAAATTATATATTGAGTCAGAAAAATAACACAGCCACACAAAAAAAAGGTCAAGAACTCTTTTGGAGATCATTGCATTGTATTCCTATGTGTTTTGAGGCGCTGAATCCGAATTTGGGGTCTAAATAGTACCCCGTACAATTAGTTTTCGAGTTAACCTCAAAAAACCTAAAAGTCCAAACCTAATTGTCAAATATGCAAATAAATTTTTTTTGATGTTATCTCCAACACTAATCGCATGAGGTGCTACATAAGAATATAATGGTTTCCAAAAGTGTTCTTGACTTTTTTTCTGTGGCCTACAAAAAAAAGTTCAAAAACGTTTTCGGAGACTATTATTTTCCTATACTCCGTCCAGTTATGCAAGATAGTAAGGGACGCGGCTCGTTTTACACCACAGAGCGCATAAATAGCATAATAATGCATAAATCGTAGTGTATTAAAAGTTTAACAGATGTTGGTACTATTTTCCTGGAAAGGGCCTATCCAAAGACTCGCATAACAAGCATAGTACATAAGAATGCGATGCCATGATTGGCTTGATGTGTCGTCATGTATCTTGTAATGGTTGTTATGCGAGCCTCTGGATAGGCCTTAAGTTGTAATTGTAACCTAAAAATTCGACGTTTTCCTTGTTTTCAATATAATTTACGTTTGTACAATATGTAGTATATGGTAATTTAGTGTGAGTGTATGAAGAATAAACCAAAAAAGTACCTTTTTCAATACTATACAAAATAACATTAAGTATAACCATTTTTTATGTAACTTTCTCTTCTTTTATTAGCTTTAACGACCGTCAATCATTGTCATAGACAAAAAATGTCACAATATTTTATATGTTAAAAGGAGTTTTTAACCAATGATGAAGCTTAAAAATCTCGGGAATTTTAAACTACTATCTTGCATAATTGGAGGGACTATATTTATTTTGAGGCACTGAACCGGGATTTGAGGTCAAAATAGCACCTCATATAATCATTTTTGGAGATAACCTCAAAAAACGTTATGTTCGCGAGTAAAACGAGTGTAAGGTTGATGAGGTGCTATTTCGACCTCAAATTCGGATTCAGCGCGTCAAAATACATAGGAATACAATAGTCAAAAGTCAAAAAGTCAAAAGAGTTCTTGACCTTTTTTTTATTTTGTGTGGCTGGGTAATTTTTAGATTTAGTTTTAAACAAAAATAATAACACAGCCCTGCAAATTTCACTTTTTTCTGCTTCATGGATGAGAATATACGATTTTGGATAATATGAGCATGCTGATTTCGAATATGACTTTAGTTTTTTTTCCATCACGTCAGAATTTTGCGCAAGTGTCACTTTTAAGTTAAAAGTTTTAACTTAACATTTCTAACCGAAAAATGTCACTTTGAGCGAATAAAAACTTATTTAAAGATACATACATTTAAAATTTAAAGTTACCCATAAGAAAAACAATTAATGTTTTTTGAAAAAATATAATTCTTTAATAAAAAAATAGAAAATTAACACAGCATATTAAAAAACTTATTTAGAAAAACTAATTTACAAAATTATTCCTTCTTTTTGGTACTCGTCCTTATATTTAGCTCTGTATTGTCCTTGAGGATCATATGTGGCGATCAATTCATCAAACCACTGACGTTTATTTTTTACCAAATGACGAAGAACTTTCCTGCTGCCAGCTTTCTGTTTTTCACTGCATTTTGCACAGTCTGTTTTTAAGGCTTCAGGCAACAATCCTAAAATAAAGAAAAAACAAAAATAATAATAATACCGGTCCACAAAAAAAAACGTCAATTACAGGGTGTATATTAGAAAATATGACAAAAAGTACCTATAAACATATGTCTAAAAATGCGTCGTAAGTCCCTTTGAAAGTGGCTAAAAAAATTGGTTTTTATTTAATAACTCAGGAAGTCTTTGAGACATAACAACAAGGTTTTGCACGTGAATTAATCTTAATAAGGTCCATCATCTGTGTTATTTTCATGTACTTTATTTAACCAGGGGTGTGCAAAACGGGATTAACCGTTTTCGAGAAAAAAGAAATTTAACCAGGGGTGTGCAAAACGGGATTAACCGTTTTCGAGAAAAAATAATTTAAAAGTAAAATTCACGTTAAGAGGCCAGAAAATTATATACTAAAATGTTGAAAACCAAAATTTTAATGATGTAGACCTATTCTATATCAAAAACTAAGAAAAAAAAATGTCTTTACGTGTAGGTCGAAAAATCGCTAGTATTTTTTTATAAAGCTAATATGGCCCTTTAAAAATTGTGCATTTTTAAGAGACCATAGCTCCCTTAGGATTTATTTTTGGATGTAAATATGTATGAGAGTTTTTTCTTAGTTTTTGAGGTACATTCGCCCTGCATCATTGAAATTTTGGTTTTCAACATTTTAGTATTTAATATTTCTTCCTCGAACCTTTTATTTTATCTTCAAATTAATTTTTCTAGAAAACAGTATTACAGCAAGAGTACCTTTTTTATGTATTTTGACCCGAGAAATGATATTCCAAAATAAAATTACAGAAAGTTACACAGAAAAAAAAATTGGGACAAAAAGTGATAAGGCCCCCCCCGTTTCGCACACCCCTGGTTAAATTAAGTACATGAAAATAACATACGAAGATGGATTTATTAGGATTAGTTCAGACGCAAAACCTCGTTGCTATATCTCAAAGGGTTCCTGAGTTATTAAATAAAAACCAATTTTAAAGGTATTTAGCTCCTTTACGAAGCGTTTTTAGACATAATTTATAGGAACTTTTTATCATATTTTATAATGTAGAATCACCCCTTAAAATTTCGGACAATATTTCAAATACAACGATTTTCATGAAATTTTAATTAAAACATGTATTCAAAACCAACTAATGCATTTTTGCAATTTCTTTTAAAATTAAATCAAGCAAGATATCCATAAATCGCGAAATGCGTTTTTAATTGTTTTTTTCCAATATGGCCGTAGTATTTTAAGCGTGGCAGCTGTACAAAGTTTTCAAAAAAAAGTAACAAAAAATGTGGATTTTGATGAAATAATGCTGCAGACTATCGAAACAGGCAGCAGAGGCTATTTTAGATTTATTTAGATTTATTGCCATAAAATTTCCAGTTGAAAGTGTACAGCTATCGTGGATAACATGATACATATTCAGGAGTAAAACAAAAGGTTTGGTCTCGCAAAAGAGGGAGTAAAATAACGTTTTAGTGTCGGTCGTGAGAAAAATTATTATTACAACGTTCTTACTGAGAATTGACCCAGGTATATTTCAAAAATCATCAAAATCAGTTTAGCTTCATTAAAATCAGTTTAGCGGTTCACGAGAAAACCAACTTTAAAATTATGACTTATTTTAGTGGTGCTTTAATTTTGATACGAAGTTTATATCTGCAATGAGTACATATTTTGATTTGTTAACAGAAATAGATAATAATTTTAGCTTATTTCGGCTCTCCAGAACTATCAAAGCCGTATCCACAGGCTTGCATCAGCAGACATAAGGCATAATAACATAATCACATAACTTGCATAAGCATATGACATAAGACTATCCATTTGCTATCCTAATACATACGCGCATAAGGGCATTTCCACAGCCTCGCATAATACACATAGTACATAAGAATAGGATGCCGTGATTGGCTTGATGTGCCGTCATGCATCTTGTAAGCCAATCACGGTATCGCATTCTTATGTATTATGCTTGTTTTGCGAGGCTGTGAATACGCACTAAGATTGTTTAATAGAAGATAGAAGAAGAGAACGAATATATGCAAGTTATGTCATTATGTATTATGCGTTATGTTTGGTTATGCAAACCTGTAGATGAGCCCTAAGGCGCCGTCCAAAGGCTCGCATGACCATGAGCCTGCACGCAAAACACATGATGGAATTAAGCCAATTTACAGCAACATATGTTAAGGCCTAGCCAGAGGCTCGGTTAACTAGCATAATACATAACATACGATGCCGTCATGTATCTTGTGTGCTGGTTTATAACGTTATGTTGGGCTCGCATAAGAGCCTGTGGATAGGCCCTTGTGTATTACGGTTACACTGTAAAAAATAAATAAGTAATTACACATGTTTCTGTATGTAAATAAATAATTTTACAATTTTGCATGTAATTTTACAATTTTACATGTAATTTTTAAATTTTATATGCATATTACATGTAAAATGACATGTAAAATCTAGTAAATTTTACTGTAAAAAATAAATATGTAAAGTTACATGCAAAATTATAGGTAATGTGTTGCCAGGCAGAGAAAAGTAAAAGTTACGAGATTTTACATGTGATTTTACGATTTTATATGAATATTAAATTAAAAAAAAGTCCAAACGAAAATTTTAATATTTTGTAGGAACCATGTTAAAGGTACTTACTTTTTAACTCAGCTCCGTCCGGTGTACATTTTTTTCTACCCATTACACAATCCACATAATTTTTAAGTAGTCTATCACTTCTAAGGATTGTGTCTAAATCAACATTATCAAACTTGGTTGTATATTTATTCTGTGGTCTAGCAACAGCTAGACTAACAATCCCAAGACAAACTAATAAAAAAAAATTCATATTTCCACACTCAAATTTCTAAATAGGTACTAATTGACCTTTATGGTAAAGCTAGAGTTTATATACTTAGCTAATTTTTTATAGAGGGGACTGAACAAAGAATTGAAAATTGGGAAATTTTGGGTCGTTTAAGAGGATTAAAGAGGAGGTGGATTAGGAAAACGATGTCAGGGCACCAGATTGACCAATGTTAATGACATAATAAATGCATTATTATACTATTCACAGCGCCTGCGCTAGAATAGTATTATAAGGTAGTTTTGAATTTTCAACAAATTTCAAAAATCGTCCTAGACAAAAAAATTCTTGGATATACATTTTTTTAATGAAAAAATAAGCTACTTTTTTGTCCGTCAGTCCGTCCGTCTGATGTCACGATTTTTGTAATACGATAACTAAAAAAGGAATAATCCGATCGACTTTTTTAGGAAAAATCAAGTTCTACGAGGGGAAGATCCCTATTGTTTTTGAATAATCCTAACAAATACAAAAAAATTGTTGGTGGTTAAACTTTTAAAAAAATCTAAAAAATACTTTTATTAGAAGGATGAATTCTACCAGTTTTGAAATTAATCCCCCCAAAAACAAAAAAGGCATGGGGGGTTATTAAAAAAATAAAAAATAAACTATCATTTACAAAAAAAAAATTGTTTTTTACAAAAAGAAAATAAAAAAAATGAAAATTTTTGAATTTTTTTTAAATTTTTGTTGAAAATTTTTTTTCGTTCTTCTAGAAAAGACTTTAAAAAAAAGTTCAATTTTTTTTTTGTTATTTTTTAAGTATTTGGCAAATGCAACATACGATTTACTGTGAATGGTATATAATGGAATACCTAGCATTACATATCTTCACGGCTTATTAATGAATTAGGATGTTTACGACAATAAAATGTCTGAAGATTTCATAGAAAGTGCGTAGGTAAATTTACAGATTAATGTGTACTAATGCTAGAAAGAAGTCTTGTTTATCATTTTTATTTTAATAATAGATAGATGTATGTTTATGCGCCATCCATTTCTAGATATAGACAACTAAACATAACTCGTAATCTCTGGCAAAACAGATATATGGTAAATATACCTTATATATTTTTATTATCTTAAAATTTTCATTTAGGTGTAACAAGAAAATTTTGAAAGAGTTAATATAAACAATCATGCAACGAACTAACAACTCTTCTCTCTAGAATACGCATACAGTTAATATAAAGTATCGCCAACATCTCAGTTTGTTTGTAAACAAATAGTAGGTATATTCAGGCCTGAACAATAACAATTACCAGTAACTGTTATTGTTGTCTCTGTTAGAACAAAGCTGTGTGAGTAAGACAGACAAATGTATATGTTGGCTACGTTTTTTTCAGTTTTTACAAATGAAATGCCGATTCTAGAAAGAATAGATATTAGTTCGTTGCAATCATGAGTTTCTCCAAAGTTATATATTTTGTTTTATTCACTGTGTATTACTTGAAGTCTTACTTAAATAATACTTAGATTTTAAATAGAACAAATTACTTTTTAATATTTTTACGATTTTACATAAAAATGCACTTTGCCCCATTCCACCCCACTCACGGGGCGGGAAGGGGTATATTATGATGTTATTCATAAATGTTGAAATATAAGTAAAGGCCTTATGCGAGCCTGTGGATATGCCCTAATAGAGTAGCTATAAAGTATATATGTCGCTCTTTCGCAACAAAATTACAGTCATATGGCTACGAAACGCGATAAGAAATACTTTATAGCTGCTGTGTTACTTGGGACAAGAATATAAAATTAATTTGCTAAATGGTAGTTTTTATTGTGTATCTTTTTAAAAACATAATCAGTATCAATTTTGTTTTATGGGAACGACATATGGGGTTTAACGGGGTACCCCATTCCGCCTAAATATTAGTACCCCATTCCAAACCCAGCGTTATTTTTTTTTAAACTAAAGATAATGAAGCTGAAGTTTGCAACGTTTTTTTGCATCGAAATTTCTAATAGTATATTAAAGCACTTATTCAATAACACGTATTTAGCGCACTAGTACTTTAGAAAACTCGTCGCAAGCCGCTTGTTTTCTAAACTTGTACTTGTGCGCTAAAAACGTATGTTATAAAACTAGTACTTTAATATACTATTTAAATTTTCGTTGCAAAAAAACGTTGCAAACTTCAGCTTTATAAAAATATATATTCAAAAAAAAACAAATAGAATAATTCTTGTTGCTTAAAGATTTAGCTAAAAGTCCTTCTTTTTAAAAAGTCGTTAGTTTCGTAATATTTTTATTATAGTACCTACCGTAATTTATAAAGTACCTACTAAAAATTGCAACCAGTCTGCTTAAACTAGATTTTGTTTTAAACTGACGACGTTGGCCACTCAAGCAACTCTTTAACTGTCCAATAAAAAAACATCTTAATATCTTTAATAATGGCTGAGTATTTTCGGATGAAAATATCTGCAAGAGCGAAAAATGTAACTCATAATATAATTTTCAAAAGTACCCTTAAACTACACTTTTTGGCAGTAGTTCTGTAAAAAACGAAGAAACACAATTTTCGTAATTATTCCAGGAAAACCCCTAAGGCATTTTTCTGGCGTAATTACGCAAATTATGTGTAACTTGTAATTAGGTGTATTTCCAGTGTTAATGTTTCGTTTAAAATTATAATCGTGTTTCCTAGAAAAAAATGCTGACAAAATTTTAATTTAAAATTCTGAAAAATTTTAATTTTATTTTTTATTAATTTTTATCGGCGTTAAAATAGACTTTTTTAATTATGATTCTTAATGTCATTTTAATTATATTTAATTTTAATTGTTGTAAAGATGTAAGCAAGATTTTTAAAACATTGACCTTAAATTGATAAATTAAATTGTATAATAATTTTAATTATAGAAATCACAGTATTTTTGAAACACTGTGATTTTGGTACTTTAAACAATATTTTTAGTCCACGACTTGTGTATAGCCCACTATAGTCTAAGAGCTGGTGACCATTTTTATTTAATTATTTTCTCCCAGCTGTATTTTATATATGTCTTAAGGTAC
The DNA here is from genome assembly GCA_958510825.1 of Brachypterus glaber. Taxonomy (NCBI): domain Eukaryota; kingdom Metazoa; phylum Arthropoda; class Insecta; order Coleoptera; family Kateretidae; genus Brachypterus; species Brachypterus glaber. Next base: position 9,814,836 of record OY294049.1, on the reverse strand, counting down.
ATATAAATTAGGCTATTTGCTAATTGCCAGGTCCTGGGTCGGGTTCCTTTGGATGCTAGTAGCCTCGAAAAGGTGGTGTAATGGGGTCCCCGAAAAAAATATTTTTAACTTACCGAGTCAAACAAATTACATTTATTACATTTAGATTAGTCTATTTTCACAGTTTTACACAATTATTTAGTAGGCTAAATGTTAAAAAAAGACTTTAAAAACTTTATCTTCTTCTTCTTCAAAATGACCTTTTGGACACTAAATTAAAGTGACCTAAAAGGACTTAAGGGTCTTGAACTCTCGTTCTTATTGACCAGGTACAAGTATTAGAGACTTGAAGCGAGTCTCTCTAATTGTTTCAACTAAATATAATTTCTTATTAACATAACCTCACAAAAAAAACGTGGTTAACCCACAAAAGTACATTACAAACATCAAATATTCAATTTAAATCAATTTAAATATATTGAACGGTTTCATAGTATAGATATTTTCTTGACAAACACATTTTCACATAAAATACTTGTTGCGTAAAATAAACGTTGTTACCAATTTACAAATTCTAGCCGAAAGTATACATGTTGCCGGTTCCACGAGTGGAACGCAACTCCAAAAACTTTATCTGACATATGTCAACACTAAAAACTCGAAATAATTTTCATTTAATCAAAATGTCATTTTAAAAATTCTCATATCCTTAAAAAATTAAGTATGACATAATGCAAAGGCACTTTTTAAAGACTGTTCTTGGGCCCCAGAATTATTGTGTATAACTATGAAACGAGCTTAACCTGAATGTATTAACTCTGCTCACCCTTTACTACTAGCGCTAGTAGTAGAGGGAACCACCGGCTTTAACTTTCAAACCAGTTTTTAGGAAGGTGTCTCTGTTTCACCTGTCGCCTACGCCATATTTTAATTACACCGGCGCACAAAAAAAAATCTCGAGTGCGGCAGACCAGACTAGTCAATTTTTACGTATTTTGGGTCGCTGAATCTAAATCCGAATATGGCGGATTAGATTTTTTAAAGTTGCTCGGATTTGCTTAAAACTTGGTACTCGGGGGTTTTTGTGATCGCTGATTACGAATCTAGTGCCAGTTTCCCAAAATTCAAAATGGCGGATCCAATATGGCCGATTAGATTTTTTAAAGTTGCTCGGATTTGCTTGAAACTTGTTACTCATGGGTTTTTGTGGTCGTTGATTGCGAATCTGGTGCCAGTTTTCCAAAATTCGAAATGGCGGATTAAATTTTCCCATAAACTTTAAAAAATCTAATACGCCATATTGGATTCAACATTTTAAATTTTGGAAAACAGGCACCAGATTCGTAATCAGCGACACCAAAAACCCCTGAGGACCAAGTTTCAAGCGAATCGGATCAATTTTAAAAAATCCACCATTTTTGATCCGCCATATTGGATCCGTCATTTTGAATTTTAAACAGATAGTCAAATGTTATGAAATTTAAACTTCTGCATCTCAATCCACTGTAAGAATTTCGAAACTTACTCACATTTTTTCATTAGTTTTCGTGAAAATTGGTATATTGGGGTTTTTCAGGTTGGTGAAAGTGAATATGATAATAAAAAAATTCTTACTCCACCGCCTGAGGGGCAGGGGGTAGTTTTCTTGAAAATTTATATATTGATGTCGCTAAAACTGAATTTTATAATAAATTTTTTCTAATTTCACCCCCTGAGGGGTGGAGAGTAGTTTTTTTGAAAATTGGTATATTGAGGTTTTTAAGGTTGCTAAAAGTAAATCTAATAATAAAAAATCCATTTTACGCGCAGAGGTGTAAAAAGGGATAGCTCTTTTACTGGGCAGTGTATTTTTACCTATAGTTGTAATAAAAACAAATAAGGTCTAATTATTTTTTTTTGTGGTTGGATTGCTTCTATATTAATAGCCTGAACCTGAACCATCGGTGTTTCTTATTTTGTACTTCGTTTTTAAGTTTTAATTAGTTAAGTTTTAACAAATAAGAAGTTTTGTATACCTAGTGCTTAAAGCTTTAATGGAAATGGAGCTGGAGGTGGAGCTTGGAAGAAGGGATATGAAATTTTTATGTGAAAAATATGAAACGTCAACATTTGAAATATTTTTTTTTTTCAAAATTAATGGAGAGCCCCTAGCACAAGCCAAAAGCTAATTTGGGGCTCTCTATGCTTATGTTAAATTTTTCAAGAAATAAACTATAACTATTACAAAGTTATTATATACCGGGTGTCCCCACTCTATTTACTCAGCGATTTTCTCAAAAACTAAAAGAGATAATCAAGTTCTGCGAAAACCATATTAAATAAGACAACTTAAACTATCTTTTAGCATATATTTGGTACTTTCAGCTCTTAAAATGTGGGCAGGGGGCATGGGGGAATTTTTTTAAATTAAAAGGGGGGTCGTGTGATACATCATTGTAAAACATATAAAATTCTCTATTGGACTGTATATTTTTAAATTTTTTTAAACAATTTTTTTACGGTTTTGATTTTTTAATTTTTTGTGCTAAAAAAATCAATTTTATAAGTTTTTTTTTTCATAAATTTTTATTTATGTCAATTAAAATTAGTTTAGAAGTATAATTTAAGTTTTTTCATCATAAAATTAGTAGCAAAAATACGAAAATACCCATCTTCAACCCTATTTTAAACCCAAAAAAAAATTTTTAAAAAATAAAATAATATATAGTTAAATGGAGAATTTTATAAGCTTTAAAATGATGTATTACCCGACCCCCCATTTTATTTAAAAAAATGTCCCTCTAAGCCCCCTGCCCACACTTCAAGAGCTGAAAGTATCAAATATATGCTAAAAGATAGTTTAAGTTGTCTTATTTAAGATGGTTTTCTCAGAACTTAATTATCTCTTTTAGTTTACGAGAAAATCACTGGGTAAATAGAGTTGAGACACCCGGTATTATATGAGAAAAACGTGGGGGAAGTGTTATAAGCTTAATTTACTATTGGTAATAGGAAGTCTAAATTGGAAATTTCTCAACTTTTAAAATTTAACCCATATTTGCTAAATCTTTAAGAGGTAATGGGAGAGAGAGGCTTTCCCGCCCCCTTCAGTGCGCCCCTGAATAAAACTTTTTATTAAATAAATTATTCAATTCGCAACTACTTATTATTCAATTATAGTGTTAACTGGTTAGCATAATTTCTCAGTAGAAAAACAAAATTGACCTTGCTTGCCTTATTTATTATAAAAGTTGACAAATATAGAAATCAAGCATATATAGGACAGGTAAAACAGAGACGCCCCCCTTAAAACTGGTTAGAAATTTAGTTAAAGCCGGTGCACAGTGGTCCCAGAAAAAAAAGTGACAAAATTCTGTTTTTTTTTGCATAGTGCCATTTTTTGCACCGCTGATTACGAAAAAAATAGTGAAAAATCTAAAAAAAAATGCCTCATTGGGGTGGTTCATTTTTTTAAAGTCCGATTTAGCTGTAATTTGGTATAAAGGCTTCTTTTGTTAATCTTAATGCCGACCAATACTCAAAAACTTCAAAATGACGGAAAAAATATAGCAGATTTATATTTTAATATTTGCCAAAAATATTTAACAAAAATTTGGCATAAAACAAAAAATTATGAAAACCTTATCCCATTTTTTATGGGTTATTTGCCTTATATGTACTAGTAATTACTATAAAACAAAACATGAATTTTTACCAGCCTGTTTTTTTTAATTTGATTTTGAAAAAAAAATATTAAAAAATTGGCTAAATATGAGTAATTTTTCCAATGTATGGGCCTAAACAGTTTTTCTTCGTAATTATTTTTGGGTAATTTTGTTAATTAGATGAATAGAATAGAATTCCAGAAAAACATACATTAATAAAATTATTTTATAGCCTGTATAGGATAAGGGTGGACCTTATCTTTTCATTGGCTTCAAATTTCCTTTAAGTTGTATTACAAAGTTAAACAAGAAAGTCCTCAAAATATGAGGGTGATCAAACTTCTTCAAGGGCCCTAACTGGGTCCCTAAAGCTCGTACAATTACGCAAAAATCGTAAAAAATCGTTGAAAATGACCTTTAATTTTTGTATAAGTAATAAAAAGGGCTTGAAATCTTATTGTTTTCCTTTTGAGCATACAAAATTATGTGCAGATTTCCAAAATGACCAAAAGATTCTAGTTAGAATAACGTTTTCAACATTATATATCTCACCAATTAATAGTTATTTATGGTGTGAAAGAGGAAACTAGGATTTTGTCCCTGGGAAAATTAAACCAAAAGGCGGGGAGTGGGTTCATTTTAGAGAGTTCAGTATTATAATATGAGATCCTAGTTCCCTCTTTCATGGATTTCATGGATAATTTCTTACCATTGATCCCTCCACATATATACTCTTGTCCAGTGAAAGGAATTTTCCACAGGCATAGAAAATCCATATTAAGCCGATGATGTACATCTAATGTCAAAGTAGAATTTTAATTTAAAATATTTTTTCAAATTAATGGTTTGGAAGCTAATTTTTAAACATAATATTTGGTTTGGGTGATTTGGAGGGATATAAGAAGGTTGCAGGATTGAAGGAAGATGGGAAAGATAATGGCATCAAAATTTAAGTGATAAAAATGTTTGGAGATTTTTGTTATGGTAGAGAAGAGTAGTTGTTTATAGTGAAGATTATCTATTCTAAATTCTTTGTAATCATTTCAGTCAATTATCGTGTAAAACACCTATACTAATAGGTCCGAGAAAGACTTTAAACAATAAACTAAACTAAACTAAACTAAACTAACTAGCAGGCTTACTATAGTCGCTATAGTGACTTTTTACGTAATTCCAGAAAGAGACTGTATAAAGTCATCAATCTTTAATTAATATATAGAATTTAAAACTTTTTTTAGTGGTAGAAAACAATATATGGCGCCGCCTACAGCCGCAGCATTAAATTGACTTCCCAGTGACTTACAAATTTTAAGACATCAAGATTTGACCAAAAACTGACGTCTTGTCGACGTCTGATATGCGTCGTATGTATGACATCACAAATATGACCTAAAACTGACGTCGATAGTAAGTCGGGGATGTCATGTGGTTTCCTGGGCGTGCCGAAAGTTGCCTCTAACACTAAAATTTACCAATTTCTACCATAAAATTTATTTAATTTGAGTCAAAGGGTAAACAAACATTTTAAAAATACACCGAACTGAATTTATTTTTATTTGATGCATTCTTATAGATTTAACTAAAACAAAAGGAGCTAAGCGTCAGATATTTAGGAGCTTTTATTTGGCGCTTAGCTCGTTTTGTTTTAGTTAAATCATTTTAATATTATGAATAAATATTAGAATGCATCAGAGAAAAATAAATTCAGTCCGATCTGATACATTTTTTAAATGTTTGTTTACCGTTTGACTCACATTTACGGTAGAACTGTAAATTACAGTGTTAGGACAACTTTGGCTGATTTTTGGCAAGGGTTAGAATATTTTGATCATTTTTAAATTCTGCACATAATTTTATATAGGTACTCAAAAGAAAAAAAAAAGATTTTAAACCCTTTAAATTTTTCATTTATACAAAAATTACAGAAAATTTTAGGGGCCCAATTATGACCCTTAGAGAAGTTTAATCACTCTCATATTTTCAGAATTTTCTAGTTACACCTAAATGAAAATTTTAAGATAAAAAAACATAAGGACCACCCTAGTATAGGATAGAAAAAAAATATTTTTTTTTTCGGTTAGTTAGTTCAAACTCATTTTTTTTATTTTAGTACAAAGAACACTTTTAATGTATCATAATATAATATAGGTAATAGGTAATACTTATCTAATTATTATTAGGTACTTATCTTAAACATGTGCGTCAACATAAAACTTTATAAAAATATACCTTCCTTTTCATATATTTTTTTATGTTTATTGATAAATATATGTCCTGGGTCATATTTTTCAGCTAACTCATCAAACCATTGTTTCTTGTTTTGAATAAGAAACCTTATAACCCGTGTAGAACCTTCTTTTTGTTTTTCACTGCATTTTGCACAATCTGTTTTTAAAGCTTCCGGTAAAAATTCTAAAAAATATCATAAAAAGAACTTTACTTTTAGTCCAGTCAAATAACGAAAAATTTATATGTTAAATTGCAATAAATGTACACGGGCTGATATTTTAAATGGTAGTAGTGGATAGTAACAGAACACCCCTGTTAGTTTTTTACCTGGAGATTTGCGTAAGGGATCTCTTATCTTGAATTTTAGGGGTGAGTACGGTTATCTCGCTAAATATGAATCTTAGGATAAAAATGCACATAACCAATTTTTTTAAGGAAAAAATTTCCAACAATTTTTGTTTGAATTATTTTTTTCATATATCAATAACAATCGAATTATAAATATTCAAAAATGGCCATGTTGGGGGTGAAATTGTTTTTTTTTTCAGCCATATTATTTATCGGAGGTTATGAGCAAACTTGTAGCTCTTGAAATTCTCTATAAGTTTTATATATTATTCATTTTCATAAGTAGCTTCTAGCGGGCACTGAAAGACGAGTTGCGCCCTCTGTAACCGTAAAAAAGTACCTATAAAATTTTATAATATATAAAACTTAAAGAGAATTTCAAGAACTACAAGTTTAGTCATGCGTCAAATGGAGATACGGGGGTCTTTTAGAGTACGGCAGTATACAAATGTACTTTACTTTTTGATAAAAAACACAATAGTTCTAAAGTCACGTACTTTAATATTTAAGGACTGACATGAAATGTTGCGTGTTTTAACAAAAATTTAAGTACAATTGTATAGGATAATAACTTCCAATTTCCTATCCATTTGTAACTGGATATTCAGTTTACTTTCGACAGTGTAAATTAAATTGGGCCCCAAAATCACTGACGTATACGAGGTGTTACAAGACCAAGGTATACCCCTTTTTTTTCTTTATTTTAAAAGTTAGACATTCCAAATTTGGAACATCTCTTATTGTCATAAATCGTCAACTTTTAACATTAAAAGTACATTTGTCATTACACCAACTTTCGATTTTTAAATGGGACACCCTATATTTTTTTACTCATTTCAATTCTACGATTTATTCTGAATACAGTGAAATTTTAAATTTCACAGTGGTTTTTATTTAATTTTTAATTTTAATCATAGGTGACTTAAAATTACTGAAAATTATCAAATAAACCCTAGAACGCTGAAAATTCCATTTGTAACTTAGTTGCACCATTTTAAAGATTGCGATAATGGTTTTTGCTCAAAAACCTATTTTTTTTTAACATATACCGGTACCATTAAAAAGCACCATCATTAAGGAATCTAACAATATATTTTATTTTTATTTGCGACAAATACAGCTTATTTTATAAATGAAAATAAACATTAAAAATCATATTTTTGTGATTTTAGCAACAAAGTTGGCTTCGAAAACTACAGAAGACAGGATTTTTATCTGTCAAAAAGTTAAAAAAAAAGTTTTTAGCGTAAATTGTTTTTTCTAGGGTTACTTACATCATTTCAAGTAATTTTAAGTAATCATGGCTTTTAAAAATCGAAGGTTGGTGTCATTTCCGGTGAAACTGGAAGTGACCTAAATGTATTTTTATCTTACATAAAAGTTGAAGTTTTATGGCAATAAGAGATGTTCCAAATTTGAAATCTATAACTTTTAAAATAAATAAAAAAAAGGGGGTGTACCTTGGTCTTGTAACACCCGGTATATTCTGCCGGCACGCAAAAAAAAACGGTCCTGCTCGTATGGACTTTGATTAATATCAAAGTCCATACTCCTAATGGAGTGGTCCTGGAAAGGTTAATTAATTTACCTACGTTTTACAATTTTTCCATCAGGTGTACATCTTCCTCTATCCATAATGCATTTATAATAATTGGACAGCAATCTTTCACTCTTTATTATTTGATCCAGATTAATTTGATCATATCTAGTTGTGTATTTGTCATCAGTGACAATATTCCTTACCAATGTAATAACTAATATGCATAAAATGTTATACACCTTCATTTTTATTCAATGCACAAATGTATACTAAAATTGCTTAACCTTTTTTAGGTTCTTATTTATACATAAACCAAAAAGTCATTATTCGATAAATAAATAAATACATACATCAATTGAAGGTGTCGGGGGAACAAGGTACATAAGCCACATTTTGAAATACATCGGGATATTGGGGAACCTTTCCCTAGATCGTGGCAACCAGTTTAACTTTTGAATTTGGAACTCGAATATAAGACATCCTAAATCATCGTTTTGCGTATATTTTATATTTGTAGCTCTTAAAATTTGGGCACGGGGGTATGGGGGGATTTTTTTAATAGAAAGAGGGGTGTTGTGATACATCAGTTAAAAGCTTATGTACTTCTCTATTTGACCACATATTTTTTGGGGTGACAAAATTTTTGAAAATCTATTAATTTCATAATCCATAAACCATTTAATATGTCCATCTTTGAAGGGCTGTAGCTCCCTTAGGGCTTGTTATGATCCGTATAATTTTAAAATTTTATTTTAATATACATAGCCTATAAGATCTAATTCTTAAAAGTAAGCATGAGTAACGTCGGATATTTTCGGGTTTTGTTCGGACCCCTCTAAGTAATAATCGTTGAACTTTGGTAGTGGGGAATTTAGATATTCTTGCCCAGACCCCACACAGAGACATAAGCATGTGTGACCTAAATATGCCTCATTTTAATTTATGGGTTTATCAAGAGAATAAATAGAGCTCCAAATTTTAGAGGTGATCATTCTTGAATAGTTTTTTGTCTTGTTAATTAAAAAGTATCCAGTAGTGTCAAAAGTGAAAATGTAGTTTCTGTGAGAAATAATTTTTGAGAATTATTCTTGAATTAAAAATAGTTTTTAAACTTACTTTAAATATGATTCCTCAGGTCAAAATACATAAAAAAGGTACTCTTGTTGTAATACTGTAGGATTAACCGTTTTCGAGAAAAATTCATTTGAAGGTGAAATTCTACGGTTCGAGGACGAAAAATTAAATACTAAAATGTTGAAAACCAAAATTTTAATGATGCAGGGCGAATCTACATTAAAAACTAAGAAAAAAACCTCATATACAGGTACTTCCAAAAATCAATCCTAATGGAGCTATGGTCTCCTAAATATGCACCATTTTTAAAGCGCTATGGTAGCTTTAAAATCGTTTTTTCGACCTACATGTATGGAAACTTTTTTTCTTAGTTTTTGATGTAGAATAACATTGCATCATTAAAATTTTGGTTTTCAACATTTTAGTATTTAATTTTTCGTTCTCGAACCGTGGAATTTCACCTTCAAATGAATTTTTCTCGAAAACGGTTAATCCTACAGTATTACAACAAGAGTACCTTTTTTATGTATTTTGACCTGAGGAATCATATTTCAAAAATAAAATTCCAAAAAAGTTACACAGAACAAAGTTTGGGACAAAAAACTGATAAGCCCTCCCCGTTTCGCACACCCCTGGTTGAAATAAGTACATGAAAATAACACATAAAAACGGGCCTTGGTAGGATTAGTTGACGTGCAAAACCTCGTTGATATATCTCAAAGGGTTCCTGAGTTATTAAATAAAAACCGATTTTTTTAGCTAATTTCAAAGGGGCGTAGCTCCCTTATGACGCATTTTTAGACATATGTTTATAGGAACTTTTTGTCATATTTTATGATGTAGAATCATCAGTTAAAATTTCCGACCCTATTTCAAATACACCGTGTATTCTCCGCTCGGGTATACTTTAAATCGATAGAAGATTGTATGGCCAACCTAACTGAGTAAGTTATAATAAAAGTTACAATTAACCGGTCGGCTAGAACCGAATTATATACCACTTCACAACATTAATAGTGAAATATTTATTAGTAAAAAATCCACTTCACCACAGGCTTATTTCTGGATATATGTTCCTTTGTTGGTTTTTCATGTTTTGTGATGAAGAATCATCCCCTTTATTTTCCGCCAAAAGACTTCAAACACCGTGTATTTATAAGTGTTCTTAAGTAAACCTGTCATGATGTGACTTTTATTAATTAAAATATTTTCCGAAAAAATAATACCTGAGGATTTTACCAAAACTTTTAGTCGGGTTTCTTGAAATGATATAAATGTGGCTTATCTCCCTTGTTCCACCAAGCATTTCAGTTCATTGGTTTATTTGGTTTTTATTTTTACATGACTAAATTTTTGAGTATCTTCAGCAGAATTATTCATTGTAAAAGGGTCGGAATATACAGGGGACAATCTATTTATTTATCGGTTTAGAGTCATCTTGGGACTTTACAGGAAAATATTTTGTTCGCCTGGTTGTTACCATACCATCGCTTTCTTTTGGCCTGGTCTTCTGTAAGACTTCTTAACTGTTTACTTCCTCTTCTCTTCATTAATGGTCTTGAACTCGTCCTCTTGCCAGATACAAGTGTTTTAATTGTTTCAAATAAATAAAATTTCTTCTATCATAACCTCAAAAACATGTGGATAACCCTAATCCAGATTCAACCACTAAATTACATCACATATACTAACATTCCATTGTAAAATCAATATCAAAAGTTATATCGATTGTAAATTTAATAATATTTTCTTAACAAACACATTTTTACATAAATTACTTGATGCAGCTGGCGCGAAAAACTTTTTTAATTTTTCCCTTAAATGTATAACATGTTCCACCTTCGCGTCACCTACGCGAATGAAGTCCCATTTTAATTAATGAATTCATTTATAAATAAATCCTTTAACCCTTTGAGATCCAATTTTTTTTTTGTATCAACTTTTTTGACTTGTAGACTGCTCATGGTCATGGCGATCACAAAGTGTTTTTTTCGTTGTTGTATGAAACAAATATTTTACATAGAAAAAAAAAAGAAAAAGTGGAACATATATGTCCCACAGTAGGCATCTTATTCGGATGATATATGTCCCACTGAGTATAGTATAATATAATGATTATTGTTATTTTGAAATGAAATGTTTATTGGGAAGAAAAATATAAAAGTAGTAAAATTTGGTAAAAATGCGCTCCAAGTACCTAAAAAACCCTTAAATAATTTTACAACCTAAAATGGAACATGCAGTGGGCAAGAGGGAACTTTAAGGGTTAAAATAATGTTAAACAGTTTCTCAAATTTCCCCCCTTCAAATTTTTATGTTAATATAATTGGGGCATTTTATATGGGTTGTCACTTTGAGCTAGACCTCCTACCCTCTGGTTCGGTAAAATAATTGTTGAACAGCAAAATAGTGTAAACAAATGTCTTGTAACGATATAAATCGTCACTTTGTAATATAGCAAGGGTTAATTAAACTATTCGTTTACTTACGTTATAATTTATGTTTATTTTGTATATAAATAGTTACGTACGTACAGAACTATTTTGTATCTGGGACTATTTTGTAGCAGGAACTGAATTCTAACCATATGAGTCTCTATTCCATAGTTCTACCTGAAAATAACATAAAGAAAACATAATTAGAATATGATTTTTAATAATAAAGAATCATATGACTTATTTCTCTATAGTGCATTTGTCTATGGACTTACCTGGTTTTTATATGTTTCAGAGTCTATTGAGGGTTGGATTTCACTGGCTTTCACCTGTAGCTTGTCTCTCCTGGAAAATTTCGTATGCTTATTCCTTCGGGATAATCCAGAATTTGTTGAAAATAGTTTGCTGGAACTGCTCACTTAGATTCAGTATTTTGTTTATACTTAGTTCACAGGGCACTTAGTATTCTGTTCGTATTTTTATTAGTTTTGCTGATAAACAATAAGTATTGTTTATATTTGTTTCTTAGAGTAATATTTTGAGGTTAGATATCACTAATACGGATTTATTAGGAAATATTCTTTTTAGTTATTATTTTTGGTGTCGTTTCAGCTACCTTTATTAGGAATCCTATACGGTAAAACTGTAGTTGATAATGACTTACATAGATGTCGCTAATAGTTCAGAAATAGGATTTTATTTACCTGAAGGGTTCATACTAGTGAATAAGGTCGATTTTCGTCCTTCTTGAAGCAACTCTGTACAATGGTGGTGTCATTTTGACGAGTGTTTATTTTCTGTAATCATCGAAGTAATCCTTCATGTATTTTTATTTAAAGTTAGTGAAAATGAATATTTAAACAATGCGGAAGATATTGTAACTGTTATTTTCTACAATTACGCATTTATAACGTTTCGATGGACATCGAAGACTTAGTATGACATGTAAGTTACGTTTTTCTGTTTCTTAGAATATTTCTGAGATATAATTATTGTTTTAGCACCATTAATTAATTACCATTAATTACTCACCATTTCTATACCATTAATATGGAATTACATTAATTTAAGTTGAAGTTTATTTTGGTATATTTGATATACAAGTTCTCCGCATGGAGTGATGTTCTGTTGGAACATGGTTCTGTAATTTTCGGCATAGATAAATTCTATGTAACCGTCTAGCAGACAATTTTACATTGGACATAATTTTCAAAAGCATATTTTATCCCGGACAACATTTTCAATCGTACATTTTATCCTGGAAGATGATTTTTCCAAAGTAGATGGGACAGCCTATATTTTTTTTCTTTCATTTGAGAAATGAATTCATCAGCATAGGGGAGACTTGTACAGATGGAGACGATGGAATTCATACCTCATGGATTTTGCAGAAACCAGCTAAGTACTCTTTCTGAAAACTTTTGAAAGCAATATTTCATATTTTTAAATTCTTTTATTTCAATATTCTTATAACTGTAAACTTTATCAGATCTGATATAGTATTGTTTAATACTATATGCCCTTCTGGCTTTTGTTCATTTTTAGGTACTTATTTTTTTTAAACATTTAATCTCATTTATTAATTATTAAATATCATACTTTTGATTAAATGATTTCTAATTTAAGCATGACTTTTATACACTGCAAGAAATGATTGCTGTTTACATACATTCCATTATTATATATATATAAATTCAAAAACAACCGAAACCAATTACTCCGATGAAAGTGCTCTTAAATCGGGTATAACAGTGAATAAAAATTTTAAGTTTTATACCAAAATGTGTCTAAAAATGTGACCTAGTGACTGATGAAATAATAAATAAATAAAAACCTGTGTGGAAAGTGAAAACTAATAAAACAGTATATAAATAGACATTTCCAATATAAATTAAATAAATTTATCAGCGATAATGAGTAACAAAAACTTATCAACCGATGAACTCTATAAAAAACTGGAACTGCTTGTGACGACAAAAGTGAATGAACTAAAGCAAGATATCGGACAAAATCAAAATATAAACACCGTAAATAACAATAAACTTGTTAAAATCGAACGAAAAACTAGGAAAAATAACATTATAATTTTTGGATTAAAACTTGAAAACGTTACAGAATTACCTGATCACATAATTCAGTTTCTAAACCTCACATTTAAATTAGACTTCACCGAAAACGATTTTAATAATATATAAAATCGGAAAAAAGGGCACAGTTATAGTAGAATTTTTGTCCTACTTAAAAAAGCAAAAAGTCTACAAAAATATTAAATCCTTAAAGGGCACCGGCATTTCTATTTCTGATGATCTTTGCCCCGAAGATCAAAGAAACAAGAAAATTTTGTATGAAAGTTTAAAATCCGCAAAACTCAAGTACACTGATGTGTACATAAAACACAACAAACTGTACATAAATGGAAACGCCTATACTGCAGAAGACCTGGAAAAGCTTGCAGAAACAGAAAGTGACATCGAGTCGGAAATTGAAACGCCTGCTACTCCCACGTTTACAGAAGAAAGTATTAGCAGCAAAACAGTGGGGTCAGAAAAAGGCAAAAAAAAAAACTCAGCCTCCCACCAAAAATTGGCCTGATACTCAAAAGGCAGTAACAACTATAAAATTCCCGGCGCCTGGACGAATAACACGCAATACTAAAGCCAATTTATAAAATTTGCGAATTTCTTTCATTTTATTCTTACATAATATCTATTTTATTTTTGTAATTTATTTACCTTATAATTTTGTTTTATTGTTTATTAATCTTTTCATTTTTTTTTCTTTTTTTTTTTTTTTTAATGAATAACTACATTCGTGATTTTGAGGTAAATAGGGTAAAAACGGAAGTTCTGGACAGTGTTTCTGATTGTTTAGAAGTGTTACAGGTTAATGAGAATTCTATAAACTTAAAATTGTTAAATCTAAATATACGTAGCCTGAATCAAAATTTCGATAATTTACAGGTCTTTCTACACTCACAAAGTTATATTTACGATTTGATAGTTCTGACTGAAACACACAATATTCATAACATAGATCTGTTTAAAATAAAAGGGTACGATGTTATTTATAATCAGGGTAGTTTCAATAGAAACGATGGCATAGTTATTTACATAAAGAGTGATTTAAATTATGTTTATGATTATGTGAAAATAAGTTCATCAAACTGTGTTCAGTTAAAATTTGAAATGGAAAAATTAAGCTTTTCTGTCTTGTGTATCTATAGGTCTCCGTCTGAAAAAAAGAAAGAACAGCTCCAAGGTTTTATAGAAAGTCTAAGTAAGTACTTAGATTTAAGAAAAGATAAAAAAGACTATGATCTCATTGTAGGTGATATAAATATAAATATCAAAGATGAAAATTCGGAAATCCCCTCAGAATATTTAAACTCCCTTTCTGAGTTCGGTTTTATCTCAGCTATTAATGAATATACGCGCGTAGAAAATGATACAACAAAATCGTGTATTGATCACATATTTGTGAAAAGTCTTCATAATGTGGAAGATCTTATACTACCAATTATCCTAAGACACGATCTTACAGATCATTATGCCACTATTGTCCAACTAATACACACCAAAAATAAATCATTCACGGTCAAACAACAAAATAGGCATATAAAAACTATTAACTATGACTCTTTGATATCTGACATGAAAAATGTCAGCTGGGAGAATCTCTATAAGCAAAAAAATGTGGAGGACTCCACCAATTCATTTTTAGAAATTTTAAAGAGTAGAATTACTAATAATACACATATTAAAAAAATTAAACATAATGATATAAAACGCAATGAATGGATCACTAATGGTATTATAAACAGTATTAATCATAAAAATAAAATGTACAAAAACCTTCAAAAAAATCCTCTTAGTATTCAATTAAAAAATCAATATAAGTCTTATAAAAATACGCTTAATAAATTAATTAAAAATGCAAAAGTGGACTACTATAAAAATTTGCTAGAAACTAATAAAAAAAGTTCAAAAGATATTTGGTCAATTTTTAATAAACTCACAAATAAGAAATTAGGAGATAATAAAATTAACGCAATTAATAACGAAAATAAAGTACAAATTACAAACAAAACAGCTGTTGCTAATATTTTTAACAAAAGATTCTCAGAGGTAGGAAAAAAGCTAGCATCCAAGATAAAAAGAAACGAAAAATATAAAGGTCCATCTAAAAGAAATTCAAATTCATTTGTTTTGCTTGAAACTAACCGGCACGAAGTCCGAAAATTTATTGTTTCATTAAAGTCTAAATGTTCTGCTGGTATGGATCAAATACAGTCTGTTACACTAAAAAAGATTGTTGACTATATTGAGGAACCTGTGGCTTTTATAATAAATCAAATCTTTAAAACAGGCATAGTACCTATGGCATTTAAAAATAGTGTTATTGTACCAATATTTAAGAAAGGAGACAAGTTAGACGTGCTGAATTACCGACCAATCTCCTTAATCAGCAATGTTGCAAAAATTTTTGAAAAAATATTAAAATATAGACTGCTTAATTTCATAAAAAAATATAACATACTGTCAGACAGGCAGTTCGGGTTCCAGGAAGGAAAATCCACGGAAGACGCCATTGCGTGTCTGACAGATGTTATATATCAAAATATTGATGCAACAAAACCTTGTCTCGCCATATTTCTTGATCTCGCAAAAGCGTTCGATACTGTAGATCATGCTCTTCTTTTAAAATCTTTAGAAGAACTAGGCATAAGAGGTACATCACTCAGCCTATTTGAAAGCTACTTAACTGACAGGAAACAGGCAGTACGGGTGGGAGAAATGAGTGACTTTAGAGCGATCCAATGTGGCGTGCCACAGGGGACTGTTCTGGGTCCTCTGCTCTTCCTCATCTATATAAATAACATGTTCCTGTTAAAAAGTAAAGCTTTCATTATAAGCTTTGCTGATGATACGGTACTAGTCTACAGTGCGGACAGCTGGAGCGAGCTTAGGAATGTGGCTGAGACTGACTTTCTGCTGATTAAGGAATGGTTCGATAATCAGCTACTAACTATTAATTTTGAAAAAACATATTTTATTCCCTTTGGTTCCTATAAATCGTCCCTACCATTGTACAAAACACTTAATATAGCTCAACAAAATCCGCTAAAAATAAATATATCGGAGAGCATTAAATACCTAGGTATTATGTTGGACAGTCACCTTAAGTGGAATCACCATATAAACTATGTTGTTAAAAAAATGAGAAGCTTATTATATTTGTTCAGAAACTTAAGAGACTTCTTAGATGTGAGACAGCTTGAAATGCTCTATACAAGTCTAGTAGGCCCACACTTAACTTATGGAATAATTGGTTGGGGTGGCGTTCAAAGTACCCACCTTAATCAATTGGATGTAATTCAAAAAAAGATACTTAAAACTATCTTAAACAAACCCTACTCCTATTCGTCGGATCAAATTTTTAATGAAGCCCAGGTCTTTGATAGCCGTCAAAATTATTTTCACAAAATATGCAACTTTGTTCACAAAAATACTAAACTATTAACCCCAAATGCACATAATTATACAACTAGACATAAAAATGAATACAAAACTAAAACTGCTACGAAAACGCTCGGACAGAGTAACTTAAATTTTTTGGGACCTAGACTATATAATACACTACCTTTGGATATTAAAAATTCTAGAACACAACATATTTTTAGCAAAAACTGCAAAAAATATATAATGGCTATGCCCAAAGATTTTATTCATAACAAAGTCAGTATAAAAAACTAATTTTTATTTGAATTACAGATACTGCAAAGGACACTGTTTTTCCCATATTTACCTACCTCAAACGAAACAAATTGAATTATTCTATAAAAAAGCATAGATGGTGCGTGGATGTGATTTTATGTACGTATGGAAGCGTGTGTGTTTTTTTGTTTTTTTTTTTTTCTTTCAGTCTTAATTTTTAATTTTTTTTTTAAGCATTTTTTTTTTATATTCTAATACTTATATATGTATAATTTATATTCCTTTTTTTTTTTCATCACGCACAAGCGAAAGCTTTTTGTGATTATATGGTTTATTGTTAATAATAATAGATGCATTGTAAAACATAATAATTTAAACAATAAACTCATCTTATCTCTTATCTTATCTTATACCCATTGCTCCGCTGTCAAAACTAGCCGTTGGCAGTGAACGTATTAATTACGGTACAGTCTTTTATTTTGTCTTTAACTTTAATTTTGTTTTTTAATTTGAATTTAATTCTGTTTTTTTATAACTCTTCTCTTCGCCTAATAGGCACCTTAATGATGCTTACCTAATCTTCGAAACCTTCTCCTGTTTTTTTAGAAATAACCCTAACTTTAATGTTTTAAATTGTAAACCCTATAGGGTATATATTTTAATTAAAATAGGGTAAATAATTCTAAAAATAAGTTTAAATTTGCAAATTGTTGTTTTTTATTTATTTTAATAATACGCGAAAAATTCAACGTAAGGTGTAATAAATAAAAAAAAACGAAAATTTAATAATTATTCATTTTATTAAAAATAATAAATTAATTTTATGAATTTAAATAAAAAATGTATTGATGAAAATCAATAATGTTCCCATTTTTGTTTCATTTAGAAATGTTCATGTTAGAAATGTTGTGCAATGTTATATACATATAAAATAGTTTATATTTCAATTCCTTCTTTGACAAATTCGTCCTTGTATCTATTCCTGTGAATTCCTTGAGGGTCGTATTTGGCAGTTACTTCTTTGTAGATATCACGTTTATTTTTGGCTAAGTAGAATATTACTTTTCGTGTGCCGTTCTTTTGTTTTTCACTGCATCTGCTACAATCGTCGGTCAACGCATTAGGAATAGCCTCTAAAAAGATAAAAAAGAAAATTTAATTTTAATAAATACAGAATTTAATCAAAATCATAATAATAATTAAATATTCCATCAATCTATTTAAAATCATCACACTAAAAGTAGGGTATTACAAAAAAAAAACACATTTTTCTATTTTTTCATATGCACCTCTTCTGTTGTTTCAATTGAAAAACTATGCTTGGATATCAAATTTCAGGTTTCTTGAACATTTTTTGACCGCCGCCCAACTTATAATAATGAGGTATTTGTATTTTTTAATTTCTTACATTGTTACAGTTTTAAAGACAGAACAAGCCGTGCAGTTATACATTATATCGTCGGCTTACAAGTAAAAGGCACTAAGTCACTTTTTTGCAAAAATGGGATTTTAATGGCACTGTAATTAATTTTTGAGGATCTATGTATAGGTAAACCGAACTAACTTAACTGGCAATAGGCACTAAGTCACTTAGTGCACTTAGTGCGTGTTACTTGTAGATTATTTCAATTGTTTCTGCACTAAGCAACTTTCTAAAAAGAGTTAATTTGTAAAAATATGATTGCTTGAATCATTTATATGATACAATATCGCGTTATTTATTGTACTGACAAACGAATTCAAATTTTGCTATGTTAAAATTGATGGAATAGAGACATAACAGAAATAACAAGAATATAAAAAAAACTAAAGTTCGCGGCAAGTTCAGAAAACAGCCCTTAGAAATGCGCCGTGAAGTGTTTTATCATTAATAGTGATTCATTATAATTATTGACTTTAGGAGATGCTTCTTTGCCGGCACAGCCGATGGCCTCTGAAAACTGTCTTAGTTCATGCATAGTAAGCAGTTTCATATAATTAATACTAATTAATTATTATTAGTATTAATTTTGGAAACGTTCTTTAAACAATCAAAAAGTCCAAACCCTTCTTTTAAAAATCTAGTTTTTGAAAATTTATGTAAATATCTTGTTTTCTACTATATAGTTATACATTACGTTTAATTAATAGAAGGGTTTTAATTTTAAATAGTTGTTTTTTATATTATTTTATTGACTTAGTGCTATTTACTTGTAAGCCGACGTCGTGGGCCTACAAGTAAAAGGCACTAAGTCCATGTCTTTTTTCAAATTTAGTTGAATTAAACTACTTTAATTTTTCTTTATTTAACTGCAAATGGGACATTATTATCTCCAAATATGTCATTGCAATTTGCGGTAGTTTTTTTCCAAAAACAATTAGTACAAAAATTAAAAAACAACAATGAAAGTTAAATTTGTCAATATCTCAAAACCATGTTTTTGCTCTTTACTTGTAAGCCGACGATATACTGTTATAGTGAATAGTATATAATGGAATGCGTAGCGTTACATAACTTCACGGCTTGTTTTGTCTTTAAAACTGTAACAATGTAAGAAATTAAACTTTATTAACTGAGTTGGGCGGGGTTTAAGTAATCTGAAATTTGGTATGCAAACATACTTTTTCAATTAAAACAACATAAGAGGGTGCATATGAAATTTTTTTTTGCAATACCCTAATACAGAGTGATATTGGTAGACTGCACTTTAGGGGTACTGGTCCTCTTCAGTTTTTTTAAATTTATTTAGCTTATGGCATTATTAGCGGGGAGACACAGCGAAGTGGGTAGTTCCGGGCCTTAGGTAGTTAGGTACTAGCGATGCCTACTAACCCAGATGACCGACGGATTTATGTGATCTCCGAAGCACTTGGTGGTTAGTAACCACTGGTGAAATTTGTATTTAAAAATTTGTTCTCTGACCGTGGGTCAACCCTTAACTCTGATTGAGAAAAAAAAGGACTTTATTTACTTTAGAAGTAAATTCATTAGATTGTTGTATACTTGTGCGACATCTATTTTTAGACATAGACAACTACTCATACTTCTCCTTAGCTGGAGACAAGACGTAGATGAGGGGGGTAATGGTAGTAATTACCCCTCCCCCCATAGGACAAAAATATATGTTTTTTTATTGCATTATCCTATAACAAATATAAATTTACCTTTTTTTTATTTTTAAACCCGAAAAATATATCTAATAAATGCTACAGCGATTCTCACTAGAATTTTCTACAGTAGCAAACTCCCGATATAACAGTAATATGGTTGGACAGAAATAAACACGTGGTCAGAAATATTGTTAAATGATTGGTTGATAAAAACGTTAAAAAATAATCGATTAAATATCCTTATATATTTCTGAATTTGAGTTGCAAAATTACTTTTTAGAATCAGAATCAAAAATTAAAAGTTGTAAGGTTATTTACCTTAGGGGGTTTTTCTCCCTTAGAAATTATAAAAAAAATCTTTTTTTAAATATTTTTTTTTATATAGAAATAAAAAAGGTATCATTGTGAAGTTTTGTAGGTATCCTTACTTATATTCAAAGAATACAAATAAAATTTCTTTAGATTTTTAAAATGCCATTTCCTGGCCATAAAATTTTGTTGAAAAAAAAACATAAAAAAATGGTGGTCGCCATGATTCCGGCCGTTTGGATCGACTAAAAAAAAAACAAAACAAGATATTGTTCAGTATTGAAGTCGCTATACCCCTATCTAGAAGAATTTTTTTTGGACGTAAATACAATGGCGGACCGTTTTTGATGTTTTTTCAAAAAAAAATATTCTCTCTATATAAAAAAAATGTTAAAAAATAAATAATTTTTTTATAATTTCTAAGGTAGAAAGACCCCTTAATAGTTACTTACTTTTGAGTACAGTGCCTTCATTCGTACAAGTTCCACGGTCCAAAATACAGTTCACGTAATTTTTCAAAAGCCTATCATTGCTCAAAATGTTATCCAAATCCACGTTATCATATTTCGTAGTAAATTTTCCTTCGGGTCTAGCTAAAGCCACTGCGGCTAAAGCAAACAATAACACGAAAGCTACACTTCTCATTTCGGCACAGATGTTACGTTAAACTGATGATATATCACATTTTTTCTATTTTATTTATATTAGTAATAAAGGTGTAAAAAATAGTCATGGTGGGGCTTTTTGGCGGAATCAAAATAATAAAAAAAATTTACAGAATACGCATTGGTTTAATAACTTGTAGAAAATACCGTAACTAAATTACGAGGGAAAGTATAAACGTTTTTCAAAATAATAATCATAAACTCTTGGGTTCCCTACCAGGTATATTATTTATTATTTTTATAACAATACATATATAGGTTGATTTTTTTAACCTGAAACTTTTACCCTACAATACATGATTTTTCAGAATTAAAAATAAAATTTAAAATCATGTGTAAAAAGGGCTGCAAGGACCTTAAAAAATGGTTAAAAAAAAGAAATATTCTTGAATTATTTACACAAACAGTATTTTTATGGCTTACCAACTAATCGTAATTTTTTACATAAAATATAAGATTTAAAAATTAATTTTTAATCCTAATCTATAAAACACACTTTTTCTAAATAAAGCTTCACTTTAGAGCAAGATATTTTGAAACTGGGCTTAATGAATAACGATAACGATAAAATTCAAGGTATGTTTATGAAAATTTTAGGAATATTTTCAAAGGATATATCTAAAAATTACGGTTTAAAATAATAATGGTATGTAGCCTGTGTGCTACAATATGTATTGTAGGGTTAAATATCATTGCGAAAAGTATGTTTTTTGAGGTTATGTTAAAAATGGGAGCTTACTTTTAACCTCCGACCTAAGATTCGCATTCAGCGGCTCAAAATACATAGGAATTTACTAGTCGAGTCAGTCGGAGATCCAAGTTGTTTAATTTTGTGTAGCTGAGTTATCTCTGCAACTAAAGTCGGATCAAAAAAAGATTTTTACAAAAGATTTTTATTTTTTTGAGGAGAATTAAATAGCAAAAAAACGAAGTTGACCTTGAAATGACCTTGAAAACCTAAATAGGTACCCGTAAAAAATAAATAAGCCATTTTGTTTTCCCTATTAAAACTTTTGTCCCACATTTTTTTCTAAAATGTATAGTATTTAAAATATTTGAATGATTCAGGTTAAAAAAATTCACCCTGTATATTGACTTTTAAATTTCCAATCTGCCCGTGCCTGTCTCAAATATCCACGATTTATAATAAACGATCAAAAAAATCAAAATTAAGTAATTGTCGAAATTAAGGGTTATTTCCTTTAAAAAAAGATATATTTTTAACTATATATCCACAAAACCCAAAAAAAAAAAATAACATCATGTAGTAATAATATTTTTTAAATCGAACCATGGTCTATTGCTCGACCATATTGGACCATTTTCACTTCAATATTTTACGGTTCTTACCCATTGGCCTGTAGAATAATTTTCTATAACTGTGAAATTAGCCTAATCTGAATTTGAAGTGTAATGTGTTTGCCTTGGTAAGTTATAAATATTTAGGATACCTCATTTCACCACCATCTTGGGGCTTCTAGCACCCAAAGGAACCTAATATTGGGGAACTTTTTTTAACAGTATCTATAAAACAGTTACGAAATAAAATTGAAAAACTCGAAAGTAATTATTGCTTTTCTTAAGTTATTTTTCGCTTCTAATTTAATTTAAATTACTAGCAATATACTAAAGTAATGTTTTCCTTGCCCTCGTATTATTTTACATTAAATAATTTAGTTTGCCTTCAAACTGGTTTATTTTGTATTAAAATTTATTTTATTCATTTGTATTATACAGGTTTTTTTGTGGAGGTTTTTACACATTAATTTTTTTGTTAAAATAAACATCCAATTTAAAAATATGACATATACTTAATGAGTTCAAACAACAAATTTTAATTAACTAACAAGGTAGATAAGTTTAATTTTTCTTTTGATAAAAATCGCTCTAGATTTGGTCTTAAAAATATTTCATTGGTTCTATATTTCGTCAATATTTGATCAAAAACCCTCGGTTTATTTATTTCCTGTTTATCAATTCATTTAAAATTCGGTTTAACTGTATAATCAAAGGCACAATGGATTATAAAAAATGACCTGATATAGCAAAACTGTTATTAAAACCTGATTTGTTTTCAGCAAGCCAAAATTCCTACGAAAACACTTCAGGGCACCTATTCTTGACTTTCGGGGTGTAGAACAACGATTAGAATATGACGCATACTGTTGAAACCAAAAGAGTACGGTCACAATCCCAGACTCGTTCTATCAGTCGTTCTACTCTCCGAAAGTCAAGAATAGGTGCCCTGGTCTATTGTTAAAAAAAAGTTGCATTTAAAATTGATCAAAAATTAAACAACAATATATGTATATTTCGCTCTAGAGCAAAATTAAATTTTTCTGAACTTTTGGACAAGTTTTTCAAATCCGATAAATTTATCAATAATTATTGATAATAATAATTATAATTATGCACCAGAAAACCTTGAGCTAAAATTAACTTAATCTGGACATATTTTTGAGTTTGTTCTGTTGTGATGTTGCAAAGTTTTTGACCACCTTTGGATTAAACATAGATCATCTGGACCTGGTATTTTGGTAAATTCTAATTATTTGGATCACACCTTGTTTCTTGTCTTCTAAAAACTAGCCAATACATCTGAAAAGACCTCGAGGTCTCTTGCTCAAAAAAATATGGATTTGAAATTGATCAAAAATTGCACAGCAATCATACATTAAAGAAATCTGGACGTGGCATTTTGACGAAATATTTGGTTTAATAATATTTTCTCTCATAAAAATTAGCCAATAATCTAGAGAGACCTTAGGTTTTGCACAAAAATTAAATTAAAATTTAAACAACAATATAGAGCAAAATTTATTCAAATTTTAACTTTTAGGTTTTTAATACAAATTTGCTTATTCTGGACGACGATTTTCAACTCCGCTAAATTTATCAACACTCAAAAATTTTCGACGCCATTTTAGTTGGGTCTGTCTATATTTGATGCGCTGATTTCTGAAACTTTTTCCGTTTTTCTCGATCAGCTCGTTTTTTTCAAGATATAGCGCACAGTGGTTTTTTTGCCTATAGTTGTAGTAAAAAAAAAATAAGGTCTAATTTTTTTTTTTTGCGGTGGATTAGTTCTAAATTAGAGCTTCTAATTAACTAATTATTTTTATTTGCCTTGGATTGGTTCTCTATTAATGGGACTTTAAGCCAAAAAGAAGCGTATTTAAAATCTTTATTCGTTTGTTTTTTATAAAAAAAGATATTTTTTCGCATTTTTTCGATATATTTTGATTAAAACTTTATATAAATACCAAAGATACGACTCTAATTTATATAAGCAATACTTACACAAATATGTGCGGTTTATAAAAATAAAAAAAATAGATTTAATCCAGTGACGGAGGTTTTAGTGGGGGTTATCGAGAAAGAAAACAAAAATATTAAAGTAATCGAATTCATCGCCTCAAAATAAATAAAATGCTCTCCAAAACAGTTCTTGACGTTTTTTTATCTATGTAGCCACAGAAAAAAAAAGACAAGAATTTTTTCGGAGACCATTACAATGCATTGTATTCCTATGTATTTTAAGACGTTGAATTTGAGATCAAAATAGCCCTAATCCAATTAGTTTTGAAGATAAACTCCAAAACGTTGTTTTCGAGTATAACGAGTATAAAGTTGTTTGAGGTTATCTTGAAAACTAATGAAATGAGGTGCTATTTTGACCTCAAATTCGGATTCAGTCTCTCAAAATACATAGAAATACAATGGTCTACAAAAGAGTCCTTGACCCTTTTATTATTTTATGTGGCTGTGTTATAATTGGGCACTTATTTTAATAAAGGCCTTTATTAAAATTAACTCTTCCAGAAACCCTTGAGCAAAAATTAGCCAAATCTGGACATTTTTTTGTCCAGGACATTGGTCAAAATGAAAAATTCGTGAGGCAAAATCTGAGTTAAATTTTCTGGATTGTTCATGTTATCTGCTGGCACGTCAGACAAATAAATAACGAATTTGTTATTATTATTATTATTTATTTAATTATACTATTTATGTTAACGTCAATGTATTTATTAATGAGATGAATAATATTTAAATCAACTAACTTAATTAATTTTTTCAACATATGGGTGCTAAAACGAGTCAAATCTATTTTTCTTCTATAATATTTGACACGTTTTTGTCGCAAAGGCTTTTATGTTATTTTGCACGTGTATATTTATTGACTCATATGATCATATCAAGAGCTAAAAAATTAATCAATCAATTATGTTTTATTTATAAATATAATTAATGATAAAATAGGTATAGTACAGTGGGTTAGGTTATAATTCTTCTAAACTAGTTTATATCCAATCCAACCCTGGCATTAGGTTTTTGACAGGATTAAATATTTCGCGTAAAATTTCGATTTGATTTAAACTTGTTTAGAAGAATTATAACAGGACATGTCACAATTACCCTGGGTGTCACATTTAGCCTAACCCACTGTAGTTGATAATGACTCCGCAAAAAAAATCAGATATTGCTATTGCCAATATTCTATTGAAATTTTCGCTTCAAAAAAAATATATACATATATGTATTATTATACAGTATATCGTCGCCGATCTCACGAACTAACCTATTTGCTTTTAGCACAGGAGAGCATTTTAAAGTTTTATGTGTTTTTAAACTGACTTTCTTAAAAAACCCTTGCAGATTTTCAATATTTTTTTGTGCTCTTTATACCTTGGAGTATTGTGTACGCAGGGCCGTAGGTATGGGGGGACACTCTACAGCCTTGAATAACGCGAGAACCGAGGTATGAAGTTTATGAATTTTGGTACAATTTGCGTTACGTAATACTTGAACGTTCCCTTGACATATCTTAACCACACCTTGGGGATTAGCGAGCTGTTCTTTCGTTCATGAGCTTAGCATACATTCAGCACTGATTAGAAGCGACGGCTAGTCTCTGCTCTGCTCATGAAAATTCCACCTTAAGATCGTTTTAAAATAACTTAACTCTGCCCCCTCTTCAGAACATTTTAATTATTATTAAAATTTAGTGCCTGCGAATGTTTTTAAGATGGGGCAGTTATGTTAATACGCACTCAAGGCTAAATTGCCATGAGATACCAGCTCTACCATTTAGGCCAAAATTACTCAAAAGGGAATTAAACCTAGCTATTTTTGCTTTTCCATTTTAAAAATTTTCAATTTTTTTGGGTATTTTTGCGTTTTATGACGTTTTATTATAAACGCTTTAAGCTAGAGACTTGAATTTTGGCATACAGGTATATTACCAAAAGTTCTCGCTCGGGATTGTTTTTGGTAAACATTGGGGTGCGGCAAGGGGGGCAAATGGGGAAAATACATTTTTTTTTAGCAAAATTTGAAAATTGCTATATATGGGTTTTGAGGTTTCTGAAATTGAATCTAATAATATTTTTTTTTAACTCCACCCCCATGGGGGTCGGGGGGGGGGGTAAATATTTATAAATATTTTCAATATTTTCGTGAAGATTGGTATATAGGGGTTTTTGTGGTCGACGAATATAAATCTGATAATATTTTTTTCCTAATTTCACCCCTGAGGGGTGGGGGGTAGTTTTCATGAAAACTGGTGTATTGGGGTTTTTGAGGTTGATGAAAGTGAATCTGATAATAAAAATATTCTAAATCCACCCCTTGAGGGATGAGAGGTAGTTTTCGTGAAAATCGATATATTGGGGTTTTTGAGGTTTTTGAAAGGGAATCTGATTATAACAAAATTCTAACTTCACCCTCAAAGGGGCAGAGGGTAGTTTTCGTTAAAATTGGTATACTAAGGTTTATATAGTTGCTGAAAGTAAATCTGATAATAAAAAAATTTATTTTACGCGCGGAGGTGAAAAATGGGAAAGCTCTTTTACTGGGCAGTGTATTCTATATACAATTACAAATTTTATTTTCGTCAAAATTTATTGTAAAAACTGGAAGTATATCATATACATTTATTTAATGAACATCAAGTATTATGAAAACTCTCCCAGATTCAACAGAAATGAAGAAAATAATAGCCCAGTTTTGCAGAAATCTATCTAGTATCTATCTAGTAAATGTAAATTATTTAGACTCGAGTTTAGACTGTTTTGTCAAAATTAATGGAGAGCCCCTTGAACAAGTAACTTATATGGAGCTCTCCATGCTTAACATAGCTTAACAAACAAGAAATAAGTTAAAATAAATAAATAAAAAAATAAGAATTTTCCACGGTGCGGTCAAACCATACACCCCCTTTTAGTTATTTTTGTATTTTTATTTCGATCTGCCAGTACAGTATCCACCTCGTGTCCTTTCTAAGGAAGTACATATACTAGTATTTAGGAATTAAATACATAAAAACCAAGTAATGATGAAATAAATAAATATATTTAAATTTTAGAATTCTAGAACTAGTCAAAACTATACAAAACTAATATTATTTTAGGTAGGTATTATAATAAATAGGTGCTTTTTCTAAATTAGTTTACAACACAATGCCTTCTTTTTCATATTCATCCTTGTATTTGGCTCTGTAGACACCTTCAGGGTCGTACTTAGCGATTAATTTATCAAAAATGGGCCTTTTCTCTTTGACCAAGAAACGCAAAGTCTTCTTTGACAATTCCTTTTGCTTCTCGCTGCATTTTAAACAATCTGTTAAAATAGCATCTGGTATAACTTCTAAAAAAAGAAAATATATTGTTAATTTGATTTCCTCGGATTCAAATAAAACTGATATAGGACTCTTTTATAGTATACTAAAGTACTAGTTTCATAACACCCGTTTTTAGCGCACGAGTAAAAATAACATCCAAATGAAACTAGTGCTTTATACATTTTTTTCTATTTTGCTCTAAAATAAAAAAAAAACTTACATTTAAATTGATGACCGATTTTTGGATGTTTGTTTTTTACAATTTTTTTCACCACCCTAATTAGACAGAACTTTGCTAAGATTTTTTTCATATTTTTAATGCTTTGTCATATAAAAACTACCCATGATATACAACTTTTGAAAACACTTTAGTATAAAAAGTACTATTAATAGTATATTACGCACCGAGTACGTGAGTACGCGAACCTAGTTTTTAGTGCACGAGAGCATTAAAATGGTTTGCGTCGAGGTGCGTATACTATTTTTCCTACGACCTAACGCCTAAACTTCCATGGATCCAAAAAACGCAAAAATTATCTTAAAGTTAGTTTGTCAATTTGAGGTTATGTGTTTGACGTTTACTAATTTTCTGACAGCAGATATGTAAAATCAGCTGGGTGTCAATTTCCAACTGTTGTCATAGGCAACGGGTGGAAAATAGGCACTTACTACTAACTAGGTCGTAGGAAAATGTATAATTGTTTTTTATGATATTAACAATATCGCCCATACACTGATAAAAAGGATTTATTTGGTTATGGCGAATTAAATTATTTGGTGAGTAACAAATTTTCCACAAAAAACGTGACATCGGACAGATGGACAGAGAGACAGACGGACATTTTCAAAGTTTCTTATTTTCTCATGAAACACATTCCAAGAATTTTTTTTGTATGACGTTTTTTGGCGATTTTGGGATATTCGAAACTACCGTATAATACTATTCTAGCGCTTGCGCTGTGAATAGTATAATAATAAGCAATCGAATAGTGTTATCAAAATTCTTGGACAATTTTTGTAGTCAACCGACTTTTTTGCTTAAATAAAAATATGAAGATGAACAAAATCTTACTCTTTAATTCACTGGCATCTGGAGTACATTTTCCTTTGTCCATTAAGCAGTTGACATAATTATTTAATAACCTATCACTTTTGAAGATGGAATCCAAATCGACACTGTCATATTTGTCTGTGTATTTTTCGCCGGGCCTAGCGGAGCAAAGAGCAATGAGTACACATGCAACGACTAACAAAAACTTAACCATGTTTAGTTATGAATTATTACACTACAATTATTTTTTGTTATTTGTCAATTTATATAGAAGTAATTTATTTGGAGGGGCTGAACATTTTTTTACACGATAATTAATTAAAAAAAAATAATTTGAATAACAAAAGTATTTAGGTAATTGCTGCCCTAAAAAATATTAAAAATGCGTCTCTTTTAACTGTTTATATCGAGGGGTCAGTCACGTAAAAACTCATGAAGCACTTGGAAAAGAAATTAAGAGAAGTCATTAAATTATACTTTGGAATAAAAACCAAATTTTACAAAAATTTTCTTGTCCATGTTTTCTTTTTGAGTTTTATTGTTTAACTTTAATTTTTTTAAATTTTCTATGTAATTCTTTAAGGGCCACTTGCACCAACGCTGTTTCAACTTTAAACTTGGTTTAAATTGACAGTCAACCAATCAGAACAAAGTATTTTTAACTTAAACTCAGTCTAGTCGAGATAATCCCAGTTTAAGACTTGGTGCAAGTTGTCCTAAGTTCTTTATCAATTATTTTATTTTTATATCTATTTAAAACATATACGGGGATAAACTTAACAACCTGGTTAAAACTAGTGTTGGCCACTTCTTGGCTTTCCCGCCATTTTTTAACTAAACCGACTGTTGTTATTGAATTTTGATAAAGATATCGATATTTAGAGGGATTTCCATTGTTTAATTAAAGAATTACCTAAGTACACGTCGTCCTTTTTTCGATTTTTTTTTGTTTTTAACAGAATATATTTGACTTTGAAAATTAGGAAATTTTACGTAATTTCTATCACAAAAGTTAAAAAAAGGACGACGTTAGGCCGCCAAAAAACTTATTTGGTCTGCAAAGTCGAAATGTATGACTAATAATTATTATATCATAATATAACATATGTATATATTTTTTTTATTTGAAAGGACTCTTAAAAAATAGAAAATAGAAATAAATATAGATACATTGCTTCTTCATAATTAACCCCATTAAAACAACATGTCATGCACAATCAATTCGGGCATCTAATAAAACATGAAAACTTAAGTAAGCAACATAAAAAACTAAATTATCCGCCTGCAAAACTACCGAGAAAACTACCTTAAAGCAAATAACTGGCATACCCCCATGGATTCATTATAAACCCGGCTTCTCTTTGAACATTGTCTATACCGGTCTATACTTTTAAATATTAGAAAAGATTCACAATTTTTAAATATATTTTTAGTCTTTTTTTTTAATTTGTAACTTTTATTTAGTTTTTTTTTACTTGTCGGCGCTTACGCTGTGGACTACTTAGGGGTATATGGGACAACTAGGGTTTGCAATCCAGAAAACCAAATCCGGTAATCCTGCGGCATTATTAAACGTCTACCGAATCCGGCATCTGATTACCGGATCCGTTAAATTTAAATATTAAATATTAAAAATAATAAAAAGTTTTCTAGTTTCTCTTTAAAACATATTTTTGCAAAAAATTGAAAAAAGAGGTATATTAACAATTTCATGGAGCAAATATTAACAAATATTTGTTGTCCCGGACAAAACAAACATAAAAAATAAAACTTAAATATAAGAAAAAAATAAACATATGTAACTGAAATATAACATGCCCACCAATACTCTAAAGGATGTACTTCGTTTATTTTCCCCTCAATTTTTTTTTAATTAAAGTGTTTTTTAATATTTTCTACGTGAAATAATAGGAAAATAGGAAGGAAAGTCACAACGTACTTTTATCTTCGTGACGGACCCCTAGGTATGTTATAGATGTTATTTCCTAGTAATTATTACATGTACATGTGCTAAAATAATATTTTATTATTTGTACAAATTTAATAAAAAAATACTTTCTACTAAAGAAGATATTGGAATAATAATTTGAAAACATTTTAAAATTTGTCACAACATTGCTGCGATCTGTACTCCAAGCATAAAGCATATTTGGAGCTCTCCACGATTTTGTGTATCTATTCTCCAAATAATAAATAATAATAATTGTTTACAGAATTAATTTTAATACCATAATAGTTTTAAATTTAAAAAATGTATTGCTTATTTTTTCAAGACCCTGTATAATAAATATGAAACATTCGTATCTACGTACATATTTTTTATTGTCAATAATTAATATTTCTAATTTTACAATGGAACAAGCCATGAAGATAAGTACTGCTTCGCATTCCATAGCATACTCTTAGTTAGTTAGTATTTTGCGTTTTCGTTCTTTCATGTTTGTACATAACATGGTCGATCAAAAGTTAGAGTTTTATGATCTTGAATTCTTCTCATTTTGAAAGTTGGTTCCAAAGGCCACTCATACAATTTCATCTTCATTGTTTAAAAGCACAATATGGCCCTGAACTGCAACTTTTTTTTTATGAATGTTTTTTTTTTAATCAGTATAAATAATTATTTTAATGTTTTCTGAAAATTTCTAATTTACTGTATTTTCCTTCTATTTTTTATAATTTTTTGAAAAGTTGCTTAGTTGTTAACTTTTTTTATTTTTAAAGGGATATTTTTAAAAACAACTGACGGACGGACAAACCAGTTTCTTTAAGTTGCTTACTTGCTATGTTCATAATTCGATAAAAAAACATTCGTATGCTTAAAAAGTCTCTAGTACTCCAAAATCTAGATACACTTCTGTGTACACTTTTTTTGGGAAAAATTTTATTCAAAAAAAGTAGTCATAGTAAGTGTTTTCCACCTGGGTGTTAAAGCCGAATCATCACCAGATCGGGCCAAGTGAAGCAAACACTTCGTCCAAACCCCTTTTTAGCATTTATAAAAAAATGGTCCGAAAACATAAATGGAGACAAATATGTACCTAGATCCAGGACTAAGGGGTAATTACACTGGTCGACAAAAAAAAACGTACACTGATAAAACAATTTATTTAACAAAATATTTGGTTTGGATATGGCCAATTGAATTATTTCGTTGTGACAAATAAATTTTACTTCTGTAAAATAAACTCTTTTGTTCCCATTAATAAATAATTTTAAAATTAAAAAATATGTTTGCATGAACTAAATATTTATTTGACTCAAATAAAATTTGTTACAACCAAATAATTTAATTGGCCATATCCAAATAAATCCTTTTTTAGTGTACACTGATAAAACAGTTTATTTATGTCAACAAAATATTTGGTTGGATGTGACCAATTAAATTATTTGGTTGTGGCAAATAAATTTAATTTCTGTCAAATAAATTATTTGGTTCCATAAATCATTTTGAAATTAAAATATTTGTTTACATGAACTAAATATTTATTTGACTCAAATAAAATTTGTTACTCACAACCAAATAATTTAATTGGCAATATTCAAATAAATCCTTTTTATCAGTGTACATATAAAAGATGCAGTTTTTTACGCAGACGTGGTTTTTGAACTTTAAAAACAAGGCTGTGGTTTTTCTCTTATATCTCGGGAAATTTTTGAGTTTAAATCTCTTTTCATGGAATTAATGAGTATTAAACATAAAATAAATTGAGCTATTGAACAATTTAAAAGCTTTGGTATTAACTGAGTAATGGGCATTTAAAAAATGTTTTTTTTTTCAGTTTAAAAACCATTAAAGATATGAAAAAACATTTTTAAAATCTGCATAAAAAACTGCATCTTTTATATGTATAATGTTCCTAGAAAAAAAAATTTTAGGGATAAAAATAATTA
Source organism: Brachypterus glaber (assembly GCA_958510825.1). Lineage (NCBI taxonomy): Eukaryota > Metazoa > Arthropoda > Insecta > Coleoptera > Kateretidae > Brachypterus > Brachypterus glaber. The sequence goes on along the minus strand of OY294049.1, from coordinate 9,782,248 downwards.
TATTTATTTATTTATTTATTTTTTTTTTTTCAAAAAATCAGTACCATTTATCTTAGAACCCTGATCTGAATGCAACAAATGTCAAATTCGTGTTCAGCATAAAAAATAATATATCAGAAAAAATTGAGAGATATGTTTTTTTTGTCGACCAGAGCTATTAAGGAATTTGGAAACTAAAAAACCATCCTATACTCTTCAAGCACCGCTTGCTGTGAAGAGTATAATTATAGCATCAATTTAATTAGTGTTAAATGTAAATGATAATTAAAAACAGGAAATTGAACCCAAGAATTAAGTAGGTACCTATTATAGGTACTATTACTAATAGGTACTATCTATGGGTACAAATTACAATATAGTTCGTTTTTATTATACCAGCATATTTTTGGAACGCTTTGACATAGAGACTTGAAATTTAAAATAATTTTTTTTCTACTAATTTAAAAATATTTTTTCACGAAATATATTGCAATATTTCTATAGCTATAGCTATAGCTATAATAGCTATACTGTATACAGTAACTAAGATGCATGCATCAATATAAAATAAATTTTGAAAAAAAAGTTTTATGAACTCTCATGAGAGGAAAAAAAACTTGTTTTTGAAATAAAAAAAAAATAAAAAAATAAAAAATGTAACCAGAGGCGTAACTTCCCAGCAAACACACCAGCAATGGGCCGGCAACGGCACAATGCCGTTCCGTTGACGACATGCCATTACCGGCCCGGTAATGGAAGTGTCGCACAAGCCGATAACGAGCCGGTAATGGCAAGCCGATACGGGCCGGTAATGGCTAGCCGGCAGACTACAGATAATTGAGGGGTATAGAATCAAATAGTGTCAAATGTCCACTAATGTGAATTTTACTTCAGAAGCAAAAAAAAAACGAATTAAAACACACTCGATCGGCAAATTTGTATTGTTTTGTATAATTTCATTTATAGCAAATTATACAAAACAATACAAATTTGCCGACCGAGTGTTTTATTTCTTTTTTTTTTGCTTCTGAAGTAAAATTTACATGACTGGACATTGCACAATTTGATTCTATACCCTGAATTTTAATTTCTGGTTTATATTAAAAAAAAAACAAGAAATTTTTAGCGCACATATTCTAAAAGGCAAAAATTAAATATAATAAATTAATAATAATACATGTAAAATAGTTATACATATGGTTAGTTTATAAAACCTAATATCGATCGTTTTAGAATATTATTCTGAATAAGTTTTTATGGGATCTTAAGGGTCACTTGCACCAACGATGGTTTAACTTTAAACTTGGATTAAGTTGACGGCCGACCAATCAGAACGCAGTATTTTTAACTTAAACTTGGTTTAGTTAAGATAATCCCAGACCAAAAGTTGGTGCAAGTGACCCTAAATGCGACTTAAATGCAATTAATTGTTAATTTAGTATTTAATAAAAAAAATGTAATAACTTACTTTTTATCTTCAAAAATCATTATTAAGAATTGTTAATAAACACATGCCACAGAAAATTTTCATTAATGAACTTTATCACTGACGCAGCAAAATCACAACACAAGAGGCCAGTTTGAGTTGAAGCTCTCGGAGCATAGTTCTATTTCTTTCTAACTACTTGTTTTAAAGCAGATAGAACTATGCTCCGAGCGCTCCAAGCTTCAACTCAAACGGCCCTAAGAACACAACCCGCGCAAAACTTGGGCATGCGTCTTGACTTCTTCTCCTTCTACGCAAGATCATATTTTAAATTGGCGTTGTATCGTCGGCCACAGATCGGTCCTTTACAGGCTAGCCGATAATCGGCAAGCTAGCAATGGGCCAATAATTATTTATGCCGATTATCGTACGGTGGTTTGCTGGGTTTTCATAAAAAAATATAGAAAATAGAAAGCTTAGTCTGATAACCTTTTTCTAAACTTTCTAAATACATTACTTTTATTTATAGAAATATTAATATAAATACCAATTTAGAAAAAAATCTATAACCTTAAAAAGTTATAAAGGTTGGCAATAGCGGATTTATGGGAAGGCAGGGGACCCGGGCCTCCCCTTAGCTTAAAATTTTTGCATAAGATTTATATAGAAAAGGTGCAGCTGCATTATTTTTTTATTGCATTTTACCTACCGTCCCACAAAAAAAAATCTAGATTTCTGGATCTGAAACTGAGGGACGCCAATTAAAAAAAAAAGAAAAAGCCCTTTACCATACTGATTTCTTTACCAATTTTTATTTTCTAAAAAATCACCATAAAATAAAAAAATACATGCCCAATTAAGTACCCCAGCAAACCACCGTACGATAATCGGCATAAATAATTATTGGCCCATTGCTGGCTTGCCGATTATCGGCTAGCCTGTAAAGGACCGATCGGTGGGCGACGATACAACGCCAATTTAAAATATGATCTTGCGTAGAAGGAGAAGAAGTCAAGACGCATGCGCAAGTTTTGCGCGGGTTGTGTTCTTAGGGCCGTTTGAGTTAGGGCTTGGAGCGCTCGGAGCATAGTTCTATCTCTTTTAAAACAAGTAGTTAGAAAGAGATAGAACTATGCTCCGAGAGCTTCAACTCAAATTGGCCTCTTGTGTTGTGATTTTGCTGCGTCAGTGATAAAGTTCATTAATGAAAATTTTCTGTGGCATGTGTTTATTTACAATTCTTAATAATGATTTTTGAAGATAAAAAGTAAGTAATTACATTTTTTTTATTAAATACTAAATTAACAATTAATTCACTTGCATTTAAGTCGCATTTAAGATCCCAGGGCGAGAAAGCCGGCTAGCCATTACCGGCCCGTTATCGGCTTGCCATTACCGGCCCGTTATCGGCTTGCCATTACCGGCCAGTTATCGGCTTGTGCGACACTTCCATTACCGGGCCGGTAATGGCATGTCGTCAACGGACCGATGACTCTTTATCGGCTTACGGCATTGTGCCGTTGCCGGCCCATTGCTGGTGTGTTTGCTGGGACTTCTTTTCAAAACTGTTCCTATGGAATAATACCTAACAACTAAATTCACAAGATTTATTATGCAGTATCCTTTGTAAATTATTATTAATATATTATAACCTCATATTTAATAAAAACTAAACTTCTTCGAAATTAAGCCATAAAAAACTGCGAAGGTCAAAATTGCATTTATTTACATTTTTTAGCTTTTTACACCCACCCATCAAAATATTTCTTCACTATTTTAGTATATAAATTCAAATCTTTTAATTTTTAAAATCATCAGTTTATCAGTGTCGAAAAGGATAACAATTAGTTAAAATGAAGATTTTTGTGTTTACTTTTTTGGTCGTTTTTGGGGTTGTATTGGCCAGGCCAGATGGAAAATACACAACCAGATACGATAACGTGGATTTGGATTCCATTTTAAATAATGACAGATTACTAAATAATTACGTAAATTGTTTGGTAGAGGAAGATGCAAAGTGTACACCTGAAGGAAACGAACTTAAACGTAAGTTTTTTCTTCTTATTTTTTAAATAATTTTATCCACGGCCGTGATTTATAGGCCTATTAATCACGGGTCTGTAAAAATAAAGCATTTAAAATTTAAAACGACCGTGGATAAAGTATATAATTCTACTCGCGTATAATAGCTATTAATAATTTGGGTGATTAGGTTCCAAAATTCACCTCATTGATTAATAGCAATTATTATACGCTCATTGAATAATATACTATTATCCACGGCCGTGATTAATAGGCCTATTAATCACGGGTCTGTAAAAATAAAACGTTTAAACTTTAAAACGGTCGTGGATAAAGTATAGTAGCTATTAATCATTCGGGTGATTAAAATTCACCCTCATTGATTAATAGCAATTATTATTAACTCATTAAATAATGTACTATTATCCACGGCCGTAATTAATAGGCCTATTAATCAAGGGTCTGTAAAAAGTAAACCGTTTAAACGTTAAAACGACCGTGGATAAAGTATAGTATTCTATTCGCGTATAATAGGTATTATTCATACGGGTGATTAGGCCACTCTTCTATCGGCTCGTGTCCCAAAATCCACCCTTATTGATTAATATCAATTATTATACACTTAAATAATATAATAATTTCCTTAACTTATACAGTAAGTATAAGTATATTTAACATGAATCTGATTTCTTAATTCGTATAGTCAATAATAAGAACAAAGTTTACAACCACTTATAGGTATTATACAGAGCGGTTCAAGAGTCACCCTCCCCCCTCTTAACTTTTGAACGAGTTTAGATATCGACTTCAAATTTAGAACTCTTAAATAAGACAACTTAAACTATCTTTAAGCATATATTTGATACTTTTAGCTCTTAAAATGTGGGCAGGGGGGCATGGAGCGACATTTTTTTAAATGGAAAGGTGGGTCGTGTGATACATCATTTTAAAGCTTATAAAATTCTCCATTTAACTGTATATTTTTTATTTTTTTTAAATATTTTTTTTTGGTTTAAAATAGGGTTGAAAATGGGTATTTTTGTCAAAATTTCTCTAAAAAATTCAAACAATTTTTTAAAAATGCCTAATTTCATAATAAAAAAAAGTTAATTATACTTTTAAACTAATTTTAGTTGACATAAATAAAAACTAACATAAAAAAATTTAAAAATTTATTTTTTTAGCACAAAAAACTAAAAAATCAAAACCTTAAAAAACATGTTTAAAAATTTTAAAAATTTATGGTTATATAGAGAATTTTAAAGGCTTTAAAATGATGTATCACACGACCCCGCTTTCCATTTAAAAAAAATTCCCCCCATGCCCCCCTGCTCACATTTTAAGAGATAAAAGTATCAAATATATACTTAAAGATAGTTTAAGTTGTCTTATTTACGAGTTCTAAATTTGAAATCGATATCTCAACTCGTTCAAAAGTTAAGAGGGGGGGGGGTGACTTTTGGACCGCACTGTATAAGTATAACAAAACCAATAAGGAACCCAGGAATTTTGATTTGGGGCACCCCGTGTTCGTTAAATAAGCAGCTCCGTTAAATTTAACTTTTTGTTGTTTCCCATAAAAATAAGAACTTAGCCATTTTAAAACTTTCCCCTTAAAACCACGCCTAAAACACATTAGTCTAATATCTTCTTCAACATTTTGTTTTGGTTGTTTCAAAGACACTCTTGAAGTCGAGAAAATCTTAAAAATAATCTTTATATATCCACTTTTATACTAAAGGGTTCTTTGTACGTGTGTGGTAATAACTAATGGTGTTTTAAGAAGTTAGTTTGTTTAAAAAACATTAGTTAGGTTTTTTTTATATCTGGGGGTTTAAACTTAAAACTCTTACGGGTAGTTTTTTTTATATAATCTATAACAAAATTCTGATGATTATTTTTTAACGTTTCTATCAACCAATCATTTAAAATATTTCTGATCACGTGTTTATTTCTGTCCAATCATATTACAGTTATATCGGAATATTTCTACTGTAGAAAATTCTAGTGAGAATCTCTGTAATAGGTATTTTGTTTTTCAGTATTTCTCTTTTAGAACAAAACAACTAATAAATAAATATGAATAATATTACTATTTATAATTATTGTTATTACTTTATTATTTACCAAAAAATACCACATAATATTCTTTTTATAAAATGTAATGACAGTTTTTCTAGGCTGACTTTTTAATATGAACGAGCCTAGCCGGAACCGCGCTAGTCAGTAAGTGACTGAACTATTGATAGAACCGTAATTGAGAATGGGATTAAATTAACCAAATTAAAGAATATGCCTGCAAAAATGTTATAATTTTGCTATAAAAAAAATATAAAAGTTGGTTTGACATATTATAAATCGTTAAAAAATAATCTTCCGAATTACACACGATTCTTCGATTTATCGGGAAAAATTCACAGTTTTCATTCAAATTTGCTGTCAAAGAAAATAATTACTCCAGGGGCGTTGCCCCGGTCGTAATTATTTCCAGACAGAAAATTTTCATAAAGACAGTGGATTTTCCCGCATAATTCTCAGCCTCTAATGTAATTATATACAGAGCGGTCCAAAAGCCCCCCCCCTCTTAACTTTTGAACCAGTTGAGATATCGACTTCAAATTTGGAACTTTTAAATAAGACCACTTAAACTATCTTTTAGCATATATTTAATACTTTCAGCTCTTGAAATGTGAGCAGGGGGGCATGGGGGCACATTTTTTTAAATGGAAAGGGGGGTCGTGTGATACATCATTTTAAAGCTTATAAAATTCTCCATTTAACTCCATATTTTTAAATTAAAAAAAAATATTTTTTTGGGTTTAAAATGGGGTTGAAAATGGGTATTAATGTCAAAATTTCTCTAAAAAAAACAAATAATTTTTTAAAAATGCCTAATTTCAACATAAAAAATGTAAATTATACTTTTAAACTAATTTTAGTTGACATAAATAAAACTTTATAAAAAAAAAACGAATGTTTTAGCACAAAAAATTGAAAAATCAAAACCTTAAAAAACATTTTTAAAAAAATAAAAAATGTTAGTTTAAATAGAGAATTTCATAAGCTTTAAAATGATGTATCACACGACCCCCCTTTCCATTTAAAAAAATGTCCCCCCATGACCCCCTGCCCACATTTTAAGAGCTGAAAATATCAAATATATGCTAAAAGATAGTTTAAGTTGTCTTATTTAAGAGTTCTAAATTTGAAGTCGATATCTCAACTCGTTCAAAAGTTAAAAAAGGGGGGGTTGACTTTTTGACCTTTTTGGTTTCAAAAGTGAAGTTTTAAATAAAATAAATAAATAATACGTTTATTTAGCTAAGGCGATTACAAACAGTCAGTATTTACATAAAGAACCTTATTTGGTTTGGACTTTATTGATTCATATTTTTATTTCAATTTTTTTTCTCTGTAGGTAGAATCGCTGAAGCACTGTCGACAGATTGTCAAAAGTGTAACGAAAAACAAAAGGCAGCAGCCAAAAAAGTACTTATCTTCCTAGTCAAGAATAAAAGGCCGATCTTTGATAAGTTGGTGGAGAAATACGATTCCAACGAAGAATACAGAAAGAAATACAGAAGTGAATATGAGAAAGAAGGAATCACCTTATGAGTAAATAGAGATATGATAAAGCTGAAAGCTAAGAGTAGTTAAATAAGTTATGTTGATATTCGTTTATACATATAAGTTATTGTTATAAAATGTTAATAAATAAGAGAAAATAGTTATTATTATATAGATTTTTATTGAGAAGATATACCGACACCTAGGGACACTAGATCTAGGTCTTAAGTTAGTCTGTCGCAACGAACTAATAACTCTTCTCTCTAGAATAGGCATTTCATTTGTAAAAACTGACAAAAACGTAGCCAACATATACATTTGTCTGTCTTACTCGCACAGCTTTGTTCTAACAGAGACAACAATAACAGTTACTGGTAATTGTTATTGTTCAGGCCTGAATATACCTACTATTTGTTTGCAAACAAACCGAGATGTTGGCGATACTTTATATTAATTCGTATTCTAGAGAGAAGAGTTGTTAGTTCGTTGGTCTGTCGCCTTGCTAACTTAAGACCTAGATTTAGTGTCCCTACCTACACCTACAAATAAGAATACCTACTTATAAAATCATGGTTCGCCGTTGTTCACTTTTAGTTAGTTTTGGTTAGTTAGTTAGTTTGGAAAACACTTAGTTTTCTTGTATAATTTGTTTACTTATAATATAAAAATCGATTTAAGACCAAAAATAAAATAATCTATCGGGCGATGCGTTTTTTATTCGCAAAGAAGGGTCACGTGACCTCCAAAAGGTTTGAATAAACAGGTCATAAATTGAAAAACCAAAATAAATTTTAAAATTAAAAAAAAATAAAATATTTAAAATATATATACACGGTGTTTGCAGTCTTATGTCACATATTAAAGAAGATGATTCTATATCAAAAAACATGAAAAACCACTATAGGAACATAGGTCTAAAAACCAACCCTAAGGCAGTTACGACCCTTTAAAATTGTAATAAACACAAGCCGTGAAGATATGTAATGCTACGCATTCCATTATATATTACTCGCAGTAAATGGTATATTACATTTTCCCAAATAATTAAAAAAAAAATAATTTTCAAATGTAATATATATAATATAATTGGTTCTTGAGTTATCGTGTCAACAAAAAACGGGATACCAGACGGACAGACGGACAGACGGAAGGACATTTTCAAAGTTTCTTAGTTTTTCATGAAACATATTTGTATTTTAATTTTTTGTCTATGAGGTTTTTTGGCGAATTTGGGAAACTACCGTATAATATTATTCTAGCGCAGACGCTGTGAATAATACCATAAGGTTTTTAATTAATATCTCTGGTACCCTTTGAGATAGAGCGACGAGGTTTTGCATGTAAACTAACCCTTATAAGGCCCATCTTCGTATATTATTTTTATCTACTTATTTTAACCAGGGGCGTGCGAAACGGGGGAGCCTTATCAGTTTCTTGCCAAAAACTTTTTTCTGTGTAACTTTCCTTTGTAATACCGCAGAATTAACTATTTTCGGGAAAAAAATAATTTGAAGGTGCAATTTCACTTTTCAAGGACTAAAACTTAAATACTAAAATGTTGAAAACCAAAAAATTCAATTGAGCTGGGCGAATGTACTTCAAAAACTAAGAAAAAAACCTTATTTACAGGTACTTCTAAAAATCAATCCTAAGGGAGATATGGTCACCTAAAAATGCACCATTTTTAAAGAGCCATAGTAACTTTAGGACCAATTTTTCGACCTTTTCTTCTCGATTTTTGATGTACCAGACATCATTGAAATTTTCGTTTTCAAATTTTAGTTATTAATTCTTAGTTCTCGAAACGTTAAACTGCACCTTCAAATTAATTGTTCTCAAAAACAATTAATCCTACAGTATTACAACAAAAGTACCTTTTTTATGTATTTTGATCTGAGAAATCATGTTTCAATAATAAAATTACAAAAAAGTTGCACAGAAAAAAGTTTGGGGCAGAATGCATATATGCATTTTTATAGTAAGATAAATATCTTACACACATTCTCATTGTTCCAGGGGTTCAATTTTTTTAGCCACCTGGCTAGAGGCCTAAGTTGGCATTTGGAGATTGGCGGTTTTAATTGGAAACTGTCTATTAAAGTTCCTAAAAGTAATTTTAACACTAGGTCATATTAAAGAATTAATGCATGCAAAAATATTCCTTATTATTTTTTTATAATTTATTAGAATACTTGTATTATAAAAATAAACAAAATATTCCTAATAAATTATACGTTTCTGGTTCTTTTCCTAATCGTTATTTAAATATATGCATATATATATTTCTGAGAATTACCTATAAGTAAATAAAATTGTAAACAATTTATTTTATATAGGTGTGTGAAAACGTATACTTTGTCCAAACCCAAATAGTTAATTTATTAATTAATAATTATAATTATATTATATTATATTTAATAACTATTAATAAATTCAATATTTAATGAACCTATACCGTAAGTCAAGAAAACACTAGTAGATTTGGGGTTATGAGAAAAAATATTTTTTCTACGATCTAATAGAAAAGTTAACATTTCTACAAAAACAAATGAAGTTGTAAGACCGCAAAATAACCTATTTCTTATAATTTTACTTTTCTGCATGTTCCATGAAAGCAAGCGCAAAATTGAGTTTTGCGCGCTACAGTGTAGGCAACCGGGAAGTCAATCGTAAAACAGCTGTCAAGTATATGCTACGAGATGTTGTGTTGCACCATTTTTTTAATATAAAATTATTATTAATTTTGAATCAAATCTTAATTTTGTGTGCTAAATATTTGTGTGTTAAATATTTGTTGTTATGAAGGAATTATGGAGAGTTACAGTGATAAGCATTTTTCTTCTAATCCACCAGATTTGCAAAAAAATGCAAGTGCTGCGACCGTGTAAGGAATATAAATTTACTGCCTGAAATGTATTTATTAATTATAATTATTTTAGATCGTAGAAAAAACGTTGTTTGTATTACGAGTGCATAATGTGATTTCTGCTTGAGCGTGAAATTTGCAACAAAAACAGGAATCACGATCTTAATAAAAAAATAACTATTTTGACATACAAATCTCAATGGTTTCGTTTGGTTTAGTCTAGCCGCAATGGAGCTCTCTACAACTAGAATTATGAAACAAAAAGACGTCTACCCTATCTCTATCTCATTTGTGCTACACTTTCCAGACAACCAAATAAATACTGTATTTGTTTTTCATACAACAAATATAGTATTTATTTGGTTGGCCGGAAAGTGTAGCACTAAGCGGCACGAACGTACATAGCTAATGTGAATCTGTAGAATAAGATAATTCTATTTTAGATTTTAAGCTTTCACGGCCATTAAGATATAAAGAACTTTCACTTTCGGGTTTAGACCGTGTTAATGGATTTTCACTTTCCGACGTTTCGTCTCTTACTACTAGAGACATCTTCAGGGATTAATCTGAAACTGTTTCAGTTTGGACTTCAGGGATTAATCTGAAACTGAAACAGTTTCAGATTAATCCCTGAAGATGTCTCTAGTAGTAAGAGACGAAACGTCGGAAAGTGAAAATCCATTAACACGGTCTAAACCCGAAAGTGAAAGTTCTTTATAAGATAATTCTACTAAAATTTAGATGGCGCCAGTAATTTCTTTAATAAAAATAATATAGTTACACTTTTCGCCGGGTCAAGTAAATATTGTATTTGTTCAACAAAGAACAAATACAGAATTTGTTTGGTTGGGTGGAAGTGGGAGGGTATGTATGTCTTCTATCCTTTTTGGGTAGAACTTTTGTCCCTGTCTAATCTAACGGGAGAAATCGCCATTTAGCCCAAATATACATTTTTAAATGGAACATCAGCATAATTTCGGTCATTCAGACATTGTCATATTTTTATTTTACCTATGCATATAGTCAGATTTGATTTTTTATCTAGAATACTGCAAATGTTTTAAAAAGGTTCCTTTTTGAGCTAGAAGCATCACTTTTATGTTAAGTCCAAACGTTTTTTTTTTTCTGTAAATGTTGAAAAAATATAGGGTAGGATCACCGGTTTTAGCCACTGCACCGGTTTTAGCCAGTCAGAGTAGTTTTTTGGGTAAAGCTAAGAAATAGGAGATTTTAGATCAAAATTATCGTTTAAATCCGATTTGAATGATAAAAGTTGGGACAACAAATATGTTAAATAAGTTTTAACTGTAGCGAAACAAATACAGCGCCTATTTAAAATTTTGATTTTGAAAAAAATGTAATTTCTTATGACTTTTCTTAATAAACCGCTAGAAAAATAATTTTAAATATCTAATTCAGGTAAAACTAAATTCGTAAAACATTTATATCAAATTAAAGGTAAGTCATTAAACAGTTACTTTATTAATATTTTACTACATATTTTGAAGAATTTATTCTTAAATTTGAATGGCGATAACTGGGACACTAATATGCTTCTCTTTCTAGTTATAGCCACAGAATTGGCTAAAACTGGAACCTAAGTAGTAGCAGTTATAGCCAATGTCAAAAAATATCAATATGTCAAAATTACTGTTCAAATAATAAAGATTTTAGCGAAAACCACCTTTAAATATTAGCCAATAATACATTTAAATTAAAAAAGGAGGAGTATTATACAAAATATAGTCGAGAACGGGCCATCAAAATGACTCAAATGATTCAAGACTGAAGCTGAAAACTAAACATGTCACAATGTGAAATTGTAACATACATGTAAAGTTTTTTGTAAAACTTATAGTGTTGAATATGGTATAAACTACCAGCTGGTTCAGATCCCAAAAAGACTCTAAACAAATAAATAAAAAATAAATAAAATTAATAAATATTTATAATTATCGGATAATTATCCAAGAAAAGATGTATGTAAGAAAAAATGTAATAAAAAAAGAAATCATTTTAAATATTGATTAAGAAGTATATATTTTTAAAAAACTATAAATTTTAAATGTTCTAAAACTGTTACAAAAATATAAATTTATTTTTAACATCTTTTTAGTTTTTTTTAATGGTGGCTATATCTGGTGAATTTTTATGGCTAAAACCGGTGCTTGGGTGGCTAAAACTAGAGAATTGGTATTATTTTGTTTGTTTTTTATTTTATAACATATCAGCTGAAGTTATATTGTTTAAACGTTTATTTTATAGTAGAGATATATTGTAAGTTTCAGAAAAACCAAAACATGCAACCTTAACATTATAATGGAACATAATAAAAAGAAATAAAAACAGAATTTTTCTTAAGGTGGCTATAACTGGGATATCTACTGGGTTCACAGAAAAAATAATTAAATAACCACAGATAACCACAGAATTAATATATTATTTACAATTATCAAATAATCACAGATTAGTGCAAAATGTCTTTAACGGCTCAGATTTTTATGAGAAAGCATAATTTTATATTTAGTTATTTTTTCCTATTTTTAGTTTATTTATATTTTTTTAGTAAAAACAGCGGTTACTAGTAAATGTTAGTAATATAAACTAATGTGGGTAATAGGTTTAAAAACATGCTATGAACCTTGTACAGAAGAAGGTCGTCTTTACTAACAGACTTCTCATATCGTCTGTGATACTGCAATACTGCAACACGTGTTATACGAATAAATCAAAGTTTTGATTTTTTGTTATTATAGTACTAAGTAGGTATAGAGCTGGTGACCATTTTTATTTCATTATTTTTTCCCAGCTGTATTTTATATATGTCTTAAGGTACATTCAAATTATGCTATTTGCAAATTGCCAGGTCCTGGATCTGGTTCCTTTGGATGCTAAAAGCTTCGAAAAAGTGGTGAAATGATGAAATATTTTTAACTTACCGTCAAACACATTACATTTATTACATCTAGTCTAGTCTATTTTCACAGTTTTACACAATTATTTACTATGCTAAGGGATAAAAAAAGGCTTTAAAATGTTTATTTGACATATGTCAACACTAAAAATTCTGATGAATTTTCATTTAATCAAAATGTCATTTTATAAATTCTCATTTCTTTAAAAAATTCAGTATCACATATGTCAGTCACTTTTCAAAGACTTTTCTACCTCTCGGCCCTAGAATTATTGCGTATAACTATGAAAATAGCTTAATCTGACTGTAATAAATGTAATGTATATGACTCCGCAAGTTAAAAATAGAATTTTTTGCTAGCTAATTGTCAGAGTTTTGGAGCTTCTAGCACCCAAAGGAACCTGAACCGGAGCCTAGCAATTTGAAAATGGCTTAATTTGAATGTACTTTAAGACTTATATAAAATACAACTGGGAGCAAATAATGAACTAAAAATGGTCACCAACTTTTCGACTAGTAGGCTGTGTAGCTTCCGTAGGTAGCCTACTCAGTTCTACCATACAGGCCTGCAGGGTGAGACGAATGAACTATTATCAACCCTACCTAGCCTGCTAAGTTAGTGTTTTAACAACAAAAGCAAAACGTGCTACTTGACATATTGCAGTATTACCGGCAATGTGTTTCTTTATAATTACAAATTTGTATATTCATATGCTATTTTTATAAATTTAATTTTATAATATAAATTATACTGCCCTATTAAGGTAGAAAGCAGTATCTCCATAGCGACGTTTTCACGTTGTAATATTTTGAAAACAATACCATTGACAAATTGAGTTACTGCTTTCTAGCTTAGAAGGGCATTATATGTACCTATTAGGTATACTTAATTAATTAGTATTTCCTATATATTATAGGGCATTACTGACTGATAAAAAAAAACTTTCCTACACAAAAATTAGGTTTAGACTTTTTTCTCCCGTAAATAAAAACAAACCAAAATTTTCGGACAGATCTGAAATTTGCAGACCCATCTGCTAAAAATGCCGATACCGTTAAAAATAAATGTAAAATAATGTAAAATACTTTTTTGCACGATCGGGTAATTTGACATGTTTACTAGTCTAATTATGACAGCAGTAGGTTATGTTTACAAATTGCTGATCGGTAAGTAAATTACTTACCGATCGAGAGGCGGTAAATAAATAATAATCTTTAATTTTTAAAGCTTCAAATTAGTTTTTATTAAAGTTAAATATAAAATTACAATTGGAACAATAACTGTTAAACGCTATTGGACTATTCATGTTTCTTCTTAACTTTTCTATGTTTTCACATATTTTTTCAATGCACCATGTTTTGAATTTTTTTCAACTATTTTCATACTGATCTTTTGATTTTGATTTTTTGATATTGGCAAACTAACATCTCTACTCTAAATTTCTCTACTCCCTAACATCCCTACTCCATAACATCCCTACTCCACAACAACTCTACTCCACAACAACTCTACTCCGTAACATCTCTACTCCATAACATCTCTACTCCGTAACAACTCTACTCCACACTATAGACACTCGATTAGCCACTTGTCTTAACTCAAAAGAATATTTGTCATGCTAAGTCACTATCAAAAATGAATTCAGTTTATTAATTACTTACATATTAGTGCATGTTAAGAGTACGCGGTCATTGTTGCTTTTAGAATAATTCATTTATGATTGTTCTAGATTTACATTTAAAGATAAACGATTTCTAGGAAAAAAATAAAATAATCTAGAAGAAGAAGATTCTTTGTTCTTTGAACTGCTAATAAAGTGCATATAGTGTGGAGTAGAGTTGTTACGGAGTAGAGATGTTATGGAGTAGAGATGTTACGGAGTAGAGTTGTTGTGGAGTAGGGATGTTATGGAGTAGGGATGTTAGGGAGTAGAGAAATTTAGAGTAGAGATGTTAGTCTGCCGATTTTTCGGGTATAATTGCAAAACATCTTATATTCCACGCACCTTAAAGCTCAAAATTATCATCTTGGCCCATTTTTTACAAAAAATGTCTATTTTATAAAGATATTAATTGGCACACAAGACAAACATCAAACATAATTAGGAATTTAGCATTGTTTATTATACGTAGCAACCCGTTGTTAGGGTTAAATTTTATCAAAGGTACTGACTTGATTTTTACAATAAAATAAATTTTACGTTTTAATTTCACTTTTATAAATCTTATTGATTTTTATTTTTTTGGATCGTGTAAAAACCGTAATAAGCATCACACCATTAAGTGTTTTACCGGTTTTGGATAGTATTGGAGATTTCGACTTCGTCTCAATCTCCAAAATAATCCTCAACCGGTAAAATGCACTTACTGCCCTTAATACTTAAATAACTATAATTTATTTACATAGTTTACTTTTTTACTATACTTAAATATGTTTAATTTAAGAGTTCATCGTAAAACCTAGCATTTTTTTTAAAATCATGTGAATGTGTATAAATAAATTTAATTTATTTTACAATAATTAAAAAGGCTGGTAACATTTTGTAATTTTACAAAAAAAAATCCACTACTAGCTTTAGAACATACCATTATTTATCATGTTTTCAGACTGTGAACTCAATTTTCTTCACCTATAGCAATAATAATTTTTTCTCTTCTAGTAGGAGTAAATTTTATAAAAAAATGATATCTGCCACTTGATTTTCCTTAAACCTCAAAGACATATGTCATTGCTTATAACTTTTAATGGACAAAACTCAAAAATATTTTGCCATTGGATAAAAATAGATCATGGCAATTACTATAAATGAATTATAATAATAATACCCCCTCACACCTATATTTGGAGTTCCACAAGGTACAATTTTGGGCCCAATATTCTTTATATAAACAATTTGTTTAGAGTAAAAGTTAAGGGTAAGACTATTTTCTATAAAGCCTTAACCTGGGATTTACTTAAGGATCAGATAGAAACTGATCTTGTTTATATAAAAGAGTGGTTTGATAACAATATCTTGACTATCAATCTAGAAAAGACCATGTATGTGGCTTTTGGTTCCTATAAAAACAGTCTGCCTACTTTCAATGCCCTTAATTTTGAGCTCGACAACGAATTGTTTACTATAAATTCAGTTAACTCCGCAAAGTTTCTTGGAATAGCAATTGACCAACACCTTAAGTGGGACCTGCAAATGCAACATATAAACAATAAAATAAAATGCTTTATTCCATATTTTAAAACTATAAGAAAATTTTTGACGATCAGACAACTAAATATTATATATGATGCTCTGGTTGAATCTCATTTAAGGTATGGTATTTTAGGATGGGGAGGAGTCTATAAAAATTATTTAGAAGACTTAGAGGTAACCCAAAAACGTATATTAAAAACAATACATAATAAAAGTTATACTTATCCTTCCGATAATCTATACCAGATGTCAAATAAAATGGATTGCAGGCAGTTGTATTATTTAGCACTGGTCCAACAGACACACACTGAAAAAAAAGTATATAAGAATACAAATACACGCAGCAGTTCAAACTTACCTGTTCCAAAAATCTTCAAAACTATTGGTCAGCGATGATATACTTATCTTGGTCCTAGAATTTATAACTCCTTACCCCTAGAAATAAAAAATATGTCATTTAATAAAAGATTTAAAAGAACAACCAAAGCTTATGTACAACATTTATCCAGAGATTATGTACACAAAGAAATTGACCTGAAAAACAAAAATAATGGTTAGGTTCATGAAATAACTTCTACTTACCTTATATTTTCTACTTACCTTATATTTTGTTATATTATCCTTAGCTGCTGAAGTGGGTATATATGTGTATGTATATGTGTGTGTATATATGTATGTGTATGTATATGTATGTGTATATATATATATATATTGCGTTTGCTGTATATTCTTAAATAGTATAATCTTAAATAAAATTTATCAATCTTTTTAATCTATTTTAAGTTAGGTTTTAGTAAGTATTGTCCTAGATTTAATAAATTATGTAGTTAATAATTAATTATTAAGTATTGTCTTACTTTAGTTGCTATTTAGTATATTTCTTTAATATTTTTTTTATATTTGCACACACAAATAAACATTTGTTTGTTTATTTAAGTGCATTTCAGCATATTTATTGCATTTCGTTTGTCTTGTTTGTATTGTTTTTCTTTTTTCAAGCAATAAATATTATTATTATTATTATTATATATAATATAATATAACATATTATTCAGTAAATAAACAACTTACCGACGTTTTCACACATTTAAAAAATATCAAAATGCAACCCACTAAAACTTTTAACTTTTAGTGAATAAATCAATTTATTCATTTGTTTTCAGAAATGGCGTTTTCAAAGGAACTTGCAAACATTTTAGTTTATTATTCATATAAAAATATTAAATAATAAGAATAAATGAGCTAGTAGTGAAGAAAATAATATATAAACCACGGTATAGAAGACTATTATAGACTCGCACTTAAATCCCTAGCTCCTACGCAGCTCGGGATTTAATACGCTCGGCTATAAAAAATGTCTTCTCTACCTTGGTATATAATTACTATTAATATATAATTTAATACAGTAAAAGAGCTTTCCCATTTTACACATCCGCGCATAAAATAGATTTTTTATTATTAGATTTACTTTTAGCAACCTCAAAAATATACCAATTTTCACGAAAACTACCCCCCGCCTCTTAGGGGATGCAGTTAGAACTTTTTTATTATCAGATTCTCTTTCAGCAACCTTAAAAACCCCAATACACCAATTTTCACAAAAACTACCCCCATCCTTCAGGGGGCTAAATTAGAAAAAAATTATTAAAAGGTTCAGTTTTAGCGACCTCAAAAAGCCCAATATATAAATTTTCAAGAAAACTACCCCCTGCCCCTCAGGGGGTGGAATAAGATTTTTTTTATTATCAGATTCACTTTCAGCAACCTCAAAAACCACAATGTACCAATATTTACGAAAACTACCCCCCATCCCTCAGGGGGTGGATTTAGAATTTTCTTATTATCAGATTCACTTTCAGTTTTCACGAATATTACCCCCACCCCTCAGGGGGTGAAATTAGAAAAAAGTTATCAGATTCATATTTGCCAATCCCAAAAACCCCTATATACCAATTTTGACGAAAATAATGAAAATATTTAAAAATATTTACCCCCTCACCCCCTCGGGGGTGGAGTTAGAAAAAAAAATATTATCAGATTCAATTTAAGTAACTTCATAAACACCTATATAGCAATTTTCAAATTTTTCTAAAAAACAATTTTCCCCATTTGCCCCCCTTGCCGCACCCCAATGTTCACCAAAAACAATCCGGAGCTAGAACTTTTGGTACATGTATGTCAAATTTCAAGTCTCTAGCTTAAAGCGTTCTTAAGTTATCGAGCCCACAAGATTTCCGGGACAGACCGAACGACCGACCAATCGACCGACCGATTGACCGACCGATCGACCGACAGACCAACCGACCGAGCGACAATTTTTTTTTGCTTGAAATTGATTTATATTAACATAAAACATCATAAAACGCGAAAATACGCAAAAAAAATGAAAATTTTTGCACGAATACAAGGCTTTCTGAAATTTTGAAAATTTTCAAAATGTAAAGCAAAATTACATAAAATTGCCACAATACTATTAACTGATTAAACCTATGAAAACCTATTAAATTTATAGGTTTAAGTAGGGAATTTCCTAGTTCAGATCTGCGATTTTTGAGAACCAAAACACACCTAGAGTTATATAAATAAAGTTAGAGAACATCCAGAATCTTTTTTCTGCAAGAGAAAAAAAACTTGTCAAAAACATGCGCATTTTTTCTTTTGAATAAAATATAGCTATATATAGCTATAAAATTCAAACTGATTCATACGATTCTATATAGAATCGTTTAAATAAGTTTGACTTTTTTTGACAAGATTTGATAGAAAACTTTGTAAAAATTTGCCCTACTTATACTACTATAGTCCTATCAATCAGTTTCATAGGATCAAACAGGTTTTTACAGTAATATCAAAGTCATAGGTCGTACCTATCAAACCCTATAGAATCGCAGGGATAATATGTATTTTTTTAAGCGAAATATGAACTAAATATATTAAATAAATACCCTTATTGGAATAAAGTGGGATGCAAAAAGAAACCTGTAAGTCTATTTTTAATGTTTTTTCAGCGGTTTTTATTTTGTATTTTAAAATAATTCTTATTTTGAAAATCTAATTTGACTTAGTAAAATGAATAATAACTATTATTACCATTACTATAGTTGACGTAAACATTAAAATTTAAAAAGTTTTAACTATTCAATTTAAAGAAAATAAAAGTGTCTCACTTATTTTCGATACAACTTTATCAAAAGAAGTTATAGTATGACACACGGTAAGAAAGCTAAGACAAAAGGGGGAAGTAGGAGCAAAAAACGCTCTGTTTAAAACGAGTTCAACGTGAACGTGTTTTTAGTTAGATTTTATATTGAAGGATATTGCTTTCTCATTTTTTGCCGTATTCTTTCGATAGCTTTAGAACCGTGTGTCAGCCTTAGAACCGTGTGTCAAACAATATTATCCCTATAACAGGGAAGTCGTCCCGTGCTGTTATAGTATTACATAGCTAGTATTTAATATAACTATTATGCCAGTTTCGAAAAAGGTTTCGTGCAAGAAATTAGATTGACATTGCAAAAATAATGTATTTAATAGCCCTTTTTATAATATATAGGCTGGAAATAATATTTAGAGTTAAAATTTTGAAAACATCTGCTACTTGATACCCAGTAATAATTATAATAACTTAAAATGGTAAGTAAAACATCTATACTAAGAAAAAAAATGTTCACGATTTATATGATAAAATATTATTTCTGTCTGTCTGTCTTTCTGTCCGTATTAAGCGTCGGTGTGCCCGTGAAAATTTGTGACCACTATGACTCGTAACTTCAAACTTGGACCATTAACTCCTTATCCAAAACTCTCGGCTGGGATTATTTGGTAAAAAATTGTTAAGGGGGTCAAACGGACTAAAAACTATCTTTTTAATTTTTTTTTATTTATTATTTTTTTTTTTTTCGAACAAAGAAATAATTTTTTAATTTTTTGTACGGGAACTATTGTTTTGTTGGCAGCAGTATTTTAAATTAAAATAATAATATTAATTTAAGTAAACTTAAAATCTATGCAAATTTAAATACATGCAACTGTTTTACGTTTAGCATAGTGTTTGTTTATAATAAAATACAACTAAATAATTTTACGAGCATATAAGAAATACACTATAAGAGAAAGTCAAATACGTGACCGTGAAAAGTATTCAGGACCCGAACCTGTGTTTTGGCTTCTAGGTACGACTGAGCGATGGCGCCAGCTGTATATGAACTTGATTGTTTAGTGGGAGTGGGGTGAGGGGTGGTATATCTGTCAAAACAATTGAAATTTTACTCGTGAAATTTTACTCGTGATTTGCAATTTATTGTGCTTTTATACCGAACTTTTATTGTGATGTCTAATACAAAATGTGTATTGTACCGTTTTACAAGGATCAGTTAAGTAAACGTCACCGTTTTCCTAGTGATGCACACTTATTTAATGTGTGGGTCAAAAACATTAATAGTGCCAAGTTAAATAAAATGACTAAAGGTAGGGACTGACTTATTATTTTGACTGAGCTATTTAGGGCAGGGACAGCCCCTACACAAAAAAAACTTATTGATTTGACTGAGCTGTTTAGGGCTGGGACAAATGCCCTAAAAAGCTTCTTACCATTTTTACTGATATGTTTAGGGCAGGGATGGCCCCTATCGAAAAGAGCTTATCAGTTTGACTGAGCTAGCCTTAAACAGCTGTTTAGGGCTGGGATAGCCCCTGGCCAGAAAAGCTTATCGGTTTAACTGATTCTTATTGTTTATCTGTTAAATGTAGGAATACTAATTATAAAAACTTTGCAAATGTGCTCTGCCCTTAGGCAGTATATTGTGTATGACACTCAATTATATATGAAGGCAAATGTTTACTCCTCATATATATTTATTTATAATAAAAAGTTAACTGTTAAAAGTACGACATAATTGTTTTAATTTCCTATTTACGTTTAAAATAAAATATATAAAAATCAAAGCCAAGTGTTTTTTTTTTAATTATATAGGTTTATTTAGCAAAAGATAAAATTTCATATTTTTAAAGTTTAACAAATTTTACATTTAATTAAAATTTCGATTCATATATTGTTATTTTTAATTAATGTGCGGGTTAGATAACCCACTTGTTAGACTTTTTAAAAATTTGTTTTATCTTTTGGTGAATAAACTTAAAATTTTAAATAAAAATACAGAGCTTTTCCCCATTTTTACAAAATCAATTTGGGAAAGCATTAGTAATCTTTATTACCGACTTCCGTAGGTTATCTGTAATATCGGCGGTCGTTGACCGTGAATTTAGTGAATTTTAAAAAACAACCGCTAATGGCGGTACAATAGTTTTCTATCTCTATCATTTGACTTTCTCTTATAGTGTATTTCTTATATGTTTACGAGTTGCTAAATGCCAAACTGGGCATCTCAATGGCAGCACTTCATGCCGAGTTTGGTTTGGTTTTTGGTTAGTTTGGTGTTTTTTTAACAGGCGCAAAACCAACGTTTACGTAAACCAACGCTCTTCATTAAAAAAAAAAACACCAAACAACCAAAAACCAAACCAAACTAGGAGATGGCACAGCACGGAGCACCGCCATATTGAGGCCCAGTTTGGCATTTAGCCACAAATATAATTTTGTAGAATTCTGTAATTTAAAACAACAAGTAAAGTAGGCATCTGATTTTTTATTAGGTTACAAAATAATATCTGATTTAAAAAATATTTGAAAATATTAAGTAGGCAGTGGATAAAATATACAGAACGTGTCAAAAGCCCCCCCCCCCCTTTAACTTTTGAACGGCTTAAGATATCAACTTAAACTTTAGAACATGTAAATAACATAACCCAAATAATTGTTTGGTATATATTTGGTATGCTTAGGGGGCACGATGGAGACAGGGGGGCAATTTTTTTAATAGAAATAGGGTCGTGTGATGCATAATTTTAAAGCTTATAGAATTCTCTATTCGTCCACATATTTTTTTATTTTTTTAGATCATTTTTTGGGGGTTTAAAATAGGGTTAAAAATGGTAATTTTCGTCAAAATTTCTTTAAAAAAGTAAAACAATTTTTGAAAAATGGTTTATTTTATGATGCAAATACGTCAATTATACTTTTAAACTAATTTTAAATAATATAAATATAATTTTACAAAAAACAATCTTAAAAAGTATTTTTTAGCAAAAAAAAATTGAAAAATGAAAACCTTAAAAAAAAACGATGTATCACACGGCCCCCTTTCCATTAAAAAAAATGTTCCCCCTTGCACCCCTGTGTCCATTGTGTCCCCTAAGAATATCAAATAACACAATCTTAAAGCTTATTTGGAGCTCTCTATGAATCAGTTTAATGAGTAACTAATAATAATAAATAAATAGCGAGATTTTTTTTAGAATGATCATAAAAGCTTTCGCATGATTAAAACTGTATCCATTGAATGTCTTAAAACCTTCTAATAACGTTCTAGGTAAAACATCGCATATTCTTAGAATCATACAACATTCCCAATATTTATTTTAAGAATATTCTTAGAACTGTTTTGTGCTATGCGGGAATATTGCTAAATGAAAATGATGCATGGCATTACTTGTAGATAAATTCCAAATACAGGAGCGTAGATGAGGGGGGTAATGGGGGTAATTACACCCCCCCCCTATAGGCGTGGGGGCCAATTTTGTTTGCAGGGCGCCAAGTTTGGTAGAAACCGTCAGGGACACAGTATTTTTTCTTGTTGGTATTTTTTTGGGCACTAAGTTTGGTAGAAACCGTCAGGGACAAAGCTTTTGTCTTAGGGTATTTTATTGGGCGCCGTAATTTTTTTTGTAGGGGCGCCACGTTTGGTAGAAACCGTCAGGGACAAAGCTTTTTTTCTTGATGGCATTTTTTGCGGGGAAATTTTTTTTTTGTACGCGCACAAAGCTTTATTTTAGGGTGTTTTTTCTTTTGCTAGGGGCGCCAAATTTGAGGCTTGAAATGCCGGGGTATTACCCCCATAGAAGAAAAAGATCTACGCCCTTGTTCAAATATGGTACTTTTTTCTTGTTTTTCGGATATACAGTATAAGCTCAATAATGTGAACATGCGTATATGTGAACTATTCGTTTTTGTGAACACAGAATATTTTCTATTGACTTGTCTGTAATGTGAAATCATAAACACTCGTTAACGTAAACTCGAGTATAATAAGGAAATTACAAAAAAAACAGTTTTTAATGTTTTTTTTTTCAGGTTAAGCTTTATTGTTTCCTAGTTTTAACCTTATGCTATTATGCATTGGCCACATCGTCCGAAACAAAATATACAACAAGATACGATAATGTTGATTTAGAAGAGATTATCAAAAGTGAAAGACTTCTGAAAAACTATGTCGACTGTTTATTAGAGAAGGCACATTGTACCCCCGATGGGCTCGAACTAAAAAGTAAATATAGGGAAACCCGGGGCGAAACAGGATTGGTAACCTTTATGGCAAGCCATTAGGAGGATTTGAGGAAAATCTTCACAAAACTGTTAAATTATCGTTTATTCAGTGTCTTTGAAACATTATGATTTATAAAATTAAATTAAAAAATAGAGTCACAAAAAAAATACCTTTCATTCCGTTCTGTCCCATGCCCGTGGCAGAATGGGGTATGTTATTTAAATATCTAGATTCTTTTTTTTTACAATGATAGCTTTCACAGCACGTTAAATATTTTCTGAGGACCAAGTTTGCCTGTCAGTTTTTCTTTTGTAGTGACGCACAACAAAATTTTATTTTTTTAAATTTTACGATGGTAGTTTCCATAGCACTGTCCATATTCTTTAAGAAACAGTTTGGTTTGCAGTTTTTCTTTTGTAGTGACGCACCATCTATAACAAGAATATATACAGGGTGGCCCGTAAGTCACTTTACCATTTAAAAATTGAATAACTGTTTTGTTTGTCAATTTTTTTAATTTTTTTCTTTTACAATATAGAGTATAGGAAATGGAATTTTTTTTTGAACTATGCATGATAAATCATGTCTTTAAAATGACGTATATTTTCCGCTTTGTAAGCACGGGCTCTTTTCACGATATTTTCCATGACGGCTCCTACCATGTCTAGCTTAAGCTGTTAATAGTCCTGGGCTTATTGACATACACCCGATCTTTCAGGTAGCTCTAAAGAAAAAAATCCTGTGCTGTTAAATCGGGCGATCGTGAAGGAAAATGAAAATCCGAATTTCGCGAAATTATTCGATCTTCGAAAATCTGCCTTAAAAGCTGCATTGTGGCTCTGGTCGCATGGGTAGTTGCCCCATCTTGCTGCCACCATGTCTCTGGCATGTCCTCCACTGCAGGGCGCACAAAATTTTCCAACATTGAGCGATATCGGGCGCCGTTCACTGCAACTGTGTTGTCATTTTCCTAGCAGATGTAAAGCCCGATTGCCATTTAGAAAGTTACACAGCGCCAAATCGTGACCTTGAGGGGGTGCAATTTACGTTGGTGCATGACTCCAGCTGGAGCCATACATGTTAAGAGCCGTCATGGAAAATTTCGTAAAAAGAGCCAGTGCTTACAAAGCGGAAAATATACGTCATTTAAAAGACATGATTTTTCATAGTTCAAAAAAAATCCATTTCCTGTACTCTATATTGTAAAAGAAATTAATTAAAAACATTGACAAACAAAAAAGTTATTCAATTTTTAAATGGCAAAGTGACTTATGGGCCACCCTGTACAACAAGTTTACTACTATATTAACATAACTGGTACTCTCCCATTTCTCCCCATCCCATCCTGCATAAACGTATCAACTCATTTTACTCATTACGATCAGCATTTCTGCACAATAAACAGTCATCGGCGAATTTCCAGTGCTCGCAGAGGCGCCGCGTCGATTCTATCGTTGACGCGAGGTTTTAAATATTTACATTTTTATTTTCTTCGAAAAACACCGATATATTTACATATTTATAGTTAATACGTATATTCAATATTGTTGTGTGTAACAAATTAGTCGTCAAATGTTTCGATTTAGTGACCTTTATAAAAACTTCCCTCATAATTCGGCAAAATTATTCCGTAAGCTTATGTTTCTGTGTTTATTTTCAACGTTGATGAGTCATAACTGAATTTATTCCGATTAATGACAATAAATAATTAAAAGAATATATTACGAACTTCCCTAATAGGTATCATAAATATAATCAATTACCTACCTTGAATCAATATCCATAAATATTATAAATGTACGCAAAATTCGACGACACCTGTAAAAATTGCGGAAAGCGCAGAACACACAAAAAATAAGCAAGCCAATCAATGCATTGTAGCTCACTGAATGTTTAAATATGATTAGCTTAACTCTGCCACACATCCTCGCCCGATAAAAGCTCCAAAACGTTTCGCCCCGTATGCCCTTCCGCTCCGGTTTCCCCACTTGTACACTACAAGTGGGGAAAAAGTCTATGCAGATGCGCCTTCGCCAAATTTTCAAATATGAAAAATATGTACCCACACTTAAAACCTTTTCCAATTCCAAAATTTGGAATCCAAATCCAATTTAATTTCTGACTTTTTCCACAGTGGTGGTAAAAAAATATGGTACTGATTAATGTTTTTTTTTTCGTGGATTGGAATGGAATAGGACTCTAAGTAAAAAAGCGGATTTAATAGTTATTTATGGTACTAGTGGGTAAAGTAAGATATTGCCCATGAGAAAATTAACCTGCGAGGCGCCAGCCAAGCAGGTTAATTTTCGAGAGGGCAATATCGGTTTACTCATGAGTGCCATACAAGGTTTTATCCAATAAATAGCTTAGGAATTCATATTTTTATTAAAAATTTCAATGACATTTACAAGAAAATTATTTGACAAGTGACAGTTGAGTGGGTAAAATAAATAATTATCCACTCAATAAGGTAAAAGCCACGCGGGGGTTATTATTGAGTTTATCTATTTAAAATAAAGATGGTAATTGTCTTATTATCTGTATGTATTGGATAAAATATCTTTATTTGTTTGTTTTTTATAATTTTCTATATTTCAAAAAATTAGATATTTTCGCATTTTTTTGATATATTTTAATGAAAATTTTTTATAAATATCAGACATGGCTCTTATTATTATAACTCATATGTACGGTTTGTAAAACTAAAACAAGTTTTAGAATAAATCTATTTTTTTATTGAATTATTTCATGTTTATTTAATATCATTTTAATGTTTTAAAGCAAGGAGAAAAAGTTTTTTTTAATTTATCATTTTGTTATATACTTATATATTTATAACAAACAAAAATTTTGTTGCTCTCCTAAAAATAAATAAAATACTTTATATATATATATATATATATATATATATATATATATATATATATATATATCACAAAAAAAAAACGAGCTGATTATGAGAAACGGAAAAAGGTTTCGAAATCAGAGCATCAAATATAGATAGTTGATATTAAAAGATCCCCGGCAAATAAAAAGAAAGTCTATTTTTGTAGAGAAGTGTGAGTTATTTCAAAAAAATTGAATATCTTGGTTAAAAAAAATACTTGATGGCTTTATCGATGTATCATAAAGCTGAAATTTCTAGAATTTTATTGTTTTTTTAGAAAATATGCCCGATGCGATTGAAACAGATTGTGAAAAATGTAGTAAGAAACAGCAAGAAGGGTCAGAATTTATCATCAGATATCTTATCGACAATAAGCCGGAATACTGGAAACCTCTGGAAGAAAAGTACGATCCATCCGGAAGTTATAAGAAAAGATATTTCGAATTCAAAAATGCTGACAAATCTGATTCAATCCAAAAAACTTAAATGATTTTAAATCATTGTGAATTACGTTCCTTTTCTATATATTTAAACTCTTATCTATGTATTAAATTTTCTAATATAAATTAAGTTTATACGTAACATATTTAACATTTAAACAATAAATACCTAAATCAATTATTTTTTTATGCATAATTACATAAACTATTGTTATTTTAATTTTGGTCAAAATTAAATCGTAAAAAACTGGAAAAAGATATAAATGTAGTAAATAAACATAAATAATTATAAAAACTCCCAAGAACATCAGAAATGAAAACTAAAAATAGCTTAGTTTTAAGAATTTCAAATTTCAAGTAGTTATTAGAATTATTTAGTTTAGTTTAGTTTAGTTGTTTCAATGCGGGGTTCATAGCTCTCAACACCTGGTCTCTAGGGACCTTTGTGTTAACCGCACAGACCTCCACATATCATCCCTGTTTGTTTTAAAGTCCAGGTATGGTTTCAGGGGAGTGTTCGTGATCTCGTTTGGTTCTAGCGAGTCGTTCCCAAAGTACTTCCATCTTAGGCCTATTAGCAATGGACATTCACATATGAGGTGGTAGGGTTCTTCATCCCATTCCCCACATCTCCTGCACATGGGGCCCGTAGTCTGTCCCATTACGCGTCGGTGCTTTTTCAGTAAGCAGTGTCCGTTATTGCTCTCAGTTGACTCCTGGACATGCCTAGAAGTTTGCTGGTTCATTTCTTGGTTGGCCCCCTAGAAAGAGTTTAGAGTGCCTCATTTTAGCTGCATCTATCCAGTGTTGCTGGTGTTTATCCCGCAACATTTTCCTTACCTCGTGTCTGGCCGTGGAATATGATACCCCACAGCACGGTTCTAGTCCTATGAGTACAGCTTCACTTCCCTTTCTTGCAAGGTCGTCTACCTTCTCATTACCATCTATACCTTGATGTCCTGGTACCCATATCAAATTTACTTTGTTCAGCCAGTTTACATAGCTCGTTTTGGCATTCATATATCATTACAATTATTTGTCAAAATTAATGGAGAGCTCCTAGCACAAGCTTTGAAGCCAATTTGGGGCTCTCCAAGCATTTGTAATATACATAAATAAATAAATTATAATACATGTATCTAAAAATTTTAATCAGACGATAGTGTTACGGCGCCGCCGGGTAGACCCATCTCACCCCGCCTTGGCAATGAACCGGCCTAAGCCTTTCTTTAATTAAAGTTTTACATACTGTAGTAGAATTTTTTCATTGTTTTATTGTATAATATAAAATAAATATTAGCTTATTAAAAATATATCTATACGGGTTGATTTAGAAATAAGTTACAAAACTTTAAGGGCGATTCTAGGTCCAAAAATATGAAAAAAGGTTCTTATGGTCCGGAAATGACCCTCCCAAGGGTACATCTGAAAAGTAGTTTTTATATAATATCTCTGGAACCCTATAAACCACAGTAACGAGTTTTTTCACATGTCTTAACATTGATAAAGCTTATCAATTTATGTTATTTTTATTTGGTATATTAACCACGTGCAAAATGTGGGGGAAATTTCGCCTTTCTGGCCAAATTTTTTATCTGTAATTTTTTTGACATTTTTGATTAAAAATACATAAAAAATGTGCTCTTTATTTAACACCATAGGGTCAACCGTTTTCGAGAAAATTGCAATTAAACTTTATGTTCCGAGCATCAAAAATCGGAACTAAAAAATGCACCAATAATACTGCTGGGTTCTGCATTAAAAACTTTGAAAAGAAGCTCCTATACATCTAGGTTCGGAAATCAGTTTTAAGTGTACTACGGCCTTTTAAAGAATAACACTTTTTAATGGACCGTAGCTCCCTTAAAAGCGATTTGTAGATATTTGTTTCTGGATTTTTTTTTATAATTTTTGATGTAGAATCGCCCTGCAGTATAGAAATTTTTATTGTTGCATTTTTAGTTCCCCTTTTTTATGCTCAGCATGTGAAATTTCCTCTTTAATTGTATTTTTCTCGCTAGGTTTGGACTTCCGCCCTCGCAATTACCAGATTTTTCCCTATTTATAAAAATTTCCGGTTATATGACTTCACTAATACCCAAACGATTTAAGCTAAATCATAGAATATTCAAATAAATAAATATAAGCACTACAAATAAATTACTCAAAGCAAAAATTAAGAATATAATTAAATTCAAAACATAATATATTAATTTATTTTTATTATTTTCAAGTTTAATTAAAATTTAAAAAAGAACAGGATATTTAGTGGTCTTCCTTGTAAGTAATCAGCATCAGTGGTGTAGATAAAGCATTATTATAAATATAATTTAAGGAAATATTAAGGGAGATAATTATCCTCCCTAGGATTTTTTATACTTTTTATTTAGTAATTTAATTTCCTGAAAAATCGGAGTAACTAAAGATGAATTTATAATAGACCGTCAAACAGGGTTAAGTGAATCACTCAGGGTAAAGTGAGTCACACGTTTCGCGTGGCAGCTCAAAGCTAATAATGAGTACGATATTTAGACCGATCGATCGATCGACACTGGTCTCAGGAACCCTAAAGTATTTCCAAATATGCTATATTTTTTTAAAATTTGGTGCTAAATACAAACGCCGATTTACACTGAAGCATTTGGGTTGTTTTGTATTTCATGTCAATAACCAAGCCAAAAACCACTGTGCGCTATATCTCAAAAAAAAAAACGAGATGATCGAGAAAAATGGAAAAAAATTCAGAAATCAGCGCATCAAATATAGCCAGACGCAGCTAAAAGCTCCCCGGCAAAAAAAAATCTTTTTTTTTTGTTGAGCAGCAATTATTAACAATTATAAATTGTAAATAATTTTTCTATAAAATTGCCCATTAAAAATATTTTTTTAAGAATAATTGCACACTTAAGTAAGTATACTTAATATATTAAATTACGTCCCATAAAGTTCAAAGGTGGAGAAGTAAAAAATGAAGCAATATGGGTAATTTCGCTAAAAATTAAATTTGGGTTACAATAAACCGCAAAAAGGTCTTGATAGAGACAGAAAAAGTATTAATCACGATAGAAAAAGTAATCGAACAAAAAAAAGATAAATGAACGACAAAAAGGTATTTGCACGACAGAATAGGTATTTGCACCTTCGAATGACAAAATAGGTATTTATACTACAGAATAGGTATTTGTATGGCAAAAAAGGAAATGGGCGACAAATTAAGTGTTTAAGATTTATGAATTTGAAGGTATTCTCCCCGTTTTGAATTAATAAAAAGTAAAAGTCCTGCAAAAAAAAACCAAAGTATTTATACTAGTATCCAAACGTCCGAAAGTCCAAACTTTAATTAATTTTTCCTGCAAGCGTGCGGAAAGATAACTCTTTCCGCACGCATATGGGTGTGGAAAGAAAGCCTTTTCCGCACACATAAATATTGTTTAATTTCTTAATTGCGTAGTGTTATTCTTGCTACGCGTCGTTCAGGCAAATGCAATCGAGTGCGGAAAAGGGCCTCTTTCCGCACTTGTTAGGAAAATAGCTTTAACCTATATATACTTTTAGTTCAATGATATAGAGCCCCAAATAACTACGAAAAGTGTATTTTTTATATTTTTTAGAATGACTAGTTGATGAATTGACATTCGATCAAAATTTGATCATCAAATAAATCAATTAAAATGTATTACTATAATTTAAATTAAAACACCTAAGAACATTTTCCCTAATAAATAAAAATAACTCTATACAATTTATTATTCCATCAATCTATTTTCTAATCATACATAATCGTACAGAGTGATATTGGTAGACTGACAGTTTCGGGCTGCTGGCCCTCATCAGTAACATGATTAGAAAATAGATTGATGGAATAATAAATTAATATTTTTATAATTTTGTTTAAAATTAAAAATTTCTGTCCTTACTAACTCTATACAAGTTCTACGGCACTGCAATTAACATATAATCAAAATCAAAAGTCCACAACTGAACTGATGTAACCAAAAAGTTTGTTGCAAAACATGGAATAAGAATATTAGTTAAGTTTTTTCACAGTATAAAAACAAAATAATAGTATATTAAAGTACTAGTTTCGTAACATACCTAGCGTACTAGTACTTTAAAAAACTCGCCGCAAGCGGCTCGTGTTCTAAACTTGTACTCGTGCGCTAAAAACGTGTTATGAAATGAGTGCTTTATACAATTTTTTCTATTTTGCTCTAAAATAAAAAAAAAACTTACATTTAAATGATGACTGATTTAGGGATTTTTGTTTTGGATTGGCATTACAGTTTACACCATGTTTAAAATTCTAAGAACAAATGATATTTTGATATATTTTATAGTCATCTCTTCTCTGTTTTACTGCAATTAACCAAGCCACAATTTTAACATGGTAAAAATAACCTAACACAAAATTTTGTAAAAAATTCAACTTTAAAGCGACATTGACATTTGCACGGAAAACGTCAAGCGATAGGCCATGTCTGTTGAAAACCAAAAGAACAAAAAGTACAGACCTCTTATGGGCCTATAAGAACACGCAAAATGCGGATTATGAGCTTATAAGAGTCGCAAAATAGAAAAAAATAATTTCTTGTCTCAAATTATGTTTGCACATATTTATGTTTGGTTTGGATCTTTAAGGAATTGATGTATTACATTAAGCTTATATTTTTAATTTAGGATTATATTAAATTCAATAATTCTTGTTTTATACAGGGTTTTTCAGAAATAGGGTCAATAATAAGTGGTGATTCTGCATAGGAAAATATAAAAAAAGGTTCCTATAAATATATGTTCTTAAAATGCGTCGTAAGGAAGTTAAGCCCCTTTGAAAGTGGCTAAAAAATTCGTTTTTTATTTAATAACTCAGGAACCCTTTAGAATAGAACAACGCGGTTTTGCACGTGAACTAATCTTAATCTTCGTATGTTATTTTCATGTACTTATTTTAACCAGGGTGTGCGAAACGGGGGGGCTTTATCAGTTTTTTGTCCCATACTTTTTTCTGTGTAATTTTTTCTTATTTTATTTTTGGATTATGATTCCTTAGGTCTAAATACATAAAAAAGGTACTTTGTTGTAATACAGTAGGATTAACCGTTTTCGAGAAAAATCCATTTGAAGGTGAAATTTCACGGTTTGAGGACAAAAATGAAATACTAGAGCCCCTAGCACAAGCATAGGCTTATTTGGGGCTTTCCTGTATGTATTGTACACATAAATTAATTAATTGATAAAAATATTTTTTAGATTTTCAGTCTGTGAATCCTATTTCAATTTTTTCCTTTGACTGTCACAGGTTATATTGAAAATTTTAACCCTTTAGTTAAAAAGGTTAAAAGTTATCATGTCCAGAGACCGACAGGCCGACAGACCAACAGACTGCCCAGGAAACCAGATGACGCATCTGGTTTGATGACGCGTCATCTGGTTTGGGCTTCATGACGCCCCCGACGTACCTATCGACGTCAGTTTTAGGTCATATTTGTGACGTCATACATTTGGATTTGACGTCGAAAAGACGACAGTTTTTGGTCATATTGGCCCCAAATTCTCCAAGAATTATGCAAAAATAATATACATTTGCTTTTTTTTTATTGTTTTGTCGTTCATAACACTCTTTATAGGAAAAAGTAAAAAAACCTATTAGTTTAGACCTAAAGTTCACAATATACTTTTGGATTGTTCCTTTTTACGTGACATCACCACCAAGCTTAAATCGAGAATTACTAGACTCTAGACACACACTTTTATGGTAACTTTGTTATCATGCACACCCAGTGGGCATTTTTGTGTGCAGTGGCCACTTTTGTCCTTATTACTGACCATCAAAGAATTGTCAAAGCGGAGAAGTATACCAGCAGATACGACAATCTGGATATTGACCGAATTTTGACCAGTAAACGACTTTTAATAAATTATGTCAATTGTCTATTGGATAAAGGAGCATGCACCACTGACGGAAAAGAGTTGAAAAGTAAGTAGAACAATTTGTTTTTTCTATGACCAATCTTTTTCGTTGTTTTCATATTTATAAGCATTTTCAGTGTATAATAAAAAAGCTTTTGATATACCAAAACAAAATAGTTAAAAATTGAAGAGTGCAACTAACATAAAGGTTAAGGACAGAAATTTTTAATTTTCCAACAAAATTATAAAAATATTAATTTATTATTCCATCAATCTATTTTCTAATCATCTGTACGATGATTAGAAAAAAAATTTTAAAATTAAAAACTTCTGTCCTTAATAATTCTACGCCTAACCACACGTTAGTGGTATTATGTGCTTGAGACACACAAGTCTTCAACTTGCTACCATTCAAAGTCTTCAGACTAGGAGAGGTATAAGTTGTTGTCTACATCTAGCAATAGATGGCGCACAAGTCTACATCAATCTAATGGCTATATTCCTTTTGCGAATAAAGTCTAAAACCGTTTTCTTAATCAGCGTGCACAGTTGACTCTTGGTACTGAAGAGGGCCAGCAGCCCGAAACTGTCAGTCTACCAATATCACTCTGTACGATGATTAGAAAATAGATTGATGGACTAATTAACATAAAGGTTTTTGCGAAATACGCTTTTTGCTTGAAAGGTATTTAACGTACTTTATTGCTCTAGTTATTAAAAATTCCTAATATGTTACTAGAAGTAGCAAATAAATGCATTCGAAAATAAGGTTAGGGGTGCAAATTTTATTAATTTGTTTTTTGCCCCACCCAAATATTTACCGTTAACTATACTTAATTAAAAAAGGTTATGAACCTATTTAAAACTAGAAAAGACAATATTTTATATATAAAAAGCAATCTTATAATAAACGTGTGGGTAAGAATTTTTTGATAATTTGTTTTTTTCCCCACCTGAATATTTACCGTTAACTATTCTTGATTATCCCGGGGAAGTCGCAAATTCCCGTTTAGTAACATAAGTGTATCCTGGGGATATTCATCGTAAAACGTGTGCTATATGGATTCATTTTTGTGAGTTGTCGGAGTAAAGAATGCGACAAAACGGCTCCTTGATTTAGGTTTTAATTAGTCCGTGTATATCTGTATTACTATAGTTTAACAAAACCTGATTTTTGCCATTGAAATAAAAAAAATAATTATAATAAATATTTCCGAATAATAGGTTAATATTTCCATAATTATAAAGTTGAATTGTTTCAAACTTGACCGTGCGGGCCAATTAAAAAAAACTTAAAACATAATGCAATATTAATAGACTTTTTGTCTGTTATTTTAATGGGAATACCTAGGTAAGCACAGAAAACCTTATTGTTTTGGCTACTATATCATTATTATACTATTCACAGCGCGTAGCGCTAGATTAGTATTATACGGTGTTTCAAATTTACCACAATCACCAAAAAACGTCGTAGACAAAAAATTCCTGGATACAGTTGTGTTTTATGAAACAATAAGAAACTTCTTTCTGTCCGTCAGACGTTTTTTGTCAATACAATAACTCGGGAAAGATTTATCCGATCGACTCGAATTTTTCAGGAAAAATCAAGTTCTAAGATGGGAAGATCACCATTATTTTTGAAAATAATCCCCCCAAAAAAAAAGAAGTTGTTAGTGGTTTAAAAAAAAATGAAAAAACTATAAGGGAACGTTCAAGTATTACGTAACTTAAATTGTACCAAAATTCATACACTTCATACCCCGGTTCTCGCGTTATTATGGATTATAGAGATTTCATATTTATAATCCCCCCACCCTAACAGGGGGGGGGGTAGTATATCGTTTTTTTTTTAATTTTTTTTACAACATTTTTTTTTTTAATTCTTTTAGTACTTAGGAAAATTAAATATAAACCTACCATTTATTGTGAATTGTATATAATGGAATGCGTAGCATTATTTATCTTTACGGCTTGTTTGTAAATATATTTTCTATTTATAATATAATATTATCATGACATTTTTAATTTAATACTGCTCCTGTTATACAGAGCGGTCCAAAAGTCACCCCCCCCCCTCTTAACTTTTGAACGAGTTGAAATATCAACTTCAAATGTAGAACTCTTAAATAAGACAACTATAACTATGACTATTTTTTAGTATATATTTGATACTTTCAGCTCTTACTCTGACTTGTATATCCATCAACCGATGGCCCAATACCAAATAAATGATTCTATTCTAATGTGGGCAGGGGGCATGGGGGGACATTTTTTTTAAATGACGGTCCTGTGATACATTTCTTTAAAGCTTATGAAATTCTGCGTTTAACTATATATTTTTTAATTTATTTAATAATATTTTTTTGGGGTTTAAAAATAGGGTTGAAAATGGATATTTTTGTCGAAATTTCTCTAAAAAAATCAATTTTTTTTTTTAAAATTACTAATTTCATAAAACCCACACTGACAGATACCTAAACGCATTTTCACATCACCATCCCTCTCAAAAACGCTCGGTAGTTAATTCACTTGTTCATAGGGCTTTCATGATTTCAGACAAGAATTCCCTAGACACAGAACTCCTTAAACTAACCAAAGCCTTGACCATGAACGGTTATACCAAAAAAGACATTAATAAGACCATATACAAATACAGAAATCCCAGACCCAAACAACAGGACAATAGTGACAATGACAGACAGACACAAGTTATACTTCCCTATGTAAGCGGTATCACGGATAAAATAGGTAAACTTTTGAAAAAGTCAAATATTAAGCCTATATTTCGGTCCAACCAAAAATTAGGTCAATGTTTGACTTCAACAAAAGACAAAATACCCCTGAGTTCAGAAGGCGTATATAAAATACCCTGCTCCTGTGGTACGGTTTACATAGGTGAAACTAAGAGAAAAATTTCTACAAGACTTCAAGAGCATGAGCGCAATATAAGAAAGAAACAAATTTCCTTATCGGCAGTAGCCGAACATGTACATGAAACAGGTCATAAAATCAATTTGTCTGAAACAAAACAAATATTAACAGAAAACAGAAAAATGCCAAGGAAGATACGGGAATCGATAGAAATCATCAAGCATCCTAACAATATCAATCGGGACACTGGTTACCACTTACCTGCAATATGGAAGTCTTTGATAGGAAAAACCTCGTCACGGGTGAATAACCACAACTCGTCATAAATAGTGACAAAAGTTGATTCGAAACTTAGTTTCAGATTAATCCCTGAAGATGTCTCTAGTAGTAAGAGACGAAACGTCGGAAAGTGAAAATCCATTAACACGGTCTAAACCCGAAAGTGAAAGTTCTTTATATCTTAATGGCCGTGAAAGCTTAAAATCTAAAATACTAATTTCATGATGAAAAAACGTAAATTATACTTTTAAACTAATTTTAATTGACCTAAATAAAAATTTACAAAAAAAACTTAAAAAATCGCATTTTTGAGCACAAAAAATTGATAAATCAAAACCTTAAAAAAATGTTTAAAAAAATAAAAAATATACAATTCAATAGAGAGTTTTATATGCTTTAAAATGATGTATCACACGACCCCCCTTTCCATTAAAAAAATGCACCCCCATGCCCCCCTGTCTACATTTTAAAAGCTGAAAGTATCAAATATATGCTAAAGGATAGTATAAGTTGTCTTATGTAAGACTTCTAAATTTTAATTTAATATCTCGACTCGTTCAAAAGTTAAGAGGGGGGGTGACTTTTGGACCGCTGTGTATTAAAATAAATATAATTCAACACTGCAGTATGCGGTGTCTTGTCATATTAAATGACAGCGCGATGGCCTATTTGCAAATTTGGAACACTAGCAACGTATCATAATAGTAAAACTAACTGTCACATTTGGAATAGTACCGTCAACCGGGGTTAAGTGAATCACTAGGGAGTAAAGTGAATCATAGGTTCATTTACTAAAAGTTTCACGCGTAGGCTTGAAGCTAATGAGTAGCACGCGATCAATTGATTATATCCAGCCTTCGCGCGGAACTTTACCCCATAGTGATGCACTTAACCCCAGTTGACGGTAAATCATACATAGTAATTACTATACAAAGCGGTCCAAAAGTCACCCCCCTCCCTCTTAACTTTGGAACAAGTTGAGATATTGACTTTAAATTTAGAACTCTTAAATAAGTCAACTTAAACTATCTTTAAGAATATATTTCATACTTTCAGCTCTTAAAATGTGGGCACTGGGACATGGGGGGCATTTTTTTTAATGGAAGAGGGGTCGTGTGTTAACAATAAAAAGCTTTTTTAACTTTTGCTACTAAATTAATTTAAACAAAAAATTCGTCCCTGAAGACGTTAAATATTATTATTAAAATAATTATTTTATTTAATACTAAAAAAACTGCTTGAAAAAATTAGCAATTTTCTAAAATAAACAACTTTAGTTTTATATTAAACTATTTATATTAGGTGATTAAAAAAAATTATAATATTGTAATCATAATTTATTTAAAATTAATGTTAAAAACGGTATATTGCAAACAGGTACTCACTACAACATATGGTAAACAAGCCAAGGTTTTTTTCTGACAAAGAAATAAAAAACCGAAACGTTGGAGAATCAAAAGTTATTTAAATGCTGGCCGTATAAAACCGAATTTATAATAAAAATCAATAGATTTATCTAAATATTACATTACAATATAAAAATTGGTTTTGACACCATGTCGAAAAACCTACAAATAGATTTATCTGATTTTCATATATAATTGCACAAGAGGTTGAGAATTATTATTAATTTCATGAAAATTTGCTGTCTGGAAATAATTACGACCGGTGCCCTGCAGGGGCGATGCCATTGAAATAATTATTTCCTTTGACAGCAAACCTGAACAAAAACTGTGAATTTTTTCCGATAATTTGAAGAATCGTGTGTAATTCGGAAGATTATTTTTTAACGATTTATACCTAATATGTCAAACCAACTTTTATATTTTTTTCATAGCAAAATGTTATAAATTGTTTTATTACTTATCTTAATATATTTACAGGCATATTCTTTAATTTCGTTAATTTAATTCTCGATTGCTAAACTAAAACCTTTTTTGTCCATTTTTAACTTGCAAATTAGGATTCTGGCAATAGTTTAGTCACTTATTGCCTAGCGCAGTACCGCGCTAGGCTCGGTCATATTAAAAAGTCAACCTAGAAAAACTGTCATTATATTTTATAAAAAGAGTATTTTGTGGTATTTTTTGGTTAATAATAAAGTAACAATAACACTGGTTAACAAAAAAAACATATCTTTCCATTTTGTCTGATATATCATTTTCGATGTACATTTAGATGCTGAACACGAATTTGACCTTCATTTGTTGACTTTAGTTCTGGATACTAAGATAAATGCTACTGTTTTTTGAAAAAAAAGTTAAATATCGTTGTTTTTAACTCTAAAAAATCCAGGAACATTATAATCTATAAGATACAGTTTTTTATGCAGATTTTAAAAATATTTTGTTTTTTTCGATATCTTTAACGGTTTTCGAGAAAAGTTCAAAAAAAAATAAAAAATATACATTTTTTAAATGGCTATTTCTCAGTTATTACTAAAGCTTTTAATTTGTTTTATAGCTCAATTTGTTTGTTTTTTAATACTCATTAATTCTGTGAAATCGGATTTGAGATTGAATGTTTCTGTCCCAATAAAAAACACACTCTTGTTTTTAAAGTTCGAAAACACGCTTTTTTTTGGTGATTTTTAACAAGGCAATTAGAAATAAAACTTTTATTTTAACATATACTGTTATGCTATAACATATCACAAAACTAGGTAATAAACAACTTTAGGAAGGGAAAAAAATAATTCATCTTGTTTTTAAGATATTCCAATTTTCTGTTTTATTTTTTTTTTTAATAACATTATTTTTATTTATTTTTTGCGAAAAACAAAAAAAAATTCAAAAATTTTTTTTTTCAAAAATTGTTTACTTTATTTTCTTGTTGCGAAAAATGAAAAAAAAATGTTTTTTTTTTAATAATAGTTTTTTCAATTTTTAAAAAAGTTGAACCCCTCATAACTTTTTTGTTTTTTGGGGGAGTGGGTTACTTTCAAAATTGGTAAAATAGAACCTTTAAGGGTATAATATAATAAAAGTAATTTTTCCTGAAAAGGTTACATTAATCGGAATTTTCTTTCAACTTTTTTGATTATTTAAAAAGTTTAACCCCCATAATTTGTTTTTGGGGAGATTACTTTCAAACAAACAATATGAATTTTCTCCTCGTAAAACTTAATTTTTTCTGAAATTTTCAATTTGATCGGATTATTCGTTCTTGAGTTATCGTGTTAAGAAAAATCGTGACATCGGACGGATAGACAGATGAACAGAACACAAAAAAAAAAGAAAAATTGCTTATTTTTTCATGAAACTAATTTATATCCAAGAATTTTTTGTCTAGGACTATTTTTGAACATTTTGGAAAATTCGAAACTACCGTATAATACTATTCTAGCGCAGGCGCTGTGAATAGTATAATAATATGAAATTTATTTGTTTGTACAAAGTCCTCTTTTCCTGACTATGCTGATGATGCAAATAGCATAAATTTGCGTAATAAAATACGTATATCAATAAGTGTTTTAATAATAATAATAAACTCGAAAACGCCAAAGTCATTCAGGAATTCTATAGAATTTTTAGGATATTTGCATATCCGTTCTTCCCTTCGGAGGTTTACAGGGAATACTCTTTAACAATTTATTATTCCATCAATATATTTTCTAATCATCGTACAGAGTGATATTGGTAGACTGACTGCTGGCCTTCTTCAGTAACAAGAGTCAACTCTGCACGCTGATTAAGAAAACGTTTTTAGACTTTATTCGCAAAAGGAATATAGTCATTAGATTGATGAAGACTTGTGCGCCATCTACTGCTAGATGTAGACAACTACTCATACCTCTCCTTGTCTGGAGACTTTGAATGGTAGCAAGTTGAAGACTTGTGTGTCTGAAGCACATAGTACCACTAACGTGTGGTTAGACGTAGAATTAGTAAGGACAGAAATTTTGAATTTTAAACAAAATTATAAAAATATTAATTTATCTATTTTCTAATCATCGTACAGAGTGATATTGGTAGACTGACAGTTTCGAGCTGCTGGCCCTCTTCAGTACTAAGAAACAACAATAGTTATTAGATTGATGTAGACTTATGTCTAAGAAATTCCATCGTGTTTTTTGCGAAAGTCATTGCATGTTGCAAATAACCATGTTTAAACAATTTCATTGACAAAGCGCTAGCGCAAAAACGGTTGAGATTTCAAAAAAAGTTACAAAATGTTTTTTTTTGAAGAAAATTATGCTCGACAAAATTCATAATAAGTACTTTTTGCATAACTGCAAATCTGACGGAGATATTCGCGAAAAACCACATGTGTGCCGACTAATTGCAAAATAAAAAATTAAGCTCGCGTACACAAAAATTTAGGCAAATGGGAATTGTGAATTTTTCCTAAACTAAATTCTAATATTACTGGACTATAAGAATATATTCTCCTTTCAAGTATACCATATTCTTATCCTTCCATATTTGAAGTAAAATTTTGCTTTACAGGAGAATATATTCTCTTCGTTATATCCAAATCACACATTCTTTATTTAAGACAATATTTTTTTCTATGTACTAGTCCACACAGGTCCTGGACTTAGGGGATGCTTAACTAAGTAGAATAGTACGAGGTTAAACAAACATGTAATGTAAATAATTCGGTTTTATTCATTTTGTTTATTTTTCTATTTCAGAATATTTGCCTGATGCTTTGGCTACTGAATGCATGAAATGCACGGAAACTCAGAAAAAACTGGCCGGAAAAGTATTCAGCAACTTATTATTGAATCACAGAAAATTATGGGATGAACTAGTGGCCAAATACGACCCAGATGGTAATTTTAGAAAGAAGTATGAATTTGATGAAGACTACGACTATAGCGAGTTGGACAATGCATAAATACTAAAATTATATCTATAGGGGGCTATTTAATTTGTCGCGTATAACTGGAACATTTTAGTACAGTCAATTTTAGCTAAATCGCCCCCGGTGACATAACTGTTGACTGTCCCTAAAGTACATCACTCGACTAAGGGGGTGGAGGGAGTCAGCGCTGCAGTGGAAAATAGTGTACATATAAGTAGTTAATAACTACAAAAAAAAGTCAATTACTTTTACCCATACTATATTTTTCTTACGTATTTGTGGCCTTATAAACTTTTGACCAGAATGTCGAGAACTAAAACATATCCAAAGTTCAGCCAAATCTGACTGAAACTACTTTTGCATAAGAAGGGAGCGAGGTACTTTGTGGATCAGCGAGCTTTTTTATTGGTAAATTAGAGGGCAGCACCCAAAAATATAGTCTGGTTAATAGTAATTAAACTATTTTTTTTGTGGGTCGCTGTTATTATTACACTGCTCAAACTCAAAAATTTGCCGACACCATTTAAGTTGCGTCTGGCTATATTTAATGTGCTGATAGCGAAACCTTTTTCCGTTTTTCTCGATCAGCTCTTTTTTTTTGATATAGCGCACAGTGTTTTTTTTTGCCTATAGTTGTGGTAACAAAAATAATGAAGGTCTATATTTTTTGCGGTTGATTTGTTCTCTATTAATAGGCCTCTAAGCCATAAAAAGCGGATTTCAAATATCTTTATTCTTTTGTTTTTATACGCTTTTATTAAAAAAATGAGATTTATTCGTATTTTTTTAATATTGTTTCATGAAAATTTTATATAAATACTACAGATATGGCTCTGATTTTTGTAAGCAACACTAACACACATGTGAGGTTTGCAAACATAAAAAAAGGTTTAGATTGAATCCAGTAACGGAGATTCTACTCGGAGTTATTGAAAGCAGAACAACAATATTTTAAATTATTTAATGTTTATTTAATGTTATTTTAATGTTTTAAAGCGAGGAGAAAAAGTTTTTTTTTATTTTTGGTTTTGTTTTTTTCATAATAAATTTAATTTATTGTGTTTATCTTCTAAAAATAAATAAAATACTTCAATATTTTTGTTTCGTTTTTTTTTTTCGATAACCCCCGGTAAAATATCCGTCACTGGATTAAATCTAAAACTTTCTGTATTTTTATAAATCGCACATATGTGTTAGTATTGCATATAAAATTAGAGTCGTATCTTTAGTATTTATATAAAATTTTTATCAAAATATATCGAAAAAATGCGAAAAAAACTAATTTTTTGATTTTAGAAGTCTATTAAAAACAAACTAATAAAGATATTTTAAATCCGCTTTTTTGGCTTAGAGCCCCACTAATAGAAAACCAATCCACGAAAAAAAAAAACAAAAATAATTAGAATTTGATTGCAATTATAGCAATACTAATATTATTATAATTATAGTAAAAGTGAC
Organism: Brachypterus glaber; assembly: GCA_958510825.1. Lineage (NCBI taxonomy): Eukaryota > Metazoa > Arthropoda > Insecta > Coleoptera > Kateretidae > Brachypterus > Brachypterus glaber. The sequence goes on along the minus strand of OY294049.1, from coordinate 9,740,250 downwards.
AAAGAGTGACTTACTTTATGGGAGATTTAGCTCAGTGGTCAATGGCATCGATATAGCCTGACACTGATCTAATGATCGTGAGTTCAAACCTCACTGGCGCCGATTGCCTTTTTCAGTTAATTAATAATTGAAATTTGGCAAAGGCGTACTCCCTAGATATATTGGTTCGAAAGTCAATTAAATCCGGTGGTTCCCTCTACTACTAGCCCACACAAGTCCTGGACTTAGGGGATGCTTAATTAAGTAGAATAGTACGAGGTTAAAAACAAACATAAACATAAACATAAACTTTATGGACAGCCTCTAAAAAGTTAACTGCCCCGTTGACTGCCCAGTGGGCAATGCTCGCTGACATAACAGAAAGTTGTTCACCCTCCCTTTGATATTATACACCCTACGCACTAGTACTTTAGAAAACTCGCCACAAGCGGCTCGTTTTCTAAACCTGTACTCGCGCTCTAAAAACGGGTGTTATGAAATTAGTACATTAATATACTATTAGGTACGTTGCTATTAGCATTGGATAAAATATATTTTATAAAAACATTTTCAGTTATTCCACTTGACTTTTGAGAGAATTACTTAAGAAATAAAATATAATTTATTTAGGGTTATTGATGATAAACACTCAGAAATGAAGCAAATAAAAACTTTATTGAATTAAATAATCATGCCAACGTTTCACCTAATATATAGATTTCTTCAGGGCTAAAAAGACATAAAAATTATAAAAACTTTTTGGACTTAAAAAGAAATTAATAAATTAAAAATTTACCTAAATTATTAAATATGCATTAAAACAAACAAATTAAACAAAAACGTTACATCAACAAACAAAATACACTGGACATTTTTCAACAGGAGAATACTCACTGTAGAACAATTAATTACTGAAATTAAAAAAAAAAGTTATGTCCAAAAAGTTTTTATAATTTTTATGTGTTTTTAGCCCTGAAGAAGTCTAAATATTAGGTGAAACGTTGGCATGATTATGTAATGCAATAAAGTTTTTATTTGCTTCATTTCCGATTGTTTATCACAAATAACCCTTTAATAGAGAAGTATTATAGCCTCGCACTCTTTTATACCTCGATGCGATGCATCTCGAGATATAATACGCTCGGCTATAAAAAGTGTCTTCTATACCTTGGTATATAATAACTATTCCTTATTTTATACAATGTTTTAACTAAGGATACGGTAAAGGTTGGTTTACCCAATAGCCAAACAAATAAATAAATAAACAAACAAATAAATAAATAATCTAAGAATTTAACCAACTATCGAATTTATTTGTCAGATTTCATTGCATTGAATAAATGGTTAGTTATTGGGTAAACCAAACTTAACTATAGCTGTATTAAACTTTAACCTATGTGAAATCAGAATTATTTAAAGATACAGTTTTGTTGTATAAAACATTTTATAAATCTGCCTAAAGGGTCTTTCTACCTTCAAATTTTAAAAATTATTTTTTTTTAACATTTTTTTGATATACAAAGAAAAAAAGAAAGATGTAATTGTGAAATTTTGTAGGTGTGTTTAACCTGCTGAAAATGATGGGTCTGGACGGGTATAAATGGAACATAAACCGGACTTTTTGAAAAACATCAAAAAAGGTGGTCGCCATTGTTCCGGCCGTTTCGATCGACTGAAAAAAAATAAAATAAAAACGGGATATTATTCAGTATTGAAGTTGCTATAGCCCAAACTAGAAAAAAAAAATTTTGCCAAAAAATAACAAAATGGCGGACATTTTTCAAAAATATTCAAACATTTTCAAAGAAAAACGTTGTTATTTTTTGGACTAAATTTTTTCTTCTAGTTTGGACTTTTTAGCGACTTCAATACTGAAAAATATCCGTTTTTTTTTCAGTGGATCCAAACGGAATCATGTTTTTTTTTTTTTTTTTTTAATAATGGCCAAAAAATGGTACTTTGAAAATCTAAAAAAAAAATGTTTGTATTCTTTAAATACTTGACAAAATTTCACAATTATATCTTTTTTCTTTCTATAAAAAAAAATGTTTAAAAGAAGAATATTTTTAAAATCTGAAAGTAGAAAAACCCCTTAAATCAAACTGATATTAAAAACAAGAGCTTTAATTCTTAAAAATTTTAAATATTTAATTTTAAAATATAATTCTTAATTTTAACCAGGATGTATTTAGGTATATTAAAAATTCCATCAATCTATTTTTCCAATCAATTTATGACGAGGACCAGCAGCCCGAAACTGCGCAGCCTGCCTATATTACTCTGTAGGATGATTGGAAAAATAAATTGGTGGACTATTAATATGTTATATCCGGCTAAACTGCAAGTAGCTCTGTTTTTATTTTAATTTTGCTTATAAAATGTTTGAAACTTAATAATTAATTATAAACAGCTCCTACAGCAGGCCGAGAGCTTTTTTTATGAATTATTAAGTTAAAAACATTTACTTAAAAGCAAAATTACCAAAAATACAGCTGCTTGTAGTTTAGGTGGTTTAAATCGTTAGGTTACGGGGTATATTTCAAGACTATTTTACAAGTAAAAATTATACTATTTTATAAAAAAGGTGCAATATGATTATTGATTATTGCACCAGAGCAATATTCAGTAGTAATATCATAAGTGCATGTTGAATTATCGATAATTTTTTTACTGTATTAAAAAAATATATTGCTTGGCAATTTCCTTAAGCAAAATGTTTTTTTATATACAGTAAAAAAATTACGTATAATTCAACATGCACGAATGGTATTTTGAAAGACTATTTCACAAACAAAATAAGAAAGTATATAACTACCATATTTAATCTTGTTTCATATTTAAATTAAAAATTTAAGAACTAAACAACAATATTACTTTACAACTATAATTAAAAATTTAAATCTTAAATTTGCCACGATGTTCACTTGTTCGCGAATGTTGCCAAGTCTAAACTTTGCTTGAGGGATATTCTATGCTTGAGATTATTCAAATAAAATAGTTGTTTCTAATAAAGTTTGGCAACGCAGTACTGGTATCAGCGCAGTCATTTGATGTTTTGATTTCCGTCATTTAAAAGAAGTAAATTATTTACTTCTTTACTGCAAATATATTTTTAATAAATAAGTGTTTAAATTAGTATTGAGTGGCCTGTTTTTAATACCAAGATTCAATTAAATAAATTAAAATTTATGAATATTAGTGATTTAAAGCTTTTAAGATGAAAAATGCATAAAACATAATACATTATTTGAAATTAATTAGCGTTTATAAGCATTTATATTGCTTATCAATAAAAATAAATCATCTAAAGGTAAGCTTAATTTGTTAAAAACACATTTTGCAAAAATTTAATATTTATTAAAATGTCAGTAACTGCCACTGACAGTCTGTCAATTTCTTGTTTCCATAGTAACCAAGTGATAATTGCACCTGTACAAAAATTATCAGATTCATTTTGATCTGATTGGTCAAGAAACTAAAAATGCAAGGTTTTGATTGGCCTATATATTGTTTGTGAAATAGTCACTTATATAATATGCACTTGTGAAATAGTCAATTAATATTTTTATAACTTTGATTAAAATTAAAAAAATCTTGTCCTTTAGGTAAAAACTTAATCTAACATTTGTTTCAGTATTAGTAATACTGTATTATCTAAATTAGAAAATAAACACGAAAAAAAAAATAAGTCAATAAAAAATTGCAACAAATATAAAAATAATTATACTATCCTTCCTAAATATCTAATAATTGCTATTATGGAATGTTTTTAGTGAGCCAGCCTTATTTGCTTATAGGGGAAGATACCCATGAATGGGACACTTTTTTAAACCGCTGTCAAATTTTTATTTTTAATCTTATATGCGTATTTTATTTTTTTTAGTTATATTTGGAAATAAAAAAACACTGTCCAAGTGTTAAACCCGAATAATATTTATTTTTACCAAAACATCAAGCATTAAAAAAAAGCATAACTTGTCCCATTCAAGAACTCGGTAATGGGACAAAAATACAAAATTGCTATTACAGATAATAAATCATGAAAATAACTATTATTATTATCACTATAACTAATAACAATAAACTTATAATGTCATTCATAACAAAAAAAAAGTCTGTGTAATAAATTCTTCTTTCTAAATAGAATTTACTTTAAATAATTTTATCAAACTTTGATTCATGTTTTTTCCAAGTCAGTCAGCTTTTGTTTTGAGTTCTAACTGTTGTAAATTTTTGTATGAGTAGTACCCTAGACACCTTCTGTTCTTTTAGAGTCATTTCTTATCTAAAATAGAATCTATATTCTATTTAATAGATTGATAGGAATAAAATATGCAATAAAATAGTTGTCCCATTCAAGGAAGCGAAGTTTGTCCCATTCAATAATTCTAAGATTCATCAGATTCAAACAGTTTCCTTTTGCCTTTAGCGAATAAAATGTCCCATTCATAGGTATGTCTTCATGCCATAGAGTAAAAAATATATTTTAAGTTGTATTTATGTTATTAAAACTGTTTTACTTTATTTTTATAAAGAATAAAAATTACTTCACCTCCAACATGGGTATTTTTGAATTAACTCGATTATTATTAATATATTAAAAAAATGATCCAAACAAAAGTTATTGTAAATTACCTCCTTAACAAAATTGGTTATATGAATTTTTATCGTAAGACGCATATTAAGCAACTCACCCCTAAAATACAAGATAGCCCTTACGCAAATCACCCGGCGAAAAAATAACAGGAGTTTTCTGTTACCATCCACTACTAGCCTTTAAAATATCAGCCTGTGTACAATTATTGCAATTTACATGTATTAATTGACTGGACCATACCGGTAGCCTGTAATTAAATTGCAGAAAATATTTTTTACACTTTATTTCTCGCTTTGTTTCGCTTGATTTCGTAAGTTTTTAAAATACTCTAAATTTACTTTTAATAAAATTATAATAGTATATCTATAATAATGCCCATAGGCATCAATAAATTTAATTTACTAAATGAGATATTTTTATTATTTAAAAAAAAAGTTTACAGAATCCCCAATAAGTAGGTAAAATTTTTATACACCGCGCTCAAAACTTAAAAACTATACTAGTTATTTTAACCTAGGGTTTTTTGGGCTTTAAGAAAATATGAAAGAAAATATATGAATTAAAAATACACAAAAAAAACTTTACAAGTAATAATTTATATGTTGATGTTTCTTAGTATCTTACTTTTTTAAGTTTTGGTGAAGGCGCATGTTAAAAAATAAATATAATCAAAGCAAAATCCAACAACAGCAGTCGGTTTAGTTAAAAAATAGCGGGAGATATAAAAATAAAATAATCGATAAAGAACTTAAAGAATTGTATAATTTTTTTTAAGTTAACCCCTTCACAGTGATTGACCTCTATAGAGGCAAAAAAAGTTCGTCCATTAATGAGTATGACCGCTAAGAAGCATCTAAAATTATCAGTTTACCATTAGTTTATTTTGCATGATTTTATAACATCACGGGGTTTTTGGAGTCGCTGATTACGAATCTGATGTCAGTTTTCCAAAATTTAAAATAGCGGACCCAATATGGCGGATTAGATATTTAAAAGTTGCTCGGATTTGCTTGAAACTTGGTACTTGGAGGTTTTTGGGGTCGCTGATTACAAATCTGGTGCCAATGGCGGATCCAACATGGAGGATTAAATTTTTTGAAGTTTATAGGATAAATTAAACCGCCATATTGGATCCGATATTTTGAATTTTGTAAAACTGGCACCAGATTCGTAATCAGCGACCCCAAAAAACCTCCAATATAATCCGCCATATTGGATCCGTCATTTTGAAGCTTTTAAATTCTGACCTCTGATTCAGATTTAGCGACTCAAAAACATACAATATATAATATATTTTTCAAAAAAAAAAAAAAGCAAATTTTTGACACGAAAACGTTATTTTCACTGCACTGCCAAGGGCTTAAACAATAAAAGTCAAATAAAAATTAAAAAAAAAACTAGAATTTAGGTTATAGTGTTATTTAATAATAACACTATAAAATAAAAATAAAAAGGTTTGTCATAAATACATTGAATGCTAACGAGATTACTACTTTACCCCTTAGTTTGTAGTTGAGTTGGGGCGCTGCAATCGACTAGTGTTCGTTTTGTCCACTTTTATTATCACGGTTATTATACATTGTGAGCATAGGAACCAGGGGCGGATTTATTTCATTTTAAGGGGGGGGCATACATAAGGAAAAATATTGCGCTTTCACCAAAAATGCAATTTTGAAGGTATTTCTATGCTAATATATCTCGCTGGGGGGGGGGGGGCATGGCCCCCCCTACCCCCCCCCCTAAATCCGCCCATGATAGGAACTAAACCGACTGTTGTTATTGGATTTTGAATAAAAGTTACATACACAATACACTGTGTATTATATACAACACAGTATACATAAAAGCACAAACGATAGTATACAAGGTAGTATATTTTAGTTTTAAAAATATGTTTATTAAAATTAAAGGCCGCAATAATATTAAGTAAGGTTTCTTTCTTATGCAAGCACAGATGTCTCCACAACATTATATCTAGGTTTATTATGAAATTAAAAGTTTTCGGATAAAAAATGGAATATTTTGGGTTTTTTAGCATGACGAGGAAGATTCTGAGAGGCAGGGGCGGATTTATTTCATTTCATTTATTCCATAAGAAAAAAAAATCGCATTCACCAAAAATATAATTTTGAATTAATTTCTATGCCGAGGGGCCGACCTCGTCTGAAATTTGTACAAAAGAGTTCCTTTTTGCAAAGAGTTCCTCAGAGTTCCTTCGGAGTTCCTCGGAGTTCCTCGGAGTTCCTCCAGAGTTCCTTGGGAGTTCTCTCCTGTGTTCCTTAAGAGTTCCTCTCTGAAAGGGGTAATTGCCAAATAAGCCGTAGAAATTACCGCTATGCAAGCACTACTGCCAATAAGGCACCCTCAAAAAAAAAAGCCTTGTCCCTGACGGTTTCAACCAAGGCTTGGCGCCCCTTCAAAACAAAAATTGGCGCCCTAAAATTACCTTTACGAAAAAGCTTTGTCCCTGACGGTTTCTACCAAACTTGGCGCCCCTTCGATACAAAAATTGGAGCCCCAAAATTACCTTCTAAAAAAAAAAGCTTTGTCCCTGACGGTGTTTCTACAAAACTTAGCGCTTAGTGCCCCTGAAGGGGCGTTTCTACCAAACTTGGCGCCCCTTCGAAACAAAAACAAAGGTAGGATGTTTTGATAAGGTGTTTGTAACGGCTCATCTAGTTTGAAAGGGTAATAAATAATAATTGTTTCTGACCGCGTCTGAAATTTGTACAAAAGAGTTCCTTTTTGCAAAGAGTTCCTCGGAGTTCCTCCGGAGTTCCTCGGAGTTCCTCCAGAGTTCCTCAGAGTTCCTCGGAGTTCCTCAAGAGTTCTTCAGAGTTCCTCCAGAGTTCCTCCTGAGTTCCTTTGGCTTGTACAAAAGATTTCCTCGCGGTCAGCCCCTCGTTCTATGCTAATATATCTCGCTGGGGGGACATGACCCCCTCTAAATCCGCCCATGCTGAGAGGAGGTACGATGAATAATCATATATATTTTTTTAATTTAATATATTTCTCTAGGAAACATACAGTTTTTTCGTTAAGTCTGCTTTTTCGTAATTCATAATTTTCATAGATCTCAAAACACAATTCATGATGTCGATTTTGCAGTAATTGTAGTGGGGCCCCCGCATTATAACATTTTTCATGAAGCGGAAGTTTGCAACGTTTTTTTGCAACAAAAATTCAAATAGTATATTAAAGTACTATAGTATAACTATAGTTTCATAACAGCGCACGAGTACAAGTTTAGAAAACAAGCCACTTGAGGCGAGTTTTCTAAAGTACTAGTGCGCTAAAAACGTGTTATGAAATAAGTGCTTTAATATACTATTTGAATTTTCGATGCAAAAAAACGTTGCAAACTTCAGCTTCATCATTTTTAAGCATTACACCGATAAAAAGATAATTTTGATTTACTTGGATATGGCCTATTAAATTATTTGGTTGCGAGTAATCAATTTTATTTGAGTCAAGTAAATATTTATTTCATGTAAATAAATATTTTAATTTCAAAATCATTTATTAATGAAAACAAAATAGTTTTTATTCGATTGTTTCTAAAAGCGACACTTTTTATTCATGTTTTACGAGCGAAAAGTTGAACTTTGTGGCCCTAGGGCCAAAAAGTTTTCTTCGCCCGCTAAGACTTTTTAACTTTTTAAAAGAAGATGCTTTACCTTTACTGTAATATTTATAAAGGAATATGACCTTTTGGTCTTGAACTAACTGTTCTTTTTGACCAGATACAATTATTATAATTATTGCATACAAAATAAATTATTTTTCTATAACATAACCTCAAAATATATGTTAACCCATTAATCTGTATTTATCCACTAAAAAAAAAATAAAAACACAAAATTTTAATTGTAAAATTAATTTCAATATTTATAATATTCATAGAACGGTTTCAGAAGTATTATATTTTTATAACAGACACATTTTAACAAAAATTAATCACCAAGCTATAGCTTTTTTAATTTGAAAATGAAACCGCACGAAAAATAAACTATTCAGTTGTTTTTTTAGCGATTTGATTGGATAGAAATTTGTTATGGATAACTAGATAAGTAATAAGATAGTAAAAAAAATATTTTTTGCAATTTAAAATTAAGTATATTTTAATAATTTATTATAATTAATAACAATCGAATAACAAATATAGTATAACACACGGGCAAAAAGTTAAATTTCAATTTCGTAGGTGTATTACCCTCGGGCCGGCCCCATCGCCGGCCCTCGGCTTCTAAAAACCTACTCAATCGTAAAACTAACTTTTCGCCCTTCTATTATAAATAACTATAATTGTATAAAGGTTCGTTACGTACACTAGCATAGAAGTCTCCAAAATATTTTGTATCTAAACCCTGTATCTAAATTCTGAACGGAGTTCCGATTTAAAAAATCTTTTACCAAGCGATTCAGGACATTTGTATACAATTTTAATCATAATTAATGTAACGTCAGGCAGTAACAAGATTTTTTACACAATCGCAAATAATCGGAAACAAGAAAAGCAAGATCTCGAAATTTTCAGGCATTATCATAATAACCTAGCCATAGCGAAGGTAATTTATTAAGGGGGTAAGGTTCAATTTTTTCAACTTTTTTTCACATTTTTTTTTCAATTTAAATTTAAATATTTAAAGGAAACTGATATTTTTGATATTGTGCCTTACAAAGGGGCTTATCTCAAAAAATTGCTAATTTGAGTTAGGCCCTTGGGTGGCATCAAAACAGTAACCTGCAGCTACCCTGATTAATAATAATATTAATAAGAATATTAATAATAATAATATTAATCAGGGTAACCTGAAAAAAAATAATTTTCAAAAAAAAAAAATTTAAAAATTATATTTAAAAAAAAAAGATCTTTTTTTGAAAAACGAAAATAAAAAGAAAATTGCAAAAAGAAAAATTCGAAAAAACTTTAAATTTTTTTCAAAATGTTTCAAAAATTTTTGTTTAAATTTTCTTTTTTGAAAATTGTTGATTTTTTTAAAATATTTTCAAAAAAAAACGTTTTTTTTATTTCTTTTTTGCAAAAAAAAATTGAAAAAAAAATAGAAAATTATAGTTCTTTTTTAATTAAAAAAAAATATCAAAAAAACTTTTTTCAACATTTTTCAAAAATTTTTGTTTATTTTTATTTTTGCAAAAAAAAAAAATTTTTCAAAAAAATATTTTCAAAAAAAAATCAAAATTTTTAATTTTTGTTTTATTTTCTTTTTGTGATAAACAATAAATTTTGAAAAAAAAATTGAAAATAATTTTTTTAATTTTTTTTTAAGTTTAACCCCATCACTTTTTTATTTTTGGTGGGATTACTTTATAATAAAAGTAATTTTTTCTAAAATAGTTACGTTAATCGGAACTTTCTTTCAGCTTTTTTCGATTTTTAAAAAAGTTTAAACCCCCATAACTTTTTGTTTTTGGGGGGATTACTTTCAAAAACAATAGGGATCTTCCCCTCGTAGAACTTGATTTTTCCTGTAAATTTCAAGTCGACCGTATTATTCGTTCTTGAGTTATCGTCTACAAAAAACGGACATCAGACAGACAGACAGTCGGACAGACGGACATTTAAAAAAAAAGTTGCTTATTTTTTCATGAAAGAAATTTATATCTAGGACAAATTTTGAAATTTTTTGAAAATTCGTATATTATTCTAGCGAAGGCGTTGTCAATAATATAATAATAATAATAATAAAGTTTATATTTTTATAATAACATATATAATTTCTGAAATATTGATGCCTATAAAGAGTACAAGTTTCAGTTAGTTTTTGTAAATTAAATAATTAAATAATTAAATAATTCATATGTATTATTATTCCTGTTTACGTTTTTAAATTAAGGTGCAGGTAAATTTTATTTTTATACTCTTCACAGCACATGCTCCTTGAAGAGTTTTAAAATATTCAAAATCGTCAAAAATTTTTACATAAAAAGGTTTTATCCAATACATACAGATAAAAAAGACAATTACCAGCTTTATTTTAAATATATAAACTCAATAATAACCCCTGCGTGGCTTTTACTTTATTGAGTGGATAATTATTTATTTTACCCACTCAACTGTCACTTGTCAAATTATTTTCTTGTAAATGTCATTAAAATTTTTAATAAAAATATGAATTCCTAAGCTATTATTGGATAAAACCTTGTATGGCACTCATGGATAAACCGATATTGCCCTCTCGAAAATTAACCTGCTTGGCTGACGCCTATCAGGTTAATTTTCTTATGGGCAATATCTTACTTTACCCACTAGTACCATAAATAACTATTCTCCAATACCTAAACGTAATAAGACAATTACTAGCTTCATTTTAAACTTGGTAAACTTGTAACGTTTTTAAAAGGTAAAATTTATACGTTTGAACTAAAAATTGATACAATTAATTTATAAATTAAAAAAAAAGAGTTTAAAATGGGTATTGGACAAAACTTTGTATGGCACTCATGGGTAAACCGATATTACCCTCTCTAAAATTAACCTGCTCCGCATAAATAACTATTTTTCTCGAGTTCTGAATTTATTTTTGCCTGTACGTCTTCGTTTGGACTTCTGTCCTTCCCTCCGTTCATCTGTATACCAAAAACCTTGTTTACACGTTAAATCAAAACGGAATATCCGACTGATATTAAATTTTCAGAAAAAATCAAGTTCTGGAACTAGAAATCTATCGTCCTTAAAAAAACCTCAAAAAATAAAAAAGTTAAAAGAGACGCAACTTTAAAAAAATATATAAACAATATAAGGAACCATCAGATAAACTCCAAATTTTCAAAAGACAACTTTAATTGATAGAAATATTGAAAACAATCTTGAAAAAATCTAAAATTTAAGAAGTTATAGGGATGCTCTACTTTTTAATACAAAAGTAAACCCACAAGCTCAAATACATCTTCTGAGGTATATTGAAAAAAACGCAATAAACTATCCAATGTAGATTATCCTACAGAATGCGAGGCATTGCTTATATTCAAGGCTTGTTTTTTTTTTAATTTGCATTTTACAAATATATACTCATATATATTTTGTGACGATATTAATCAATTTCAACCTACACAATAATTCCTTTATGGTACCACCAAAAAATATTTACCAATTTATATTAAATATTGATTATTTTCTGGACAATACATTTTTGCATATATGACACTTCTCAGGTACCTATGTGAATCAGGTATTAAATTATTTAAATGCTATAGCATGAATGCATCTTGATTGTAATATTATATTACAATCAAGATGCATTACTAATTGAGTAGGTTTAGAGAAGCCGAGGGCCGGCCGATGGGGCCGGCCCGAGGGTAATCAACCTACGTAATCGAAATTTAACTTTTTGCCCGTGTATTATACAATATTTTTTATTCGATTGTTACTAATTATAATAAATTATTAAAATATACTTAACTTTAAATTGCAAAAAATATTTCTTTTTACTGTCTTATTACCTATCTAGTTCTCCATGACAAATTGCTATCCAATCAAATCGCTAAAAAACAATTGAATCGTTTCTTTTGCGTGCGGTTTCATTTTCAAATTAAAACAGCTATAGCTTGGTGATTAATTTCTGTTAAGGAATAGGCAATCTATTAAACAGGTATGTATTTTATTAAATATAAAACCAAAAAAACTAAAGCTAAATGAAAATCATATTTTCTGTTTGACATACCTACATATATAAATTTCTATGCTATTTATAATTATTTTGTGCTTTGATTTTCTTAAAAATTAATACAAATTAGAAAATTTTAAAATAAGAAACTTCATATTTTTTTCGAAATCGTAGGAAAAATAGTGTACTAAACTCGTTGCAAAGTGTATTTCATACACTCGTGGGGTTTCCTCACTCGCGTGAAATATGTCACTTTCCGCACTAGTTATGTAATATACTATTGTAGGTATAACCGATTTTTGTTATGGCTATTTATTACCACAATATATATATAAAATAATTATAAAAGCTTATAATCAACTTCACGTTAATTTTATTGTTGAAAACAATTAGTGTGACCGCGGTTTCGCTATAATAGATATAGCATCTACGGACTTAAATACATATAATGGGACATCTTTAACATTCTGGTCATAAATAACACTAAGGACATTACACAATTAATAAATTAGGTTACAGATTAAAAATATGCATTTTCAGTGACATGTCACTTAAATTAGGTTACAGATTAATTGTGTAATGTCCTTAGTGTTATTTATGACCAGAATGTTAAAGATGTCCCATTATATGTATTTAAGTCCGTAGATGCTATATGTATTATAGCGAAACCGCGGTCACACTAATTGTTTTCAACAATAAAATTAACGTGAAGTTGATTATAAGCTTTTTTTAATTATTTTATAATAAACCACTTCACTATAAGAAGTTCAGACGTTCAGAACCATAAATGAATTTTCAAACTGGATATATATATATATATATATATATATATATATATATATATATATATATATATATATATATATATATATATATACCCACAGGTTGGAGAAGGGACCCTAAGGTAACGAATCGTCTATAACAAGCGAATGTCAACAGATGGAGCAATAGTTGCAGTCTGTGGTAACTATAACAGGTGTACCTGACTAGAGCGCCAAATAAGAGCGCTAGTGTCTCTCCTTCCAAACCGACGTAGAAGCCATGTTTGGTGTTTGGACAAAACGGGTGATTCATTAACAGTGAATAAAATTGAATGGGTGAGTATTGGCCTGAAATTTCTATATACAAAGTTAAAATTATTATATTTTAAACACCTTAAATTAAAATTAAATTTCAAATTAATATTGTTTAACAATAATTATTTATTTATATTTAAATAATATCAGTAGAGGCGAGAAAATTTTCAAAATAGGAAAGCAATAGTTGTTCCGTATATTCTTGCAGTGAGTGAGCAAACAAAAGTAGACTGGTAAAATCTCAACAATATATTAAATTTTGACTATTTTTAAGAAGACTTTTATAGAATACTTTTTTGGATTGGCCCATATTATTTGCTCCACGATGCGTTTATGTTTCATATACAACTAAGTGGCTTTTTTGCATATTATTTGCCATAGGCATGACAAATTGTTATTAACCATAAAAGTATGACCTATAGGTCACATAAATGTGGCCTGACACGAAATATAAATAAAAACAAATTTAAAGAATGTTTTGAATAACTAAATACGTAAAAGGTTTTCTTAAAAATAATTAAATTAAAGTGAAATTATTCTACCAAATAAAAAACAACCATTTGTATGCTCTAGATACTAAAAAAGTGTCCTCATTTGTGTATACTAAGTTTTTTTTTTATTTTATATACTAATTTTGCAATATTTTCAAATATTTCTTGTTATAATTTAGTCCTTTGAGTTAGGATCAAATATCAAAACATGTGTGCAACGCAACGAACTAATAACTCTCTCTCTAGAATACGCATACCGTTAATATAAAGTATCGCCAACATCTCGGTTTGTTTGTAAACAAATAGTAGGTATATTCAGGCCTGAACAATAACAATTACCCGTAACTGTTATTGTTGTCTCTGTTAGAACAAAGCTGTGCGAGTAAGACAGACAAATGTATATGTTGGCTAGGTTTTTGTCAGTTTTTACAAATGAATTGCCTATTCTAGAGAGAACAGTTATTAGTTCATTGGTGCGACGCGAGCTTAATTTTTTATTTTGCAATTAGTCGGTAGTTTTTCGTATATCTCCGTCAGATTTACAGTTATGCAAAAAAGATCTATTATAAGATTTGTCGTGCATAAAATTCTTTACAAGTAAGTTTTTTTTTAATCTTAACAGTTTTTGCGCTAGAGCTTTGTTAATTTACGGCGCGCATGAAATTGTTTAAACATGGTGTTATGCAACATACGATAGGATTTCTTAGACATCCAACAGATAAACTAATTATAGGATGAACTCCAAAACAATACTTATAAAGATTCAAGAAAAAAACAAAGTACAAAAATTGAAATTTATATTTACATCAGATTGCAGAGAGAAAAAAACACTTAATTAAATTAATTTAATTGGCGAAAATATATTTAATGCGGCTAATTGAACAAGAAAAATATCAGGCTCAAACTGAATTTTATGGTAATAATTATTATTAAACATAGAATAAATAGGTGAGTTATTAAGCAAGTTAGTTCTGGGTTTAGCCATGTAAAAAGTGTTTATTGAGCGTGTATTAGAAGGAATATGAAAATTTAACAACTGTAATAAAGCACGACAGTCTATGTTATTACGCAACAATTTATGCAGAAAAACAACAGATAAAAGTGCACGCCTATCTTCCAAACTTAAAACATTAAACCTATCCAACAGCAGGTTATTATCAATACAAATATGAGGATACACACCGTCCAGTTTAAAACTGACAAACTTTAAAAAAATTCTTAAAACAGTTTAGCTGAATTATTTGTATTGAATATTATGTATAGCGTGATAAGTTGGTTATCAAAAAAGGTACTGTTTAAAAATGACAAACACGTAGGTACCTAGGTATTTAAAATAAAGAATTAATTTGGTATTCTTCCGGTTCAAAATTAGACAAAGAGAAAACACATTCATAAATTCACTGAAGTTGTTGAAAAAATTAGCGATCAGAAGTTCTTAGAGCGACTGATAACTTTTTTTGGTAGAATCCGTAATTTTTCATACAAAAATTCCTAATAATAAAAAGCAATATATTTTTATAGTAGTTGACAAAATTAGCGGTCAGACAGAAGTTTTCGGAACGGTAGATAACTTTTTTTTTGTAAAAATCCGTAATTTTGCATAGAACAGTTTAAAATTTTGCATACAAAAATTCATAAAACATTAGAAAAAGCAATATATTTTTGCTTTTGCTCATAAAAATCCATTTTAGGAAATTTAAAAAAATTTAAATCCTCTATTCGCTCTATTGAAGATCATTAATAATTCATTTCACCATTTGTTTTTATATTTATATTTTACTTTTAGTAGTATTCTTAATTATTAGCTTATTAGAATTTTTTGTTATACTTTACTGTAATGGGGCTTTCCCGTAAATAAATAAATAAATAAATAAATAAATAAAAAATAACCAATTTTATCCTCCGATGAATCATTTGGCTGAAAAATCGAAAAAACTAATTTCACCCCCAACATGGCCATTTTTAAACATTTATACCTCGATTGTTATTAATATATTAAAAAAATTATCCAAACAAAAACTGTTGGAAATTTTCTCGTCTATCGTAAGATAGCGCGATAACCGCACTCGCCCCTACAATTTAAGATAGCGGACACCCCTTACGCAAATCACCCAGTGAAAAACTAACAGGAGCCTTCCGTTACTATCCACTACTACCCTTTAAAATATCAGCCCGTGTACATTTATTGCAATTTAACATAGGTATTTATCGTTATTTGACTGCACTACTAAGCGACTTGGTCACTGAATTTAGTTATTTGTTTACACTAAATTAGTTATTTGTTTACACACAGAAAAATATTGTCTCAAATCAAGAATATGGTGATTTTTATGTAACGAACAGAATATATTCTTCTTTTATGCATACCATATTCTTATCCTTTTATATTTGAGAATATATTCACTGTGTATGAATTTTGGTACATTTTGCGTTAGGTAATAGGTGGTGTGTTAGGGGGGGTAGCCAAAATATAAAATCTCTACAGCCTTGAACAAACGGGAGAACCGAGGTATAAAGTGTATGAATTTTGGTACATTTTGCGTTACTTGAACGTTTCCTAATTTTTTCTATTGTCTATTTTAAGTTATAAATTTAATATTGTAACTTCTTGTAAACATGTATACAAATAAAAATTAGGGTATACTTTAACACAATATTGCAATCTTATTTTCTTTTGTAATGAAACAATAAAATACAAATTTCTTTATAAAAATGTTGTTTTTTCTTGTAGATACATAGCGTTGATGATCCAAGGTATATTATGGTCTTGTTCCATTGATCACATTACAATAAAATATAAAGATATATTTTTTTATGACTGTTTAATATTTAAATTCTCAAAAAATAAATAGTGTGTATGTTATATTTTAAAAAATGGCTTTTAGAAAAATATAAAAGTAAATTGTGATCCAAGGTACAACAGTCTCCCCTATTTATTATAAACAAAAAACATTTAAATATTTTTTTATTGATTTGTTATCCAAATAACTCTATTTGTAATAAATTATCATCAATAATTACCATTTAAATTAATTTGTTTAAAAAAAATGGTATATTATTTATTTAATTTAAAAACGTCAAAATAAATCCTTTTTTTTCTCGTACAGTTGGTAGCAACAAAACTGGAAAAGTGGGGTTATAAAAAAAAATTACATGAACTATTTTTCATTTGACAAATATTTGTTTAGTTGTTAATAAATTTAGTGTCAATATTGTTATTGCCACATCAATGTCAAAGTCAAAAAATGTTGGTGTATTTTTTTAAAAATTGGGAGAGATAAAGCAGAAAAACAAGAATACTCGAAGAATACTGGTGTAAAACCCATAATTATAATTTTTAAATTAAGGAACTATGAGGAATACCTAATTGTAGGAGACCAATATACTAGTAGTGTTTTAAAAAAAAAGGTATTTAAAACAAGTTTATTGGATACAAAATATATTGATAAGGGGATTTAATAATAGACATTTTAGAATAGGGATATTTTAGAGCAGAAATACAGTAATTAACAATAGAGATACGCTTCAAAATCCAAATAGTATTTACTAAACACAAATGCATAGAATAACATATGATTTTTGACATGGTTAAACTAACCTTATTTTTCAAACAGGCATAACCCCATTTAAATAATCCACATTCACACAACTAAATTTTATGGAAAATATAAAATTTTACTTAACCCCACTTTT
Organism: Brachypterus glaber; assembly: GCA_958510825.1. NCBI lineage: Eukaryota > Metazoa > Arthropoda > Insecta > Coleoptera > Kateretidae > Brachypterus > Brachypterus glaber. The sequence continues at coordinate 9,722,786 of OY294049.1, read as the reverse complement.
CCAGTTTTGTTAAAACTGTACACAAGATAAAAGATTAAAGAGGTATTTTCTGTTTAGATGCATCTCGCTAAATACGTGTTTAAAATTTAAATCTTAAAAAGCTGACTTGAATTTTAGATAAGCTAAATTTTTACTTCCTCATTATTCCTCATAATAAATAATATAATCTGTTTATAATTCAAACAAAAATAGCAAACAACTATAATTAAATAAGAATAATAAAAGCTTATAATTATAATTAAATAATAGTTTTTAAAGGTTATCTTAAGTTGTAAAATTCCTAATTTTGGGTAAACAGTTGGGAAATTTTCAGTTTTTAGTTGGAAAATTTATGGTTCGTAGTCTTTATATATTTTGCATTCCCAATTTTTATTTTCTCACCAAGAAAGTATTGTGATAGAAAAAAAAGCATACATTTTTTTACCTAAATCATCTTATTTTTTTTCCTGAAACGTCGATAAAAATCAAAATAAGCAAAAAAATATATCTTTCTGTCTATCGGTCTGTCTGTCTGGTTGTCTGTCGGTCTGTCTGTCTATCTGTCTGTCTGTTCGTCGGTCTGTCTGTATCCACGATAACTTAGGAACGCTTTGAGCTAGCGACTTGAAATTTGGTATGCGGATGTTTTTTATATTATCTTCGTTCGTTTTTGAGCAAAATCAATTTGGGGAAAGGGAGAAAATGTTTGCTTTTTTTCTATCACAATACTTTTTTTAGAAAGTAAAAATGGGAAAGCAAAATATATTATTATATATATATATATATAATGTATTATATATTAAAATCGATTATTAGCACTCAGGTCCTACTAATAGCAGCGCTGGCCTTTTTGCCTTCTTTTAAATTAACACTCGTATTAGTCAGATACTACCATACTTACTATAAGCCTAATTAGGTACTTAGTGCAACTGCCAGGAGTTCATATTTTTATATCTGCTATAATGGGCTAATATATTCTGCATAATGCATATTAAAGAATATATTTGCATTTTAAAAATCATTAAATTCAAAAATTAAATAATGACGTTTGTGTCAAATATTTTTATCTGATTTTTGGTGGCTAGAACATTCGACTGTCTCTGACTGTACGAGAGTTATCGCTCTCGCTTCGGTCTCGTTACGGGCGAGAGGCCTCTCGTTATCGTCACAACGATACGATATTTTTCCACCTCTCGCTATCGTTCTATTCAGCGATAACGAGACGATAGCGAGACGATAGACCTTAAGCGGCAACACTAAATGGGACAGTGCCTGTTTCTGAGCTATGCTTCGTAATTTTTGGTTTTTGTTACCATGATTAGATATGCAGTTAAAAAGTCATAAAAATGGCAATGTTTAGGCAGCTGGGTTTTTGACGTTAATAAGTAAGTTTTACCAAGTCAAAAGTAACGTTTTTAATAATTTTGAATTATGTTTTATTGATGAAAGGCAAAAGGAAACTGTTTGAATTTGGTTTATGTAATAGTCTAGAACAACACAAAACATATACCAAATAATCGAATATTATAGATAAAGGTAAATTTTCTTTTAGCCTATTTTTTTTTTTTTTTGATAATATTGTTAGTATTATTGAATGGGACAATTTGCATATTTAATTCCTATCCATCTCTTTTAGATAAGAAATTACTCTAAAAGGGCAGTGTCTAGGTTACTACCCATAAAAAAATTTGAAAAGTTAGAACTTAAAACAAACTAATTTTTGATATTGATTTGAAAAAAATATGGTAAAATTATTTAAAGTAAATTCTATGTAAAAAAAGAGTTTAAGAGCTACCTTTTTGTTATGAAATGACATTATAGGTTTACTGTTATTAGTTATATAACTAATTATATGGTGATAATAATAGTTATTTTTAATATTTATGATTTAATAGCAATTTTGTATTTCTGTCCCATTCAATAATACCATGAATGGGGCAAGTTACGTTTTTTTTTTTTAATAGTTGTAGTTTTGGTAAAAATAAATATTATTCAAGTTTAACACTTGGACTGTGTTCTTTTATTTCCAGATAACTAAAAAAAAATACGTATAAAGAATTAAAAATAAAATTGTCCCATTCATGGGTATTTCCCCCTACAGTTCAAAATTATAATCACTCCTAGAAAAATCAAGGAATCAACTGTAATCAAAGAGGTCCCCAAATTTTTTCAATCGGGTAAGAAGATAACCCTCAATTTTATTTATTTTTTTGGGGGTATATAAACATAAGTGCCTATTTAATATGATATTATTAAGAAATAGTAATAAAGTAACGGCATTTGTTTTTTAAATTATATATCGTCCACTAAAGGCTCTAGTTGTCTAACTCCAAATTTTTCAAAAATGAGATTTTTATCAAATTTGCTTCATTATCTGATTACCAACATACTTCAAAAAAAAAAAGTTGCATTAAACCAATATCAGCCTCAAAAAATGCAAAAATATTTTAAGTCGCTAAGTGTCTAACTCCATCATATGATTGTGAGAAAACAATTAAATGAGAACTGTCACTAATGTCAAACTATTTCTCGACAACAGGGGATCCCGTTTCAAATATTTGTTAATTTACTGTTTGATGATAATTATAATTATTGCCATTAATAATGTATATATATTATGCCTACCTAGTAGTAATATTAAATATTGAATATAAAAATATAAATTTTTTGTAATAATATTACGCGATATAATACGATAGGTATCCTCTTTTATCTTCCCTTGGAGTTAGACCATTAGTGAATTTAGATTCTGTGGTTAAAATTTAATTTTCAAATAATTTATATAAAATAGATAACAATGAAAAGTTTTAAATACATTAACACATATCAAACATTTTTACCTGTGAACAAGCTAGTTTTAAAGTTCTAATTTGCTATAATTAAGTTTTAAATCGTTTTTTACGTCTCCTGAAAAATATGACGTTTTGGAGTTAGACCGTTAGAGCCTTTAGATGACGATATGATAGTTTACAATAGATATGCAACAAATCTCAACTTTTTTTTTTGCCCCGATCGGAAAGTAAATTTTTCTTACTAATTCGAGGGCGTAAAAACCGAATCTGACATTAGAAAAATTTCGGCACCTAAAATTTTGAAAATTTTAGGGTATATTAAAAAAAATACGAGGAACTCAAAAATATATATGCCAAGGGCCTACTGTTATCAATTTAAAGGCGCAGAATCCAAATTTGACTTTGAAAAAAATCCAGCACGTCTTATTTTTTAAATTTTAGTACAGGCAGTTATGCCAATTTAAAAATAATTTATAAAACAACATATTGTGTATTTTTTTGTTTGTTTTTTTTAATGGTTCTACATCATAAAAATGTCTTTATTACATAAGAACCATATTACGTAACATTTTTTTAGTTCATTTTTGACCCCCTAGTAATGATTTTTGTAATTTTTTAGCATAAGTACGTGGCGATAAGCTTGTCCCCTTATGCACCCTTCTCCTTACCCTCCACCCCTACTTAGTTTTGTCACATTATCAAAAAAAATTTTAATTTTTTTTTTTTCATAATATCCCCATTTATTTTACCTATGAATTTAAAGTTTCCATGTTTTAAGTTGGGTATTTTTTAACTAATATTGAGTCGCCGAATCTAAATTTGTCCTCGGAATATTTTTATCTCCCATGATTTTAGAACAAAAGAGGGATAAAAATAATGATTTTTTAACATTTTTATCTTATTTTTCTCAGAAAACTTAGGTAATAGAAATATTCTGAGGCCAGATTCGGTTTCGCGAACGAAGATTAGTTAAAAAACATATGACTCCAATCAGGGCAAGATACCGTGTTGCCTAGTGTAGTTATACATTCCAAAGGCGAAAAAATTCATTTAATATATAAAAAAATCCATAGAGTATTTGTTATCATTTCTCTGTGTGTAAGATTAAAATTCTCTAAATGTTTAGTACCATCTACTGGGGTGACTGGTTCAGAGGGCTTTGCGAAAAAGTATCCGAACTCACCCACACCGTCCGAAGTCACCCCAGTTGACGGTATTATAGTGGGAAATTCCTCGAGGATCCCGGAAATAAATTACAGCAAATTTTGTTGAAAAAAATATAATTTTTTTATACAGGGTGCCCGTTTTTCGACCTCAAACATGGGTATCTCGGTTATTATCAGTCATCGGCGAATTTCCAGTGCTCGCATAGGCGCCGCGTCGATTCTGGCGTTCACGCGAGGCTTTAAATATTTAAATTTTTATTTCTTTTTATCTTGATTTTTTTTAATGATTTCATTTAAACGAGTTAGGTGGGAAAAAAGTTATCGATAAATAAAAATTAAAAACTTTCATATTCTTAAAAGATAAAAATCGAATATAGGTTTTTTCTTCTTTTTTCTCACTTTATGGAAATATCGAGATAATGGCTATTTAAATTTCTCCGATTTTTTAATCTTTGATCTAGGACGCATTATTTTATTTAAAATTTTTCTGTTAGGGTTTTTAGACTCAACCAACATTAAGGTAATGTATGACAAACAAATTTATTTTACTTTCTTTACTTTCTTAGAGAAAACAAATTGGTGGGTCACTGTTGCACTATAAATTGTGTTCATTTTGGGCCACTATTTCATTACGAGGGAGATCTGACCTACAATAACACGTTTTTTTTAATAGATTTAACCTCACATTTTACTTTGAAATTTTAATTATTTTTATATGTGAAAGTACGTTATTTAATAACAGAATAGTCAAAATACCAATAATTACCTTTAAAAATGAAGAATAATTAATGCTATCTTCACGGCTTGTTTTTTTTTTAATCCAGTGATTTAATCGAAATCATTATTTCACTTGATTGTAATGGCATAAATATGGCATATTTCAACATTTCCTTGAAATATAAATAAATAGTACCTAGATATGCAAAAGTACTTCCTTTATAACAAAAATAAAAGTATAAACTCCTTTCATACTGTGTTCCAACCGACAAATAATATCTACTACAACAAAAAGTTTTTTTTTATGTTTGCTCTCAAAAACTATCGTCTTTAAAACATTTAAATAAGTCGTATCAACTCTATAGTCAGCGGTTTCTTTTATAGTATATTAAAGTACTAGCTTCATAACATACGTTTTTAGCGCACGAGTACAAGTTTAGAAAACGAGCCGCTTGCAGCGAGTTTTCTAAAGTACTAGTGCTCTTAAAACGTGTTATGAAACGAGTGCTTTATACAATTTTTTCTATTTTGCTCTAAAATTTTAAAAAACTTACATTTAAATTGATGACTGATTTAGGGATTTTTGTTTTGGGTTGGCATTACAGTTTACACTATGTTTAAAATTTGAAGAACAAATGATATTTTGATATATTTTACAGTCATCTCTTCTTTTTTCACTGCAATTAACGAGTCCACAATTTTGACACGGTAAAAAATAACCCAAACACAAAATGTTGTAAAAAATTAAACTTTAAATCGACATTGACATTTGCACGCAAAACGTCAAGAGATAGACTTTTGTATGTTGCCAACCCAACAGAAAAAAAAGTAGACACCTCTTATGGGCCTATAAGAACACGTAAAATGCGTGTGATTATGAGCTTATAAGAGTCGCAAAATAGAAAATAGTATATTAAAGTACTAGTTTCATAACATACGTTTTTAGCGCACGAGTACAAGTTTAGAAAACGGGCTGCTTGCAGCGAGTTTTCTAAAGTACTAGTGCTTTAAACACGTGTTATGAAACGAGTGCTTTATACAATTTTTTCTATTTTGCTCTAAAATTTAAAAAAACTTACATTTAAATTAATGACTGATTTAGGAAATTTTGTTTTGGGTTGGCATTACAGTTTACACTTTGTTTAAAATTCTAAGAACAAATTATATTTTGATATATTTTACAGTTATCTCTTCTTTTTTCACTGCAATTAACCAGGCCACAATTTTAACACGGTAAAAAATAACCCAAACACAAAATTTTGTAAAAAAATAAACTTTAAATCGACATTGACATTTTAACGCAAAAAAAAAAAGTAGACCTCTTATGGGCCTATACGAACACGCAAAATGCGTGTGATTATGAGCTTATAGAGTCGCAAAATAGAAAAATATTTGTATGCCCTTCTAAAAAGAGAGCATTGCAATGCATTGTGAACATAGAGATAGATAGTCTATGATTGTGAACGACCTGAAATTAAAAAAAAAATAGTTTAGCCTTTTTTTACACAATCCGTGAAAAAATAAGGATAAAGCCAGAAAGTAATATTAAGATTAAATTATAAAATTCATATAATTTAAACCGAATTTATTACTGTTTTATAGAAAATTTAAATGAATATAATATAATAATTTGCCCTTTAAATTTACGATAACGACGTTATTTCCCAAAATCAAGTTTTAAAATTACAATATTATTTTTAAGAGGTTGTTCTGATTTTTGGTTTCAAAAAATCAATTTATTTTTTTTTTTTGAGTTTTTATACTTCTTAATATGTGTAGTGGTGGAGCGAAAAGGTACATTCGCGGTTTTCGATACCTACATTGTACATTTTTAAGTTCATTATATTATAATATTATTAATATTTAATATCTAGTTGGCGAGTGTATATTTTTTCAAAAGCTTGTTATTTATATTTTATCCCCCTTTTTTACCCGTTATTGGCCGGAAAATTGCATTTTTTTGTTTTTTTTTTCACTAAAGTACGCGTAGATCTTTTTTTTTTAATTTTGACATTAACGAACTAAAGGACGTAAAAAAATAAGTGCACTGAAAACTAGGTTCTCGTACTCGGGGCGTATACTGTATACGGTATATTATATAAGGAAATGTTCCATTATATGCAGATGCCAAAAAAACTCACTTTACTATCAAATATTTTGAAAATAAATTCCTTTTCTAGAACTTCCCTCGAGAACTTCCAGATCATAAAAATTTTAATGTAATAACCTTAAAATGGCTTTATTTCTAAGAATTGCCTTAGAAACTATTAGGCTCATCTATCTTCCATATGCTCACCTATCCTTATTACAATGTTCTTTTTATATATAGCTGCCAATACCTAAATTGTAATTATTATTATCATTACGTATACGTAGGTTATAATTATCATTACGTTTACGTAGGTTATAGACTTGGGTTTATATACCTACATAGGTAATGAAAATAATAAACATTTTGTGGTTAAGTTATTTTTATAAATTAAAAATTAAAAAAAAAAATCAATTACCCACCTTGCAGGTAATTAAAGATTTATTGTTTTTGAAATACCTTGCAATGTTGTCTTAATATAATTATATACCTACTTATTTTTTTTTAATTTTATCCACTCAACTTTAATGGATATAAATCCAGTTTCAAAAATCCTCTTTTTTGAAAAATCAGTATACTGGTTTTATACATTCTGCATTCAGTTGATTTATTATAAATCATTTATCAGTTGTAAGACTAATTTTGTTTTTATATGGTAAAAATATACACTACTTTCTACGCTTACTTTCTTTTGAATATCGTTCAATAGTGCAAAATGTGAGAAAATAACATGCATACACCCCGGTCTGAAAACGATTTTTAGCTTAACTTTCATACAACCCAAGTTTTTTTTCATATTTTAATTATTTAGAGCTTTGGCATCTATTTAAGCCCAAATAAAAAAAATTATCGGTGCGTTTTTAAGAAAAGCGATTTTCATTTGTTTTAACAAAAAAAATATGATATATTTAAAAATTATTTTAAATATTCAGATTTTACGTCAAAAAGTGAGAGAAAAAAAAATAACGTTTGAGCTAAATTGCTTTTTGTCAAAATTACCCATTCGTCTCTTGTTTTTTATAAATGCCGAAAAACCTGGTCCAAATACCCTAAAATTGGCAAAAACTGGGAGAGGTTTTTTTATCCAAATTTAAGCCGATTCAAAGAAAGGTCCTATCTGTGGCTTGGTTCTAAAAGGCTCAATGTCAAAAATTTTGAACGGATACACATTAAACAGTTTAACAGAAATGTTTATTAAAAACAAACGTCGGCCCTTGTCGCTTAAAGTCTACATTTATCTCACAAGTACTGGCATTTGCTTTTTTAGGTTTTATAGATCTGAAAAAAATTTGTTACGGAAAAAGTGACATTGGCCCTTTTAGAACCAAGCCACAGATATAGTTTCCTTTCGTAAGAAGTACTTTCGATATCGGTAATTAAGTAATTCGACAACATATTCGGGTTCAGCAACCCAAAATGCATAGTTAACGGCAGCCACTGAGTGGCTAAAAAAATCAAAAAATCTAGATATGGAACCCTCAATACTGCAGACTTAGTCGCACTTTTTTTATAATGGAAATATTTTTTTGTAATTTGGATTATAACCTAAAGGTCAGTTAAAGTATGCAACCTCGTATGCAACCTTTAACCGAAACTGTAGTTCCTATAGGAACGAATACTAAAGTCGTACTAATGGTACAGGTCACTTGCAAAACAACTTTACACTACGAAATTTCAATAACGCTTTGACATAGAGACTTGAAATTTTAACCAAAAGGTTTTTTCAAGTTAAAAATATTTGGTTCAAAACTTAAGTCTCTGTGTCAAAGCGTTCTTGAAATATCGTAGGGTAAAGTTGTTTTGCAAGCCTACAGGGTGATCAGTAACTGTCATGTCAAAATTTAAGAGGTGACTTTACATCCAAAAATATAAAAAAAGTTTTATAAAGGTTGGTCCGGAAATGAGCCATAAGGGAGATAAGGCCGTTTAAAATTGTACTAAAAATAAGGTTTTTTAATTATTAACTCTGGTACCCTTTAAGCTAGAGCGACGAGGTTTTGCATGTATACTAGTATTAATTTATTATTCCATCAAACTATTTTTTAATCATCGCTGATTAATCAGCGTACAGAGTTGATGCTTTGTACTGAAGAGCCAGCAGCCCGAAACTGTTAGTCTACCAATATCACTCTGTACGATGATTAGAAAATAAATTGATGGAATAATAAATTAATATTTTTATAATTTTGTTCAAAATTAAAATTTTCTGTCCTTACACTAGTTACTAGGAGTATTAATAAGGGCAATTAGTTTATGTTATTTATTTTTTTAATTTATCCAGGGGCGTGCCTAGACGGATAAAATGCGTGAGGCTTAACACCTTTTTGACACAAACGTTTTATGTGTATTATTTTTTGTAAAAGATATAGATATCTTGAATAAAAAATGTCATATAGTGTAACCATTTTCAAAAAAAATGCAATTAAGAGGAAGTAACATTTTGTGCCACCAAAAATATTACTTTTAAAAATATTACTCCTTTAATATTAAATCTAGGTGTTTCGATGAAGAATACTTTCCTGCTTAGTTTTAAATAAAGAATCGCCCTGTAGCATTAAAATTTTATTGATGCTTTTTTTTGTTCCCCATTTAATATGTCATCTTCGAAGGGCCGTAGCTCCCTTAGGCCTCATGTCCGGACCAACGTTTATATGAACTCTTTTTCATGTTTTTGGATGAAGAATAACCTCTTAAATTTTGGCATGGCAGCTATTGATCACTCTATATAATGAAATTTAATAAAAAAGAAAAGTTAAAACTAAAATATAACTAAAATATGATTTTTTATTGTATTAACAATTATAATTTAATTATTATTATTTAATCTTATAATTTATTTTATGAAAAGGAAGTATTAATATTGTAAGTAAAAAAATCGTTATAGGTATATTATGATCTAGCTTTTTTTTTAATATTATAATATATATTATATATTCAAGGCCAAGTATTATTACACAACCGTGATTTTGGCGATTTTTGGAACTGCTGCAGCGTGACATGGAGTTTCGTACCGCAGACAAAAAGAATCTAGTAATTTTCCTACTGAATCAGTTTTTTTACGTTAAAAAATCAATTATTGCATTTGTAACCTTTCGGAAAAATATAAATAAAAAATAAACTACTATTTTAAATTAAAATCACTGAACATAGTGAGGTCGGAAAGTTATCATATTATACATTTTGCTCTAATCCCCAAAGCGTTAAAGCAACCCCTTCCGAAAAAGCTTACTGAACAATATAATAATATTTTAAGTAAAAAAAATTATCTTCCATATCCTTCATGTTTTTAGTATATTCATTTCAAATTTGGTATAGATCGGTCAAAAGGCAAAGAAGTTATAACGGTTTAAAAAGTGTCCGGTTTTTTTTGGGGCCACACTGTATATAGGATACTTGAAGAAAAAATTGTATGTTTCACTCAAAGAAAAAGTGCTTTTTTTACTCGTCTGTAGTTTCCGGACTCCGCTTCGCGTCGTCCGTAAATTCTACAGACTAGTAAAAAAAAAGCTTTACTTTTCCTCTTAGTAAAACAATATACTATTATTTTATTATTCCATCAATCTATTTTCTAATCATCGTACAGAGTGATATTGATAGACTGACAGTTTCGGGCTGCTGGCCCTCTTCAGTAAGATGATTAGAAAATAGATTGATGGAATAATAAATTAATATTTTTATAATTTTGTTTAAAATTAAAAATTTCTGTCCTTAATATACTATTATATTAAGTACCTAATCTTTTTTAAAAATGTTTTGTGTAACTGAATTTCCTTTCTATTTTTTTGAAAGGTGTGCCCTATACCCAGTGTTTGCAGTCTTATGTCACATATTAAAGGAGATGATTCTACATCAAAAAATATAAAAAACCACTATACGAAAACGAACCCTAAGAGAGTTACGACCGTTTAAAATTGTAATAAAAATAAAGTTTTTAATTAACAACTGGTACCCTTTGAGATAGAGGAATGAGCTTTTGCATGTAAACTAACCCTAACCCTAACCCTTCGTATGTTATTTCCATGTACTTATTTTAACCAGGGGCGTATCAGTTTTTTGCCCCAAACTTTTTCAGTGTAACTTTTTTGTAAATTTATTACTGGATTAGGATTCCTCAAGTCAAAATACATAAAAAAAGGTACTATTGTAATACTATAGAATTAACCGTTTTCGAGAAAAACTCATTTCTGTGGCTTGTTTTTCAAAGGGCGGATGTAACTTTGTCACTAGCAGCCTTTTCAAAATATAACATCAGACGTGATGTGAAAACGCTGCTATTGACAAAGTGACATTTGCCCTTTGAAAACCAAGCCACAGATTTAAAACTGCAATTTCACGTTTCGAAGACTAAAAATTAAATACTAAATTGTTAAAAACCAAAATTTCAATGATGTCGGGTGATTCTGCATCAAAAACTGAGAAAAAATGTTTTTATACATATGGCTCTTTAAAAATTGTGCATTTTAGGAGACCATAGCTCCCTTAGAATTGATTTTTGGAAGTGTCTGTAAATGAGTTTATTTTCTTAGTTTTTTACGTACACTCGCCCAGCATAATTGAAAACTTGGTTTACAACATTTTACTATTTAATTTTCAGTCCTCGAAACGTGAAATTGCACCTTAATTTTTCTCGAAAACTGTTAATCCTACAGTATAACAACAAGAGTACTTTTTTATGTTTTTTCACCTGAGGAATCATTTTCCAATAATAAAATTACAAAAACGCTACACAGAAAAAAGTTTGGGGCAAAACACTGAAAAGGCCCTTTCGTTTTGCACGCCCCTGGTTAAAATAAGTTGATGAAAATAACATACGAAAATGGGCCGTATTAAGATTAATTCACAAGCAAAATCTTGTCGCTCTATCTCAAAGGGTACCAGAGTTATCAAAAACTTTATTTTTATAAGAATTTTAAAATTTTAAAGGGTGGTAACTCCATTAGGGTTCGTTTCCAGACCTACGTTCATATAGTGATTTTTCATGTTTTTTGATTTAGAATGATCTCCTTTAATATGTGACATAAGACACCGTGTATAACTTTTTATTTTTTTATGAAACTTTTACAAAATTGGCAGGATTGATCCTGGCAATAATAGTAATTTTTCCTAAAAATGTATGTGAATTTGTTTGTTGCGAAGTTTTTCCCGCGTTATATTTTCACGAATGAATGTAGGTAGTAGAATCTTTATCTTCTTGGAAGAAACATCCAAAAAAAAAGTAAATCTGTAATGCTGCATGCATTTTTAATGCATCTTCTCCAATATTAAGGTCAGTCTTCCACTATTTAACCTCGTATTTACACACACTTCATTTCTGTCTGTTGTGGAAGAATTAAAATCAGTACTGTGCAATCACCGGTCGTATCAAGTTGCCTCTGAACACAGTTCGACAAATTTGTGCGCCCGCAATGCTGTTGGTCTATATCGCGTGCTCCATAGGAATCATATCGGGTGCCCCTGCAGGCCAAGAGGGTGTTTACACCACCAAATACGACCATCTAAATGTTGACTCTATTTTGAATAACAGGCGTATGGTTAATTACTACGCCGCATGTATGCTGTCAAAAGGCCCATGTACGGCCGAAGGGCTTGAATTTAAAAGTGAGTTTGGATTGGTATTTACAGTTATACTTAAGGGAAAGTTCAAGTATTACGTAACGATCCCAGGGGGGGTGGGTCATTTTGGAGTATTACGCCCATGTTAATGGTATAAGAAAATATCGTTACAGGGGGGTGGGGGTCCAAAATGATCAAAATTTGCGTTACGTAATACTTGAACGTTCCCTAAGTACAAATTATATGTGGTAGACCTTTTATATTTTAACACTTTTTCCGCTGCAAAAAAGTGTCGACATTTATATTTATAATATTTTAATATACAAAGTTTTAAATTTTCTAGGCTTACTAAAATGGATCCTTTTAGGTATTTATATATTTTTCAATTCTTCATCCGTCATTTGAAAGGAAATTAAATAAAAAATATACGAGTTCATTTTTAATTTTTATAAACTTTCACGGGGTTTCAATACGGGCAATTACCCTGACATTAGTTATTACAAGCGTTAGAGTCTTTATGTCAAATATTATATACCCATTTTTAAACCCCTTCTCTCTATACAGGGTGATTTATTATATTAGCCCGTTTACAAACTTTGTCAACGAGAAGAAGATCTAATTTCATGAAGAAATATTCATATAAACATAGGTCCTATTTTCTTAGTTTAGAAGTTATAGCGTTTTTAAAATTTGAAAAAACTTAGTAGTCATTATTTAGCAAAACAAAGTTTAGTAACTATTATTTTAAACTATTACCTGTCAAAAATTGTTTGTTAATGTCATGGTCATTGACATTTAGATAAGATAAAGAGAGGGAGACAAAATTATAATTATTATAAAATTATGCATCTTAGGTAAGAATAACATTTTAAATTACATTTTAAAGAGGCTTATAAATAAATAATATTTACATACAGTAAATGTTCAAAAATTAGTCCATTTTCCTGGCAACGACGAACTAAACTCTTGCACGAGTAGTAAATTCATAAATAAACAATTTTGACAGGTGATTGTTCTTGTTCTAAACGATGAAAGATATGACCTATGTGTATGAGCATTTCTTCATGAAATTAGTTCGTTCATTGCTAATGTTTGTAAACTTAATTCTTAATTCTTCTTAAGACGTACAGAATATTTGCGCCTTCGCCATATTTGCAAATCTAAAATACGCACCCCGAGTTCTGGAGCATGAGGCATGAGGAATAGCTTAAAAGTATTTATTTATTTTTGTCCATTTAACATTAGAATGATTCCAGAGTTACCGGTATGAGTCACACACCGTCGCACATGATGTGTGACAATAACGCTATTTTTTGATTGATCTTATAAATGTGGTTTGTTCAGCAGGGAACAAGTTTTCATGGTCACCCATATTATAAGAAAAGGAATATTTAAATTTTAATCAAAATTATAACAATATTAATTAAATATTCCATCAATCTATTTTTCCAATCATCGTACAGAGTGATATTGGTATAGCCCAATCATTTTAGATTTTTTCATGAAAAAAAAATGTTTGTTTGGGTCATTTTTTTATTATATTAATAACAATCGAGTTATATTCAAAAATAGCCATGTTGGGGTGAAATTGTTTTTTTTTATTTTTCAGTCAAAATATTCGTCGGAGGATAAAAGTGGTTATGAGAAAAACTTGAAGCTCTTCAAATTCTCTATAAGTTTTATATATTATGAATTTTCATAGGTTTTTTTGTACGGTTACGCTGTAACTCGCTGAAAAATCGAAAAAAACAATTTCACCCCCAACATGACCATTTTTGAATATTTATAACTCGATTGTTATTAATATAAGAAAAAAATGATTTAAACAAAAATGGTTGGAAATTTGCTCCTTAACAAAATTGGTAATATGCATTTTTATCGTAAGATGCAAATTTAGCAAGATAACCGCACTCACCCCTTTAATCCAAGATGGCGGACAGTTCCCAAGAGTGATCAAGAGTGATTTCTTTATCTACTCCTCGGGGGAAACTTAACTGCGTCAAAAGTTCTAACTTGTAATTTTTATTATATCGAATTTTATCTAAAGCTGCGCAGTTTCGGGCTTCTTGGTACTAACGAGGACCAGAAGCCCGAAACTGTGCATGCCAATATCAATATCAAAAAGTACATTACATGTATTTATTGCAGACTCAAATGATCATGTGTAGACTATTTATAATTATTTATTAAATACTTCCTTAAATAAACTAAATGTGAAAGCTGTAATAAATATTAAGTATTAATTGATTAAAGTATCACATTTCTTCAATTAAATAAGGAAGCAAGAAATGTATTAATAACCCTTAAACTGTTTTAATAACATCGGAATTATATTCCGACCTTAGAAATTTAAAGTTATATAAACGTTTTTCCTAACGCGTATTTAATGTATAAATATCCAGATTTCTAACGTTAGAATTTTTAGCGTAAGTTGCCTAACGTTAGAATAACGTTTATCTAACGTTTGGTAAAGCTTCTTACGTACGTAAACGTTATTCTAACGTTAGACCCTAACGTTAGGCATCTTACATTCAAAACACATTCATGTAACGTTAGGTGAAGTCGTTCTAACCTTATTTTTCACCAATAGAGGCTATACTAGTCTTAAATATTCAATCAATCCATTTTTCAATCATCGTACAGAGTAGTTTCGGGCTGCCGAACCTCATCAGTACCAAGAGTTACACGAGATCTGTACGCTGATTGAGAAAACATTTTCAGACTTTATTACGGGTTACTGGATAGGCAGGTTTGTTAGGGTAGGTAGGTAGTTTACACACTAGTTTAAGTGGTTTCTGCGGAAACACTCAAACTACCCACCTACCCTAACAAACCTACCTATCTAGTGCTCTAATTACGGTTGAAAAATGTGAAAAAGGGGGTGTTAAAAAAATGTATGTCTGTCTGTCGGTCTGTATTTGAACCTTATAACTTTTGAACGGAATGTCCGATTTGAAAAATTTCCCTTTCGTCGGAGACTTTGTTTCATGCGGAGAACTATTTATGCATGCCCTGATTGTTTTTCAATACATTATTTTAAATAAGAAAAAATTCTTTACAAAAAAAACAAAGCCAAACAGTCCAAACTCCGGCACGGAGAGCTGCAATTAGCCGCTTGTAGATTATTATTAATCACTATTTACTGGTCATTAGCTTTAACCCTTTGGTGACTAGTGGTCCCATATTGATACCACTTTTTTATGATTGTTTTAAGAACGTTGTGGCAGCGCACTCACTCTTTTATATCTCTACTCTTTTACTTCTCTCCTCTTAAACTTCTCTACTCATTTATTTGACGTAAATTTTAGTATTTTTATTAGTACACACTGAATATATGTCATAATTGACATTGTCATAATATTTCAATAACCTAACAAATTTAAAATTATGACATACATACAATGCATACTAATAAAAATAATTAAATTTATATACATTTATAAACGTTAAATAAACGAGTAGAGCAGTAAAAGAGGAGAGAAGTAAAAGAATAGAGATGTGAAAGAGCAGAGATGTAAACATTATTTGATCAGCAAAAACCGACACTTGCTTATACTTTTTTGTTGCTGCAACGTCGTTTATTCATATTTTTAATATTTTTAGTGTAAAATGACTTTTAATCAATATTTTTTGACATGTTCAACTTTTTTTTGAGTTTAAAAATAAAGTTTCAATCGACGTTTCAATAAAATAAATATTTGTTTTTCATAAAATTATATATCCGTCCGCAAAGGGTTAAATATTAATTGGTCAAATTAAATGTTCAAATTATATACAGTTGTTTAAATAAAGAAAGTATTTGTTAAATATTCATAACAGTGAATTAAAATATTGCTGGCAACTATACAATACTTACTCCTATACAGGGGCATTTATTAGCCCGTTTACAAACTCTGGCAATGAAAATAAGAACTGAACTTGAAGAAATCATATAAACATAAGTCCTACCTTTCTTCATTTAGAAGTTACAGCGTTTTTAAAAAAATTAAGTTGAAAAAACGTAGTAGCCATGATTTAGCAAAACAAAATTTAGTAATTTAGTAGTAGTAGCATCATTTTAAACAATCATCTGTCAAAAATTGTTTGTTTATGAATTTACTACTCTTGCAAGAAAGTTTAGTTCGTCGTTGCCAGTTCTGTATTGAGGAAAATGGAATAATTTTTGAACATTTACTGTAGTTAAAATTTATATATTAGCCTATTTAAAATGTTATTTTTACCTAAAATATGAACGAAGAAGGATATATCCTATGGACCTATGCATAGGTCATATAGCTATGTTTATATGAACATTTCTTCACAAAATTAAATCTACTTCTCGTTGCCAAAGTTTGTAAACGGGCTAATAAATCACCCTGTAGATTATTTTTGCAAAACTATTTGTCTTTGTTGTATTTTATACACTGAGCATTCGTTACTGTATTAAATACGGTTTTGTATATCTAAAACCCCTCGCAACTAAAGTTATTAAATATAAGTTGTTACATGTAACAACTGTATACTGTTATAATAAGACCTTATAAGAGTCATTCTTAAACAACGTTATGTTTATTGTAACAACTTGGAAGTAGAAGCATATTTAGGGATCGATCGTACACTTTGGTAAGATTTTGGGGGTAGGTCCGAAAAAAGTTACTAACTATACTTAAGGTTAAGTATTTTACAAAGAGGGGGGTGTAAAAGCTACTAAAAATATTCTACGTAATTTTTGCACGAACCCTTACATCAAAACTATGCATAATATTTATGTTTGTGTAATATCTCACAGAATTTTGCATACAATTAAAAACTTTGAATACAATAGAATTAATTTACTATTTTAGTATAAAAAAATAATTGCCTACCTATGACACACGTCTATTGTAATAAAAAGTAAATTTAAAAACTATTTATTATACCTACTCCTCGCAGCAAAGAGGTGTTACCTATATGTTTACATCGGACGTCCGCGGACCTCGAACAAAGAAATATTTTATCCAAAATCAAACATTTTTGTACCAAACAGCATTATATACACTGTAAAAAGGATTTATGTAAATTTACAATCCACTAGGTGAGACATTTCGGACCCATCTAGTGTATGATAAATTTTCTCATGCGACGTAAATATTGTGTAACTTATTATATCTAATGTTACATTTACATTACATTTTTGTTTAACCTCGTACTATTCTACTTAATTAAGCATCCCCTAAGTCCAGGACTTGTGTGGGCTAGTAGTAGAGGGAACCACCGGCTTTAATTGACTTTCGAACCAATTTATAGGGAGTGTCCGCTTACGCCTTCGCCAAATTTCAATTATTAATTAACTGAAAAAGGCAAATCGGCGCCGGTGAGAATCTAACTCACGCTATTTGGGTAGTAAACTCGTCAAGTACGACGCGGTAGTCCACTACACCAATCCTCCCGTATTTATTATGCCTAAACCATACGGCTAACGTAATATTTGTATAAATATATTGTAAAATTACATTATATACAGAAAAAAAACACTTAAAATTATAGTAAAATTACTCCAAAAATTTATATTTAGGTACTTTAAAAATAGTAGAGGAAAGGAAGCAAATATGGGCTACCCATTTTATTTATTCTTGTAAAAAAAAGTTTAATTCCAATACCAAACGTACCCAACGATAGCTATATTAATTAGTCATAACCTGTTATAAATTCATATTGATTAAAACAAATAATAAATTCATTATTTTGTAAATAGTGAGAAGGTGCACTTTTGTGTCGATTTGAAATTGACCCTAAATATGGGCTGCCCCCAAAATTGTGTAATAAATATTAGATTTGAAGTGGCAATCAATCTTATTGGTCGCAATAAGTTAAAAGTATAAAAGTTATATCTAAAATGAAATAATAAATCAAATAACTCCTAATATAGAACGTGGTATATTAAACATTTTTAAAGCTTTGAAGGTACCCATCTCGTACTGCCTCATCGCTATTATAGCGCGTTCCATATCGCCCTCGTTCCATTTTCCTCTATTCTTGGCTGTTGCTGATCTTTTCTTGGCCTCCTAGAAAAATTAAATACATAGTTCTATATAGCCCATAATAGAAACACAGGGATGGCCCATATTGCAAAAATACTCGGTGTATACAACAAAAGAGGTTATGTCTAAAACTCAGTAATTAGAAGAAAAGTCAAAAATCACAACTTTTATAATTACTTAATTAAGTCTTTTTCGCTACGCTCGCTCAGGAAACACTAATGCAGCGGGACTAAAACAGCCAGTTTAGTCTCTTGGTATATAAATAACTATTATTTTGAGTTTTAAACAGTTTTACTTCCGTTTAAATAATTGTAAAAATGCACCATCTCATACTGTGAAGTATAACGTATCTTCACGGCTTGTTGTATTAAACAACTAGTTGTTAAAACTGTATTACTAAATTAGTACTACATAATTTGTATAAACTTGCAAAATTATGAAATTAACAGTTAATAATTGTCAAAGAAAGTTTTAATTTTAATATGTTTAAATTAATTAACGACAATTACAGTTCACACAAGTAATTAACATTACATGCACGGTGTTCTAGAAGAGCTTTTAAATGACATGTTAACTTCCATTTTTTTTTTCTTTTCGGAATTTGTTATAATTAAAAAAATAAGACCAAAATGTTAAAAATCGTCTTTGAAAAACGAAAAAGTACTTGAAAAGACCTTTCAATTGAGTTTCTAGCACAAAAACTAAGGCAGTTATGATGAAAATAAAATGGCAATAAAACCAACGGCTTTACCACAAGAATTGAAATTGATCGTAATTCTTTTATAATTTACTTTAAGTACTAATGATATGTTCCAGAAGTTTGACCGGTTTAGAATGCTTATTTAAAAAAAAAAGTTTGAAATACAAAAAATACTTTTTAAATTAAAAAAAGAATTCTTTTTTTCGAAATAATTCAAAAACTAAAAAAATGCTAGGTAGCTTTGTTTTTACTCTAGCATTTGTTTACGTATCTTTTTTAGTTTTCGAATTATTTCGAAAAAAATACAGCTTAGATACTAACTTATAACTGACCTACCTTTCAGAAATCAGTACTAAGGAAGTATGTAATTTATGCATAACCTTAGAACGAATCAATTAACAATATAATAATAATATACAATGTATAATATTCATATTATCAAGTAGGTATAAAATATTTAAAAAAAATTATATTCGTCTATGTTTAATAAACATTGTTTACTTTGGAATTAATAAAAATGTTATTTTTTTTTAGTTTGAAGATGTTAAATAAAATCACGGACGAATTAGTTTAGGCAAAACCAAATTTTCTACTCTACTAACCCCAAAATGCATGATTTTTTAGAAATTAATATAATTATTTTAATAATTGAAGAGTATAACTCGCAAAGAGTCTAAGTGCCATTTGCACAGACCCTTTGTAACTGTAACTTATAGTGCCATAACAGAAGAGTATAAAAGGGGCTAAATGGCACTTAGACTCTTTGCAAGTTATACTCTTCAATTATTGTTATTAAAATACAAAAATGGTGGCAAATACATGGATTTTTTTTAATCCTTCTGTGTAACTTTTTTGTAATTTTATTTTTGAAATATGATTTCTCAAGTCCAAATACATAAAAAAAGTACTCTTGTAATACTGTAGGATTAACCGTTTTCGATAAAAATTGGAGGACGAAAAATTAAATACTAAAATGTTGAAAACCGAAATTTTAATGACGCAGGGTGAGTTTACATAAAAATCTAAGAAAAAACCTTATATACAATATATAATACATGTACTTCAGTAAATCTATACTTAGGGAGCTATGGTCTACTAAAAATGCACCATTTTTAAGAGTTAATGGTCAGGGCCGGCCTTAGCATTTCGGCGCCCTGAAACAAGCTTCTGGTAGGCGCCCTATTTGAAAAATAGTAATTTTAACGTTCGCTACCAGTGGTATATTTGTGTTTCGATCCCACAGACCAAGCATAGGAACAAACAAGACAAGATATAGCATTGACACTGAGCTAATGATCATGAGTTCAAACCTCACTGGCGCCGATTGCCTTTTTTAGTTAATTAATAATTGAAATTTGGCGAAGGCGTACTCCCTAGATATATTAGTTCGAAAGTCAATTAAAGCCGGTGGTTCCCTCTACTACTAGCCCACACAAGTCCTGAACTTAGGGGATGCTTAATTAAGTAGAATAGTATGAGAATTTAACTTATTTAGTTTATAGTTCAATTTTTTTTTATCTGAAGACATTTTATAAAATTTAAGTTTGCATCAGGTGATGAGTTTTAAGTTTTAATTTATATCATAATAAAAGTAAAAATTAAAAAATTTCACGTGATTTGCATAATTAAAACTAAAATTTCTAAATGATTGAAAAAATCTACTTTTCTTAAAAACTAAAACTCATATGCACATATGTTTTACAGATGAAATTTAAAATAAAACTGAAGTAAAAGAACCATAAATAGCCATAAATTAAATAAATTATACGGAGCACTTTAAAAAACAATACATTAATCTTTATTTATTTAATTGTTTATATTTAATTTGTAACTATTATAGTAGAATACTAGAAAACTGGATGACCTTTATATAAAAAACTTAAATGTTAAATAAACATCTAGAGATTACTTTATCATAACAAGTTAATCTATAAACATAAACCCCGACTACGGTAAAATACGTCAAAAATGTCCCAATTAAATGTTAAAGAATATTTTCTACGATCTAATAGAAAAGTTAACATTTGTACAAAAACAAATGAAGTTTTCAGATCGCAAAATAACATATTTCTTAGTATTTTACTTTTCTGCTCGTTACCATGACAGCAAGTGCAAAATTGAATTTTACGCGCTAGAGTGTAGGCGACCCAAAATACATAAGAATTGACTACTCTGGTCTGCTGCACTCGAGGTTTTTGTTTTTTCGTGTGCCAAATCATTTGGGGGAGGGTTATTATTATCATCTCCAACATGGCTTTTTCGATACCCCCAAGCAACAAAGCCGTAACTCATATATTGTCATTTTTCACGACAGCTAAATTTCTAAAATATTTTTTTGTTATTTAAGGGTGGGTAAATGATTGAAGTGGAAAAGGAAGTCATGTGATACATCATTTGAAAGCTTATAAAATTCTCTATTTAACTGTTTAAGTATTTATTGTTTATTTACTGTTTGTTTCTGATAATATTCAAGTTTAGAATTTCCTACTTTAGTGATTTTAAGTAAACTTTTGCTTAAGGTGGACTGTGGAGAAACCTGAGTAGTACCACCATGTGTGTCTTTTTTCAAGGAGTTTACCTATGAGTATAACTCAAAATGGGTCTAACTTGAGTTACATCCTTGTTTTTTGGGAGTGTCGATATGGCTATTTTTAACTCGATCGTTACGAAATATAATAAAAAAATTATCTAAACAAAAATTGTTGCAAATTTTCTCCTTAACAAAATTGATAATATGCATCTTTACCTTAAAATACTTATTTACCGAGATAACCACACTCACCCCTAAAATTCAAGATGGCGGACACCCTTTACGCAAATCCCCCGGTGGAAGACTAACAGGGGTGTTCCGTTACCATTCATTACTACCCTTTAAAATATCAGGCCGTGAGCATTTTTGCACACGGGTGTGGGTAATATCACATATTTCACGCGTGCTGTTGATTTTAATGAAATTTGTTTATTTTGATAAGTTTTACAAATTACATATTCTAAAGTTCCTGTATTTTAGTAGTTTTTCAATTGTTTTTATTTTAATGGGCAAGAAAAATATTATAGCCTCGCACTCCGATATACCTAATCATCTCGAAATATAATATTCTCGGCTATAAAAAAATGTATTCTTTACATAGATAGGTAAATAATTCTTTTATGCACAACGATGGCAGAAATAATTAAAAATAAGTGGATATTATTAATTGCACAATTCGATTGTTATTTATTTATTTATACATGTTTTTTCTATTAAGATTTAGCATAAATCATGATTTATTTATTTAATATTTTTGATGCGTAACATTTGTAAATGTTTATCGTTTTTTACTTTTGGAGAAAGTGTTATCCTTTCAACTTTCTGCAAATACTATTTCAACTTTAAAACAACAGTCTGCAATATTAAATATTTGAAAGTAATTAAAACATTTATTAATTATTCTTTTTATATTTAAAAAAGGGCATTACCCGCACTAACTACAACGGCCCACCCAGGCGTACCCACACTATTTTACATGATTGGTAACAATATCAGTAAATTTATTATTCCATCAATCCATTTTCTAATCATCGTACAGAGTGATATTGGTAGACTGACAGTTTCGGGCTGCTGGCCCTCTTCAGTACCAAGAGTCAACTCTGCACGCTGATTAAGAAAACGTTTTTAGACTTTACTCGCAAAAGGAATATAGCCATTAGATTGATGTAGACTCGTGCGCCATCTATTTCTAGATGTAGACAACTACTTATACCTCTCCTAATCTGGAGACTTTGAATGGTAGCAAGTTGAAGACTTGTGTGTCTCAAGCTCATAGTACCACTAACGGGTGGTTAGACGTAAAATTAGTAAGGACAGAAATTTTTAATTTTAAACAAAATTATAAAAATATTAATTTATTATTCCATCAATCTATTTTCTAATCATCGTACAGAGAGATATTGCTAGACTGACAGTTTCGGGCTGCTGGCCCTCTTCAGTACCAAGAGTCAACTCTGCACGATGATTAGAAAATAGATTGATGGAATAATAAATTAATATTTTTATAATTTTGTTTAAAATTAAAAATTTTTGTCCTTAATATCAGTAAAGTTTTTCACCGCAGGAAATTTTTTCAGAATTTTTAAATTAGAGGAATTGAAACTCTAGGACCAGCTATTTCTAATAATTCCAAGAGCAAATTATTTTATAAATCCTTAAATGGGTAGGGGAAACCTCTAAAAATACTTTTTAGGTGGTTTGTCTCCTTGGCAATGTATTTCGAGGTTTATTTGTGGGATGAGGGACAGCGTTGGGTTATCAAAACTATATTTTTATAGATTGGCAATCTATAAAAATATAGTTTTGATAACCCAACGCTGTCCCACATCCCACAAATAAACCTCGAAATACTTTTTAAGTTTAAATTTAAGTACTTATGTACGTATGTATGTTTAGCGCCGCTGCCTAAAAATTTTATAAATCTTAAATTTTCACATTTCCCAGTTTGATAGATCGTACTATTTTATAAAATCTATTAATAAAAATTTTGGTACACGGAAAAAAAAAAATTATAGCTAGGAGCGCTATAACACACATACCAAGCAAATTATAATCGCTTATTATATAAATACAAGGCTTTCTCTTACAATTATGGCAGTCAGTGTAAAAATTTATATGAAATACTTTAATTGTTTAGTGAATAATAAAATATAACAAATAGTATGGCATTTATAGCTTAAATAGATTTAATTATTGTCCGTGCTAATAATTTTTATAATATAATAAAATTTCTGTAAATTTATAATAGTGCCTGTAATAAATATAATCGTGTCTGTAATATATATAATCGTTTCCAATTTATTTTTAACATTATTAGTTATTGTGTCCCTTATAATCTATAGCTTAAATCACTATAATTTGCCACTGTTACCAAATATCTTATAATGTATAGCGCAGAGCCCACTAATTTCTTTCCGTGTAACTGCAAGCGAAAATTTTCAAGGATACGCATTTTTCAAGCACCTCAGAATTTGAAAAGCAACTTACTTTATAAAACCTTTTTATTCAAATTGTTGGCTTCAGGAGGCTTTCCTGTATTGCACTTTTTATACTTTCAAAGGCGAAAACTTTAATTAATAGTTTTATATACCTACAAATCAGAAATTTTAAGGAATAAATAACTTATAAATATAATCTGGTTAGCATAATCTAAAACGCTAGGGAGATCGCGTGGCTGTGATATAGTCCAGTTAAATAACGAGAAATTCCTATCCCAAATTTGCTAAGGGGTGTCCGCTATCTTGAATTTTAGGGATGAGTGCGGTTATCTCGCTAAATATGCATCTTACGAAAAATGCATATAACCAATTTTCTTAAGGAGAAATTTTTTTGGCTGATTCATAGTTTTAATATATAAATGACAATCGTAACCGTACCAAAGTACCTATGAAAATTTATAATACATGAAAATTATAGAGAATTTCAAGAGCTACAAGTTTGCTTATCACCACTTTTATCGTCCGATGTACAATTTAACTGAAAAATGGAAAAAAACAATTTCATCTCCAACATGGCAATTTTGAATAAACTCGATTGTTATTCATATATTAAAAAAATTATCCAAGCAAAAATTGTTGGAAATTTTCTTCTTAACAAAATTGGTTATATGCATTTTTATCGTAAGATATTAAGCAACTCACTTCTAAAATTCAAGATAGCGGACACCCCTTAGGCAAATCAGCCGGTGAAAAACTAACAGGAGTGTACTGTTACCATCCACTACTACCCTTTAAAATATCAGCCCGTGTACATTTAGTGCAATTTACATTTATTATTTGACTGGACTAATAATACAAAACTAAAAACATCTGTCTCAAAATGACTTTCTCTTAAACTTATACATATAAAATTTAAAAAAAAATTATAAATAATATTTCTTTGTATTTAGGTATAGTTTATTAAAAAACAAAATTATTATCTGCTGAGTGCTTTCGGAATTTTAATCCATCATCAGGGCTGGCATTGTCAATGCCTTACAGGATGTAGCAGGTGAATATAAAAGAATTTGGTTTGGACTTTTTTGAAAGTAATTTTAAATTTCATGTTGTCCCGCATTTTATTTTAGTTTTAAGTTTTTAAAGTATCTGTAATTGTCCCTTTTTGCTCTAAATGTATACCAAATTCTTTTATATTCACCTGCTACATCCTGTAAGGCATTGACAATGCCAGCCCTGATGATGGATTAAAATTCCGAAAGCGCTCGGCAGATAATAATTTTGTTTTTTAATAAACTAAACCTAAATACAAAGAAATATTATTTATATTATATACGGTATACAAGTCAAAAAATTTCCTTGAAAAAAAATTATCAAAAAACTATAACAAATATTTTTATAAGCAAAAAATCAAAAATGTAGGTTTGGGGGGGCTACTCGGTTACCCAGTCTAGGTAACTGCAATTCTGAATAAAACTTGTATTATACAAGATCTTAAGATTAAAAGAAAATAAATAAATAATGATAATAATATTAAAATATTTAAATAAAATGTGACCTTTTGTTTAAAATACCATGGTAAATCATTGTAGATATCCACTGATCTATCGTGAGATTTGCATTGTTTTTATTTTCATTTTTTTTTTCTGTTCAAACACACTTTCTTTATTATAGAACTTATACATATTATTATATTATTCACAGCGCCAGCGCTAGAATAATATCCGGTAGTTTCGAATTTTCAAAAAAAAAATCAAAAATCGTCCTAGACAAAAAATTCTTGGATATTAATTTGTTTCATGAAAAATAAGCAACTTTTGTTTCAAATGTCAGTCTGTCCGTCCGTCCCTCTGTCTGATGTCAGATTTTTGTAGACACGATAACTCAAGAACGAATAATCCGATGGTATTGAAATCTTCAGGAAAAATTAGGTTCTATGAGGGCAAGATCCCTATTGTTTTTGAAAGTAATCCCCCCAAAAACAAAAAAGTTATGTAACCCCCCATTAAAAAAAATTGAAAAATGCTGAATGAAAATTCCGATTAACGTAACTTTTTCAGGAAAAATTACTTTATTACAAGGATTAATTCTACCAATTTTGAAAGTAATCCCCCCAAAAACAAAAAAGTTATGTTAAACTTTTCAAAAGTTGAAAAAAGCTGAAAGAAAATTCCGATTAACGTAACTTTTTCAGGAAAAATTGCTTTTATTATAAGGATCAATTCTAAAAATTTTGAAAGTAGTCCCCCCCAAACAAAAAAGTTATGGGGTTTGGACTTTTTTGGTTTTAGTTTGGTTTTGGTTTGGACTTAAAAAAAATATATATATATACATATATAATTTTTATTTTTTTTTATTTTTTTTTCGCTTTTCGCAAGAAGAAAATAAAAAAATTATAAAAAATAAAAAAAATAGTTTTTTTATTTTTTTTTTTTTGTTTTTTTTTTGATTTTTTTTTATTTTTCGTTTTTCGCAAAAATAGAATTTAAAAAATAATAAAAAACATTAAAAAACTTCGTTTTTCCAAAAAAAGAATTTTTTTTAATTATTTGGGAGAATTCAATACACTATTTACTATGAATAATATACTGGGTGATCAATAACTGACATGCCAAAATTTAAGAGGTGATTCTACATCCAAAAATATAAAAAAAGTTCCTATAAAGGTTGGTCCGGAAATGAGCCTTAAGGGAGCTACCGCTAATTTAAAATTGTAATAAAAATAAGGTTTTTAATTAATAACTCTGGTACCTTTTAAGCTAGAGCGACGAGCTTTTGCATGTATACTAGTATTAATAAGGGCAATAAGTTTATGTTAATTTATTTTTTTGAATTTATCCAGACGGACAAAATATGTGAGGCTTAACACATTTTTGCCCCAAACTTTTTTATGTGTAGTTTTTTTTGGATTTTTTCTAAAAAATATAGATTTCTTGAGTAAAAATACAGAAAAAATGTCATATAGTGTAACACTGTACGAGCAACCTCTAAACAAAAAAAATAGAGATGGAAAACCATAGGCAATAACCGGTTTGGGAACGTTCAAGTATTACGTAACGCAAATTTTGATCATTTTGGACTTTTTTTTGAAAGGGGTCCGCACGCCCCTGCTTAAAATAAGAATATGAAAATAACATACGAAGATGGGCCTTGTTAAGATTAGTTCATATTCAAAACCTCGTTGCTGTATCACAAAGGGTTCCTCAGTTATTTAATAAAAACCGAATTTTTTAGCCACTTTTCTTCATATTTTTCTTTGTATATATATATATATTTCTAAATGTCTAAATGTCTTAAAAGAAAATAATCCGATCGACTAAAACCTTTCAGGAAAAAAACACCTTGAAATGGAAATTAAAAAGAATCCCCCAAAAATAATAAAGTTAGGTGGGCTAGACTAACTAAACTTCTCTTAAGTGAACAATGAGAGTAATTTTTACATTCTTTACATCACCTACAGTTACTTACAGTCATAAATCATGTATTCAAGGATAAAATGCTGATATAATCATCGTCACACCCTATATACATTTCAAATCAATTTTAAAATGATCACATTTAATTTAAAAATAAATATAACTTGTAATTTATAAAAATAATACTAGGAAATTTCGCGCACAAAATACTACTGCAAACAAAACATTGTACACTTTCCCCATATTTATAAAAAACAAAAAAAAAATAAAATTCAAAAACAAATTTTTGAAAGAAATGTTTGCATTATATATTATAATTTTTTACAGAAAATACTTTGAATGCGCAAAAGTAACTCACAAAGTTTAATTTTGTTGCACTCTTTGCGTGTCCCTTCGAGACGTTTGAAGCATGTTTTCTAACGGACAAATGCTCCAAATACTATTAAATTTAAACAGATCTTTAAGCTCACAATTTTACCACTTTAAATGTGGAGCTTTGTGAAGCTGGCCAAACCGTAAATTATATCAACTAATGTTAACCTGTTATTATATTATTATTATATTACTTTAGTCTGATTATACACATAGAGGAAAAATATTCTATTATTAAGTATTTGTGATACTTGCGTTAGATACGTGTTGCAAGTATAAAAATAGTTGATATAAACATATTCTTTTCTTTCTTTTTAAGTTAAAAAGTTCAATTAGTTCTTGTTTCCAAGAATTTAGTGTTAGTACTATTTTTCATTGTTTTACATCGGCACTTAGTGATTGGGGGTAAGGGGGTAAAAATAGGGTAAAACTCCTATTTTTAGCGTTTTTTGTTTATAATTAAGGCAATTATTATTGTATTTGGTTAATTTAGCACTTATATAAAAGATAATTTTAAATTGGTCAAAAAATGTTATAAACAACGTTTTCCTAAAACACATTGTTTTCGAGATATTGGCGTTTAAAGCAGTAATAGTTTTTTTATAACCCGATTTCAAAAAATTATATTTTAAATAAAAGCTCTTTTTAAGCCCTATAAAAAATGTTATATACAGTTTTTTGCTAGAATATAATGTTTTAAAGATACAGAATTTAAAATCAAACAAAACACCTAGTTTGAAATTTGCACTAGATGGCTCTAGTGTACAATAGTGCCGATGTTTGACAGGGTACTTGCAGCATTTCATCTAGTTTAGTATTTTAAATACCGTGGTTTTTAGTGACTTGACTACGATTTTAGAATTCTTTGATCAATAAAAAAAGTTTGCGAAGCGATATAAAAATAAAAATTATGAAAATATGCCAAATTACTGTCTGTGACTTCGGACGGTGTGGGTGACTTCGGACGGTGTGGGTGACTTCGGACACACGCAAAACCCTCTAAACCAAAGCACGTGTGTACAAGTTATGGAGTTGTGTGCACAAATTGTAGATTTAACCCCAAAACTTGTGCACATAACCCCACAACTTGTACACACGTGCTTTGGTTCAAAGGATTTTGCGAAAAGGTGTCCGAAGTCACCCACACCGTCCGAAGTCACCCCAGTTGACGGTACGTAAAACAATTGAAAATAACAACAATGTCAAAAATGGAGTGTTTCAAGTCACCCTCCTATTTGGGAGACTTGAAATACTGTTTTAAACTCGCGTACTTTAATATTTGGACGGATTAATTAAAGTACAATTGTATATGATAATAACTTCCGACTAATAATAATCAATCAATGAGAAAATCCCCAAACAAAATGACACATAGCTGCTATTTCACGCTTTTTTGTGATCATCAGTGGCATATATTGTTATGGTGGCTTTCGAAACGATTGTTGAAAATATTAAAAATACTTATTAAATATAAATATTTCTGTATTAAATAGTTTTAAATAGTTTGCCATCTATAAGGCACTAAACTTTATTTTTCATTTATAATAATTGTAGTTCTCGACTTCCTGATCAAAAGTATTTTCGGGCACAACTCCCAAAACACGGTTCGCAAAAAAGGTCAAATAAAATAAAAAATTGCCCAAGAACTTTGAAAATAAAATTTGATTCCTGGCCCTTTCCTTAAATAGGAAAAGCAAAAATTAAAAAATTTCAACGACAAATTTTTTTTTATCGCACTTTTTTGTTTTGAGTATTATAAAATAGATAAACGCTGATTTAAAATTTTCCCAATTCACCAATATTTGCTACAGTTTACTTTTTTCTGCTTAAACTTTTTACCTGTAACTCAAAAATTTAATTTTAAATAATATCTAACAAATAGGACCCCCTTGGGGGGCCTTAAGGAGGACGAATGCCTAAATTTTTAAATTTTACTGGGTTTATCTTGTATGCTCTATTTATATACCAATATAAGCTATTCTAGTAGTATATTAAATATTTTTTTTTTAAATAGGGGGTTTGGGGGTCTCGAGCCAATTTTCAGATTTTTTTTTAGAATTTTAATGTACAAAAAATGTTATATTATAAATATTTTCTAGATATTGTAAAAGAGTGTTTAAAATATCGGTTTGGGGGTTAATTATTATATAATATATAATATATATTATTATATATTATATATTATTATTATTATATTAATATAAAAAAGATATATTATAATAATATTATTATGTACGCGTACGTGCCAAATTTGGTTTATATTTCCCCTAAAAGTTGTTAAAGAAGTCTCTTCCCTGCTGAAAATGACGGATCTGGGCGAGTATAAATGGTGCATAAACCGGACTTGAGCGGATAAAATTCACCCGCTCAAGTCCGGTCTATGCAACTTTTATACCCGCGCAGACCCGTCATTTTCAATAGGGTTATAAGAGACTTACTATATCTAATAATTATACATACATAATTATGTACATTAAAAATAAACTCAATTCAATTCAATATCAGACGATCGGAAGAAAAAGAAAAAACATTTTAAAACTTACTTTACAAATCAATTTTTTTTAAGGGATTTTTTAATTCCAGAGGAAAGTCAATAAATTAAAAGCAAAGTAAAATAATGAGTGGAAATTATAGTTTGTATTAAACAAAATTGAAATATAAAAGCAAAAATATTTTATTTTCTAAAGCTGGGTAAATAAACATAATGAAAATTTAACGCAAACTATATGATAAACTATAGCATTAAAAAAATAATAATTAATATTTAATAGTAATTATATATGAGAGTTGTTATAAAATATTATTGAATTTTTAAATTTTTCATATATAATTACTATTAAATATTAATTATTAAATATTATTTGTATTTATTATAGTGATACAGGGACCTCCTTTTGAAGGTAGTTTATACCTAACACTGTTTCATGTTTCATATAATAATTAACCCCCAAACCGACATTTTAAACACTCTTTTACAATATCTAGAAAATATTTATAATATTATAATATTTTTTGTACATTAAAATTCTAAAAAAAAACTGAAAATTGGCTCGAGGCCCCCAAACCACCTATTTAAAAAAAAAAATTTAATATACTAAATTTAAAAATTTAGGCTTTCGTCCTCTTTAAGGCCCCCCAAGGGGGTTCTATTTGTTAGATATTATTTAAAATTAAATTTTTGAGTTACAGGTAAAAAGTTTAAGCAGAAAAAAGTAAACTGTAGCAAATATTGGTGAATTGGGAAAATTATAAATCAGCGCGTATCTATTTTATAATACTCAAAACAAAAAAGTGCGATAAAAAAAATTTTGTCGTTGAATTTTTTTAATTTTTGCTTTTCCTATTTAAGGAAACGGCCAGGAATCAAATATTATTTTCAAAGTTCTTGGGCAATTTTTTATTTTATTTCACATTTTTTGCGAACCGTGAAAAGTCAACAGTTTAGGTGCCAGATAACTTTTAAGATCTCGAGTCAATTCATCCAGTATTTTTTTTTTCAGTTTTTCGAAAAAGTTTTGTGGTCAGCAAGCTTTTCCACTGTCAAATTCGGATTAAGCGCATAAAAATAAGAAAAATATAGTAGTAACAGTAATTTCAAAACAACGTCATTCTTGGGAAAAATAAAGATTAACTGATTAACTTATAAACTGAGTTCATCAATTACTGAGCTAACTTAATTAGCACAATGATCTTATTATACAGAGCGGTCCAAAAGTCACCCCCCCCCCCTCTTAACTTTTGAACCAGTTGAGATATCTTCAAATTTGGAACTTTTTAATAAGACAACTTAAACTATGTTTTAACATATATTTAATACTTTTAGCTCTTAAAATGTGGGCAGGGGGGCATTGGGCCACATTTTTTTAAATGAAAAGGGGGGTCGTGTAATATATCATTTTAAAGCTTATAAAATTCTCCATTTAACTCCATATTTTTAAATTAAAAAAAAAAAATTTGGTATAAAATGGGGTTGAAAATGGGTATTAATGTCAAAATTCCTCTAAAAAAAAAAAACAAATAATTTTTTAAAAATGCCTAGTTTCATCATAAAAAAATGTTAATTATACTTTTAAACTAATTTTAGGTGACATAAATAAAAATTTATAAAAAAAAACTTAAAAAATCGAATGTTTTAGCACAAAAAATTGAAAAATCAAAACCTTAAAAAAACATTTTTTAAAAATTTAAAAATGTTAGTTTAAATAGAGAATTTTATAAGCTTTAAAATAATGTGTCACACGACCCCCCTTTCTATTTAAAAAAATGTCCCCCATGCCACCCTGCCCACATTTTAAGAGCTGAAAATATCAAATTTATGCTAAAAGATAGTTTAAGTTGTCTTATTTAAGAGTTCTAAATTTGAAGTCGATATCTCAACTCGTTCAAAAGTTAAAAGGGGGGGGGTGACTTTTTTACCGCACTGTACAATTCACAGCGCCTACGCTAGAATAATATACGGTAGTTTCGAATTTTCCAAACTCGCCAAAAAACGTCCTAGAGAAAAAAATTCTTGGATACAAATGTGTTTCATGAAAAAATAAGAAACTTTTATTTTTGCCCGTCTGAACATCCGATGTCACGTTTTTTGTGGACCAGATAACTCAAGAACGGATAGTCGATTCTCAAATTTTCAGGAAAAATCAAGTTCTATGAGGGGAAGATCCTTATTGGTTTTCAAAGTAATCCCGCCAAAAACAAAAAAATTATGGGGAGTTAAACTTAAAAAAAAAATTAAAAAATCAATTTTTTCGTTTTTCGCAAAAAAAATGAAAATTTTAGATTTTTTTTTCGAAATTTTGTTTTTTTTTAAATATTTGGGGAAATGTAATATACCATTTACTGTGAATAGTATATTCATACATATATTCACGGATTGTTTTTACTTCTAATAATTCATTATTTTTACTACATTACAGGAATTCTGCCAGACGCTCTTCAAACCAACTGCGAAAAATGCACTGAAAAACAAAAAGTGGCAACCCTACGCTCAGTCAAACGACTCAGAAAGGAATATCCAAAAGTATGGGCGCAGCTGGAAGCATTATGGGATCCTAATGGCATATACGTAAACAAATTTATCTCAACGTACGACAAAAGATCCCAAGGAGTTCCAGCCTCTTCAACCAGTGTCATACCAACGACTGCAACTAATACAGTACCACAGACTTCAACCAGTAAAGTGCCAGCAATTTTTAACCGTTTTGGAGATGACGATAAACGATCTCCTGAAAAGACGACTCCTAAAAAACTATTCAGTACTACTCCTAAACCTTTCACATCAAATCCTGTAACTACAACTAGTACTACCATAAAACCAATAGTACCGGTTATTACAACCTCAAAACCTAGTAGTTCCAGCTTTAAACCGTTTGTTACTACCAGCACTACTTCTAACCCCAGTACTACCACACCTAAAGCGGCGGTTCCAAGTACTACTAAACCGCGAACAAGCACAAGTACTAATATTATTAACAATTTTGGGCCAACAACGCAACAGCGACCTACCGTTGTTGTTGGTACTAATTTGCAGGCTACGGTGAGTTATGGTACTAATCTGGTTGGTGGTATAGTGCGGAGAATTGGGGATTTAGGAATTCGGGTCATAGATTCTGGGGTACAATTGACTGAAAGAGTTTTACAAGGTGTTCAAAATGTAGTTACACCCAAACGGTATTAGATATTACCCACGAGAAAACTGACCCACGCGTGGCCACGAGGCCGGCAAGGACTTAGTGGGGTAATTTTTAAATGGATTATATCACTCCATTCACGCGCCCGGTAAAATTAGGGTCACTCGATCGGTTGTTGCTTTGTCTACTTTGTGTGTTAGTGTGTTTTGGTGGTTGGTTGGTTTTGTCTTTCAGGCGAAAACTACCAGAAACAAAAGGGCTAACCACCAAAATACTAGACAAAGCAGCAACTGATCGAGTGACCCGACGTAAAATGATTTATGCAACACCTGTTTAATTTGCTAAAAACCTATAAAAGAAATATAATAAATCTTATTATGATAAAAGGAATAATCACTACCCTATAGTAAACAAGGTGCTTATAATAAGGTGTTGAATAAAAAATATTACAGGTATTTTGGAGATTAAATGAGTAGTATCCATTTTGTTTTCTTTTTTTAGTAAATATACTTAATTTGAGTAAAACAAGTTACAAACGCATTAAGAAACCCAAAGTACCTTTTCATTTCAATGTCAGTAATTATAAAATAAATTATAACCATTTTAACAGTGACATAAGTTATGTCACATAACTGAAAATATCGGGAGGTCGCTTTGGGGCTTCCCAGATCAAAAGTATGTATAATTTTTATTGTTAGAAAATTTAAAAATAAGTATATTACATATACAGAAATAATTAAGTTCAATTTGATAATTTGTTAGGCCCAGTTAGTCCACTGTATTTTATACAGAGTGGTCCAAAAGTCACTCCCCTCTCTTAACTTTTGAACGTGTCGAGATATCGACTTCTTTGGAACACTTATATGAGACAACAATTATTTTTTTGTATATATTTAATATTTTCAGCTCTTAAAATGTGGACAGGGGGGCATGGGGGACATTTTTTTAAATGTAAAGGGGGTCGTGTGATACATCATTTTAAAGCTTATAAAATTCTCTAACTATATATATTTTTTTATTTTTCAAGCATCTTTTTTGCGTTTAAAACAGAGTTGAAAATGGTTATTTTCATCAAAATTTCTCTAAAAAAAAACAAACAATTTTTTAAAAATTACTAATTCCATGATGAAAAAACGTAAATTATACTTTTAAACTAATTTTAATTAATATAAATAAAAATTTACAAAAAAATATCTTAAAAAATCGCATTTTAAGCACAAAAAATTGAAAAATCAAAACCTTAAAAAAATGTTTAAAAAAAATAAAAAATATATAGACTAATAGAAAATTTGATTTGCTTTAAAATGATGTAACACATGACCCCCTTTTTCATTAAAAAAACTTCCCCCAATGCCATGGGCCATAGAGTATAAAACTCGCTTGGAGAATTTTGGTGTCGTATCGTCCCTCGATTTTAGCCCGGACCAAAAAACAAAATATACTTCATAGATAATTTTGACGTGAACAGTATACGCAATGCACCGTTTGATTTATGTTTTAAAAAATAAAAGATCTTTATTATTTATGTATTTTCACTTAATATAACAATAATATTAATATTATAGTTAAAAGAACTGGCCAATTTGAATGGGGATTTCTCTATGTGCTATATTTGTGACTAATAACACTGGTTAACACTCAAAAATTTGCCGATACCATTTAAGTTGCGTCTGGCTATATTTGATGTGCTGATTTCGGAAGCTTTCTTCGTTTTTCACGATCAGGTCTTACTTTCGAGATTAACGCGCAGTGGTTTTTTTTTTGCTTATAGTTGTAGTAAAGAAAATAATTAAAGTTCAATAAAATATTATTTTGCGGTGGATTAGATCTTTCTCTATTAATAGGGCTCCAAGCCAAAAAAAATCAGATTTCAAATATCTTTATTCGTTTGTTTTTTATAGGCTTCTAAATTCAAAAAATAACATTTTTTCGTATTTTTTCGCTATATTTTCATGAAAGTTTTATATAAATATTAAAGATAAGGCTTTGATTTTGATAGGCAATACTACTGTTAACTAGGGACACTAGATCTAGGTCTTAAATTAGCAAGATCTGTCGCCTTGGTAACTTAAGACCTAGATCTAGTGTCCCTATTGTTAACCCCTTCCGCTCCATTCTAGCCACGTATGGATATTTGTAGGTATAGCAAAATTTACCATAATATCCACAGTTGGACAATTGTTTAAGGGATTTTTCATATACATTTTAATCTGGTGTGGGGTCCTGTACCTTGAAAAACCGGCTGGAGCAGAAGGGGTTAAACACACATGAAGGGGTCAGGGGAAAAACGATCAGAGTCACAAAAATTACTTTTCACAGAATAGCGAAATTAAGGTTTACAGACTCATATTGTATGATTACAGTTGCAAAGTAACGTCAATTATTGTTTCATCTCGTCACATACTTATTTCACAGCAAAATAATATTACCTACCAAGGTTTTTAACATTACCTTTGAGGTTCAAAGCGAAAGATGCAACAGAACTACACATATGACTTTATAAAATCGATCACAGTCCAGGACTCTGATCGTTTTTTTATGTTATAAAGCAGCCCAACAGGCTTTTTATCATTTACAATCAAAAATACGATTCCTTAGTTACCGATGCGAAACTATGGACTTTAATTGTTTTTTATGGTATCGCTCGGACTCTGACCGTTCTTACGCTGTATATCGTTTCTATTTAAATTCGTTACAGCGACTGTAATTGTTTTTGCTTAAAACCGACATAGTCACCTGAAAGCTTGGGTCGCGAACTACAAGATGGTGTATATAACGAATTTTCGACAAAAATGGACTATGATCGTTTTTCCCCTGACCCCTTCACATGTGAGATTTGTAAAAATTAAAAGTTTTATATTGAATCCAGTAACGGAGATTTTACGGGGAGTTTTGGAAAGCAGAACAACAATATTTTGAATTATTTAATGTTTATTTAATGTTTATTAAATGTTATTTGGTTTTAAAGCAACGAGAAAAAGCTTTTTTACTTTTATTTTTTAATTTTTCGTTTTGTGTTTTTCCATAATAAATTTAATTTATTGTGTTGCTCTCCAAAAAATAAAAAATAAATATTTTAAAATATTTGTTTTTAACCCCCAGTAAACTCTCCGTCATTGGATTAAATCTAAAACTTTTTTTGTTTTTATAAACCGCACATTTGTGTTAGTATTGTACATAAAAATTAAAGTCGTATCTTTGATATTTATATAAACTTTCTAGAAAGTTATGTCGAAAAAATGCGAAAATTCTTTTTTTCACCACCAGCCTAAAACCACATCTTTATTACTGTTCTTTTCATTGGTAGAAATATTAGTTCTCTACCTATGACGTTAGAGGTTCTAAAAATAATAAAATTGCACCAAGGTTAATAATGAATTTTTATTCAGCTGTTTTGGCATCTGATGTTTCACTTAATTATTAAATTACATTGCTATTTACAATTGTCTTTAGGCACCAAATTTATTTATTGCATGATAAATTAAAAAATATTAACTAAATTAGTACCTATAAAACATGTTTTACAAAAAACACTTCCAAAAGTGAAAACCATTGCTCCATCATATTCAACCATAGATTATACAACCCATATATTACCGTAAGGATCATAGATTACTAGAGGTACAACCCCCATATATTGATTTTTGGGGCTTTTTTCTCCCTCACAGTTTTCACCTGTCCCCTTATTTCTGGGGGAGTACCAGAATCATTACTTTGCATTTCACTTTCCATTTTTATATATTTTATCAAACTTAACACGGAAACACTTTCTAACTTAATAATTTTAGCAGATCACCAGAAAATTTCTGCCAGAAATGTCAAGTTATTCATTTGTTTTTTTAATGGCCGCGAACGGCCAGCGTGATATTTTAAATTTATAAGCTTTTTCATTAAATTTTAGTAAAATAAATAAATAAATAGCTAATTAATTGTACTGGTAGTGAAAAAAATACTATATTTTCCACGTGAGTGAAGATTTAACATTTTAGACCGCGTCTTGCGGGCTTCGCGCTAGCGCGCTCATCCCGCAATTTGACGCAGGTCAAAAATGTTAAACTTCTCTCACTTGGTAAATAATATACTATTTTTGAATCTAGAAGCCTATTAAAAACAAACAAACAAAGATATTTTAAATCCGCTTTTTTGGCTTAGAGCCCCACTAATAGAGAATCAATCCATGGCAAAGAAAAATAATTAGACCTAAATTATTTTTTTTTACTACAACTAAAGGCAAAAAAAACTATATCTCAAAAAAACGAGATGATCGAGAAAAACGGAAAAAGGTTCCGAAATCAGCTCATCAAATATAGCCAGAGGCAACTAAAAGCTCCCCGGCAAATAAAAAAAAATTGTAGAACAGTGTAATTATTTATAATCGTTTAAATAATTGCTATCAAATCAATTGCATAATATGTAAATAATAATATTAACTATAAATATTTTTATGTTTTTATGTTCTTTTAGGCACAGCTTGTCAAATCTATCGAAAAAATTGTTGCAGAAATATACAGATTTAAACTTGAAATGTTTAGCAAATTTTTGGGCAGCAAGGTGAGGGTAAAATATTAAAAATAACAATGGTGGCGCTGAAAAAATGGTGGACTGATTGAGATGGATCCCTGAATCGAAAATGCTTATTGTTCCTAGCAAAATCAACTTAGATGACAAATGGAAGTATAAAATTTGTTATCAATACTTTGTTTGATTACGAGATCGATGTTATGAAATCTACAGTAAAAGAATACGCTTATAACGAAGCACTTTGGGCCCTAATTCAAATTTAGCTGGACGTAAGTCTGAAACTTAGAGTTATAGGTAGATGCCCTATAACTCTAAGAACTTGGACCTGAAGTAGGACATCATGGGAAAATAGCAAAAAAATCCTTACCAGCGAGTGAAATATAGGGGATAAAAATTTGAAAAAGTTTCAGCAATATTATTTTTTCAATAAAAATTTCTTATTTTGAACTAATTAACGTTTTTTAAATCACGTTTTTTAAAAATTCTTTTTTTTTAAGTGTAATAAGAGCGTCGAAATGGTAGACCGATTACTAAATACAGTGCGATTAAAAAGTGCCGAACAGCATGAAAAGAAAATACTCTTCGTTTGAAGCTACGCCTTAGAGTTGTGCGCGACAAGCCCATGTGATTGCTACGTACAACAGCTCGGTGGCCAGAAAAACGCACACAGCTTTCTTGCATTTTACTCATCGCTAATGCCAGTTTTGCATTAAAAAGTGTTCGGCACTTTATAATCGCACGGTACATAGTTTCAAGTATTTACTTACTTTAATTACTTTTTTAAAATTCTAATTTTGCGAGCCCCAGGTAAATAAATACCTCTAGAATTAAAAGTAATTTTATTCTCAAAAATAGCTGCTAGATCCGAAAAAAAAGCAAGGGTATCAAGTAGGTGCAGATGCGCAAAATTTCAAAGTGTAGGCAACGGTTAGTTTTACACAAGATGGCTGGAGTTATTTATAACTCCAGCCATCTTGGTTTTACATAATGAAAGAAAAACCAGCTGTATTTCGCTGTTTAGCAAAAGTTAAATCATAAAATTTATATTTAATTCTTAAAATGTTACATTGTAATAACAACGTAATTAGGGGGTCAAAAATAATAATAATTGTTGTTATTTTTAGTTTTTTTTTCTCCACGATTTTTTATTTCTTTTTTCCATCATGGTCCAGATGCCATAAAATAATTCTAAAGGTTTCAGACTTTTGTCAAGCTTTATTTAAATTTTGGACCATAGTCGGTTGGTTTATCTGTCTTTAGACCATTCAGGTCTATCTACCTCAATGCTTTAGACACGATATCTCGATGCCTATATTATGTAGATATTGGAAAACGTTTTTTTTATATATATATATAATAGAGATGACCTGATTATATGAGGCCAAAATTAGCCAAACAGAAGTAAAACAGCAATATTCCGTATTTTTTGGAATAACTTTTGAAAAAAAATACTAAATATTTCATATATAGCAAGGAAATTAATTAATACCAAATTTAAAGTCCCTGGGTTAAGGCGTTCAAATGTCATTGCAAAAAATATTCGAAAACCGTTATCAACGTATAACATCACACTGTATTTTTTAACAAATTATATGATTCCATTTTGAATTAGTTGGTCTCAATACTCTATTATATATTTTTTTTAATTTATTTAAAAACTGAACTGAAAAAATGAGACTTTCATTATTTAGTTATTTATTGTTATTTTTGAAGACGCGTTTTTACTTAAAGCCTTAGGAATTAAAAATAATTTAACATTGTAATATGTTGGCTGCCAAAGAATTGTATTGTATTAAATAGTATTTGCTCATTTTACCAATTCTTCCTTATAAATAGCGTGAGATTACTTTTTGTACTTATTGTACAAACTACCCTAGTAGAATCTTTACGTAAGTAAATTGTTTTTTTTACGTTTTTTTGATGTATAAATGTCCCAGTTTGTGACATTAGAAACCTAGGGTAAGTAAACGTTATACCCTAACGTTAGACATCTAACATTCATCTAACGTTTTCGTCGCTCTAAAATTATTTTCCACTAGAGCAACTATTTAAAAAAATACTAGAACCTAGATATTTTAAAAGATTACCCAAGGTAATACCAATTACCTAAGTAATGACTAGTAGGTCTATAAGGCTGAGACAGTCAGTGTAATTTTATTCAATTTCTATGGCTTGGTACACACGCTTAATAATTGGGTTAGGTAGGGGTATTATTTCTTTTCGTGTGTAATAAAAAACAATTTATTTTTCCTGAGTACTTTCGCTTTTAATGAAATGCATTATCAAAGGACAATCTATGAACAGGCGCTTCTTAAAATGGACATTTTTAAATAAACTCGGCACGATGTTTTAAATGTAAAATGTCATTATTAAATGTAGAAACGTAATATATATGTTTATAAAATTTAAAAATGTTAATTTTAAGAAGCGCCTGTTCATAGATTGTCCTTTGATAATGCTTTTCAATAAAAGCGAAAGTACTCAGGAAAAATAAATTGTTTTTATTACACACGAAAAGAAATAATACTCCTACCTAACCCAAGTGTAATTTTAGTTTTGTATCAAAATTAAAACTCTGGTCAAAGTAAAGACGTATTTTCGCAATGCTTTTTAGCTTTATTATAATAGAAAAGTATATTTTAAAATATTGTATTGCACAAGTTGTACCAAAAAGAAATGACACTGTTACTAATTTTTGAATCCCCAATATCATCTTGCCAGTGGCAAGGTCCCACTAAAAAATATTATGCAGGTATATCTGCACTGCAGGTCCAGCAGGTATACAGGGTGGTGCATTTATCATGACAATCCTTAATATTTTAATAACGGCTAGCATGCTAGATATATCAAAAAAGTTTTAAACAAAAGTTATTATAGCTTAATGGGAGCACAAAATGGTGTATATTCGATATGCTTAAGGAGCACAATGGTGGCAGGGGGCAAGGGGGAAGATTTTTTTAAAATGTTAATGTAACTTTTTCAGGATCAATTCTACTAATTTTGAAAGTTATCCCCCCAAAAACAAAAAAGTTATAGGGGGTTAAACTTTTTTTTTTGCAAAAGAAAGAACAAATTTTTTTTTAAAAACTACTGTGAATTTGTATATAATGGAATTCGTAGCATTACATATCCTCACGGCTTGTTAAAACATTAAGCTCATCATAAATAGACCACCCTGAAATTTAGGTCCAACATACTCAAATTACTTAAATAAACATTTTCAGAAGACAAAATGTTGATATCACAAAATATAGTATGATGAAATCACCAGTTTAATATATGTGATATTTATTTTAAATAAAATTGTATATTCAAAAATAAATATTTATTGTTTTATTATTTTATCTTACCTTATAGAGGAAAGTCGCCTAATTTCGGATACCATTTACAATGTATTCAATATTTAATACTCGGTATTACTTTTTGATATTTTTTTTATATAACCAGATACAACTTATTATAGCGAACCACGATTTATTATAAAACCAATTTTATTACAATTTATTTTTTCCAAAAAACACGGTTAAAAAAAATCAGCGCATTTTTGTGCATTTGAAAAAGGGCTCCTAATTTCGGACATATCCGAAAAAATTTTTTTAAGAGTAGATCTGGATCCCATTGCTTATGTTTCTTGTTATTCCTTCACATTTAAGACGTAATTTAATCATAAAGCGATTTTCTACGAAATACTATAGGAACTATAATTTTAGATTCCCAATTTCGAATATCTTAGTATCTTAGGTAATTTTCGTTTTTTCAAAATTGTTTATCTTAGTTTGTTGTTGTATAAAAATAATAATTAATGGTTGGTTATCCTGAATAATAATTACCTTGCGGATATCCGAAATTGGGAATCAAATGCACAAAAATGGTCTATCCGAAATTAGGCAACTTTCTGCTTTTTAGATTATAAATTTGTAGAATGTTTACGTTTTCAAATTGCTTAATTATGAATAGTGGATCAACTTAACTAACATCATAACTTACCCAAGACAGAATCACGAACTTTTATAACGATTATTTATAAAATAAACAAGCATAATAATGCAACTGAGCACAAAACTGCCATTTGCAATATAAACGATTTGTGCTGCCATTTAAAGGGGAGAAGCTCTACCGTTATCATATTACAGGACGGATTTAGTTTGACTTTTGGCTTCACATAAAAGTAGGTTTCTGTTTACCTTTGCAGACAGTATCTTAAATACACTACTATCCGAAATTTGGAAACCATCCGAAATTAGGCGCATTTCCTCTAGTATTATGGTTATAGTCATTTCAACTGGCTGAAAAATATTAATTTTTTATAGAAGGAACAGAAACTGTTAGTTGAAATAAAAGTTTTATGTTAGATTTAGGTCAAAAATAAGTTTTCTTGTAGAAGTATTTTTATGGTAATATTCTAACATCGTGTTTTAGTTTTTGACTAATGAGAAATTTAAAAGTCTGATATACACTGCCGCACATTAAATTCCGAAAACCTAAAAAATTGACATTTTTTAAATTCAAATATTTCGAAAAATAATTAATGGATTTGACTAATTCTTTTTTAGTTTTAAAGCTTAAACATTCTCTACTTTTGTTTGTTTTAAGAATGATTAATTTTTTTTTTTTCGTATTAACAGCAACAAATAATGTACAACTATGTTTTTTACCCCATCTTCTAGGACTTGCATGGTACGCCACTGCAACTGTTTTTATTGCCGTCTGACGGAGGCTTAACGGTGATTTCGCAGAACTGCCGCCGGACGAAGTGGGCCTATTTTTCCTGCTTTTCAAACCCAATTTATGTTTTTGATAAACTTGATTAGAAGAAAAAAGGTAACTCGGTTAAGGTTCAAATTTAAAGCACAGCATCAATCAAATTCATGTAGTACTTTTTAAGTTAACTGAAAAAATGACCCCAGACAGCACATGATATCTTAAAGACGTATTTTTTAGATCTTAATTATGTCTGGACGCCTAAAGACATAAAAAGGATATCTTATGGACTTCTTTTTAGGGATATTTAAAAGATATCTGATTATGATGTCTATAAGATGTCTTTTAAGTATCGGTACAAGACGTCTTAACTTCGATACTCATCGCTAATAATAAATTAACCACAATCAACTATTAAAAAAAATTACCATTTTTTTTCAGATCTTTTTTTGAAAAACTAAAAAAATTTTAAAATTTTTATTTTCTTTTTTTTTAATTTTCTTTTTAAGAAAACCGAAAAAATAAAAAAAATCAAAAAAGAAATTTTCAAAAAAAAACACTGAAAAAAAAAATTTTAAAAAAAAAATTAAAAATCTAATTCTTATCACGCTTTTTATATCAATACGACCGTACCTAGCAACGTAAATGGGAGAGGCTATTATGTTGAAAAGTCGCATGTGCAAGGCGTCAGTAAGGCGTCTTAAAAAAGATGTCTTAAAGACGTTACCTTTTGTAACATACGACGTCGTTAAGACGTCTTTAAGAGGCATATACGGCGAAAACCGACGTTCTTAAGACGTCTTGAATGACGAGCTACGACATCTTTAAGATCTCTTTAAGTTATCTTTGTGCTGTCTGGGACAACTTTCAGGAAAATCCTGATATCTCCTAAACCAGAAGTAAAAATGTAAAAAAATTAAAAAGAAAATATTCATTAAAATGGCGGCAATAAGAAAGACTTTGATAATTTAATAAACAGTTTCAGTGGCGTACCATGCAAGTCCTAGAAGATGGGGTAAAACACATAGTTGTACATTATTTGTTACTGTTAATACAAAAAAAAATCATTCTTAAAACAAACAAAAGTAGAGAATGTTTAAGCTTCAAAACAAAAAAAAGAATCAGTCAAATCCATTAATTAGTTTTCGAAATATTTGAATTTAAAAAATGTCAGTTTTTTAGGTGTCCGGAATTTATTGTGCGGCAGTGTAGTAGAAAATAATTGTACCTTAAAACTTCATTGCTTAAAAGTGGATCCGCCATATCAAAAATATTATAGTATTTGGAACTTCTTCTTGCTATTTCAACAGCTGTTTCGCCAGTGTTATTTTTTAATTCAGCATTAATATATGGGTGTATTAATAGCATTTGTACTATATCATATGATACCCCATGACTGGCTGCAATATGCAAAGGGGTTTGATCTAAAAAAAAAAATATTAAATAAAAAAATCTTCAATCATTCTCAAACGGACGTGGGGTTTACAGAAAAAAAATGTACATACAACAATGATTTTCCGATGGCCTAATTCATTGCAACCACGCTCACAAAAGTACAAACGCTCTCATGAACGCTAAAAAGGAACTGTCTACAGATCTTAGATATTTTTTCAGGGATTAAAAATAAAAAAAGCAAATTTATAATTTTTTTTTACCACATTTTACCCCCTTACCCCAACCCGATTTTTACGAAAAAAAATACCAGCCTAGAACTTTGGATGATCAACCTGTGGTCCGAATTTGAAGTCTTTAGCCCTAAGCATTCTGGAGTTATCGTGGTCACAAAGTTCCCAGACACAGACAGACACACAAGTTTTTTTTTGACGGAAATCATATTTTACTTTCCCCAAGGCCTTCCTTAAGGAAAGTCTTGCAATAGTAAAAAAAAATCGAAAATGTTTATTGCTTTTTTTACGTTTCTCAAGAACGCTTCAGGCTAAAGACTTTAAATTTGGACCATAGGTTGATTAGCAAAGGTTCTATCTTCTGTTTCATCAAGCAAGATAGTAAATTAAAAATCGCACAGTAAATATTTTTACAACAGGTTTGAATAATATATGTTTGTGTATAGAATATAGTTATTTTTTATAAAATAAACTACGCAGTATATTCGCACATCCAATATTCGAATCTGTTTTGAAAATATTCACTGTGCGATTTTTAATTTACTATCTTGCTTGATGAAACAGACCATAGGCTCGGATTGTTTTTGGTAAAAATCGGATTGTGATAAGGGGGTAAAATGGGGTAAAAACATTTTTTTTTAATTTAAATTTCGTTCTACGAAAAAATAAACTTTTTTTGAAAAAAATTTTTTTTTTTGAAAAATTTGATTTTTTTTTTTTCGTTTTTAATTTTAATGAACCTAGGTCTGTCTATAGG
Organism: Brachypterus glaber; assembly: GCA_958510825.1. Lineage (NCBI taxonomy): Eukaryota > Metazoa > Arthropoda > Insecta > Coleoptera > Kateretidae > Brachypterus > Brachypterus glaber. Next base: position 9,677,804 of record OY294049.1, on the reverse strand, counting down.
GGAAAGTGCTATTTTGTTGGCAGCAGTATTTTGGATATAAAATGTCCAGAAACGTAAAAGCAATAAAAAATTTTCAAATTTTTTTTACTAATGCACTTTTTCCTTGGGGAAAGTAAAACTGAAATCAGCTAAGATCAAAACTATTTTGTAATCATTGTTACACCCTAATTGCACACTCATACAATTATAAAACAGAAAAGTTTATTTGCACATATGTGTATAAAACAATAATAGTAGCAAGGCATCCTTGATATTATTAAAAACAGCTAAAAAGTTATGTGTATGGCTAATTTTTTTAATTTTATTAGTGGCTTCATAAAACCAGACTAAATATTACCAGACTAAATATTACATTTGTTAAATTTAATTTTAGCTGCTATAATTTTATTAGTGGCTTCATAAAACCAGACTAAATATTACCAGACTAAATATTACATTAATTTTATTACATTTGTTAAATTTAATTTTAGCTGCTATAATTTTATTAGTGGCTTCATAAAACCAGACTAAATATTACCAGACTAAATATTACATTTGTTAAATTTAATTTTAGCTGCTATAAATCTTAAGACTCAAACTAGTTACATTAAATTATTACATTAATATTACATTAATATTACATTATTATTAAATTATATTATTATTAAATTATTACATTAATATTACATTAATTTTATTACATTTGTTAAATTTAATTTTAGCTGCTATAATTTTATTAGTGGCTTCATAAAACCAGACTAAATATTACCAGACTAAATATTACATTTGTTAAATTTAATTTTAGCTGCTATAAATCTTAAGACTCAAACTAGTTACATTTGTTGCCTCTTCAGAGGAAAAAATAAAGTAGGGGTTGGTATACCTATCTCAATAGCGAAATGTTCGAATAAAATTTGTGCTATTGGAGTATACCTACCCTGTTAAAAACAAATCGGAATCTACTGGATCCTAATGGTCTCTACTTGGTTTTTTTAACAGGGTAATATTATTATTAAACTAGAGGAAGGCTATAATATTATATTAATATATTATAGCCTTCCTCTAGTTTAATTAATGTTTCCTTCGGTTTCCTTACTTCCTTCAGTTAATGCATTAACATTGGCTCCATATTGTATTAATATAGCTGCACATTCAGCATTATTCCAATGGCAACATGAATGAAGGGGTTCCCATAACATTTCGGTTTTAGCAGCCACATTTGCACCATTATGAAGCAAATATTCAACAATTTCTACATTGTTACTATAGCAAGCTCTGTGTAATGGGGTATATTTATCCTTATCTGTTGCATTTATTAATTCAGGATTTTTTTCTATTAAATTTTTAACAATGTCTAAATTGCCGTTTTCACATGCTTCCAGAATCAACTTTTCATCATTTTCTATAAAATAATGTAGGTAATAAAAATTCTAAAAACATGGAAAGTATACAACAAACCTGGATTTCTTGAACTATCTATATCATTTAAATCATCTTCCCAACCACTAACTAAAAATCGTTCGTTATTTTCCATATTTTCCTCGTTTTAAACTAATTACTCGAGTTTTTTAGAGTTTTTCTAGCTATTATTTTTTCAATAGTTCATATGCACTGTATGAACTTTAAGCCACTATGCATGATCAATATTCATAATTATGTTGCGTTTTTATTTATTTGAACTACTGTTAACTGTCATATTTTGAATGTTTTTCAACCGTTGGTGTATTTTTGAGTGCTTTTAATTGATTTTGTTCATTATATTCTATTTAACGTAGTGTGTATTTAAATTACAGTTTTTGTTGTGTTAAGGTACCAAACTTAATTTATAATAAAACGTTAATTTATCGTCGGATTTTAATATGAAAATTAATTCTCATTTTAGTTCAGTATTCTTCTCAAATGGACACCCAAAGGAAACTTAAAGAATGGATTATACATATGGAATATGATGGTGAAATTCCTGATAATTTACATAGGTAAATTAAAAAATATTTTACAATAATGCATTCTAGATTATTTTATTCTGTTCTAGCATTTGTAATGCTTCTACATCATTTATTTGGGAACAAGTCATAAAAAATGCAAAACCAAAACAAGAAATTGATAAAGTAAAGCAAAATATTCTAATAAATAGACTTCGTAAACCTTCTACACAATTGGTAAGAAAAATAAAATCAACAAAAGCTCAGTTTTAATTATAACTTTTAAAGCTTAGATAAATTGTTATGCTTTCTTTGCTTTTGAATATTTTACATTTTAGGCTTCTACAACTTACAAGATTAAAGAAATAGAACTATATGAACAAAAAATAAATCTTGAGAAAAGAATTAATATATTGAAAAGCAATATAAATTACAAAGAACAAAAATTAGATAACTTATCAAAAAGTAACAAAATTAAAGGTAATTTTCTTATTTTTGATATCTGTAATACCTGTATTATATACATATTTATTTTAATGTTTTAGCTATATCAATTGACCATGTAAAAGCTAAGATCCTAGAAGCAGAGAAAAAGGAATATATGTTAAATGCAAAAACAAAACTGCTTGAAAGTGAAATACAGCAAACTGAAGAAACCATTCAATTAGCTAAAAGTCTAACACCTGTTGAGTTAGAAGATAACCCTCAATCTGAAAATATTTTGGTAAGACATTATATAATCTACACTACAAAAATGATTTACACAGGGAAATCAAAATAATTTTATGATACCTGTCTAATATTCATCCCTTTGTTGTTTTTACATTGGCACTTAGTGCTACTAAGAGTGCCAATGAATTGAAGTCTTCACTGAAAAGTCAAAATCTTTGACCATGATTTTTTTTCACATGTTTTAGACCTTTCTGGGTCAAAGTCAGTAATAATTCTTTTTTTGTCCATCTGTCTGTAAACTAGATAACTCCATTTTTAAATAAGATATCAACAAGCAGTTTTTTGCATATTGTTTCTTATCATATTTCGAAAAGCTGATTAGATTTTGGGGGTAAACGATTGGGGGTAAGAATGGGGTGAAACGCATATTTTTAGCGTTTTTTGGTTATAATTAAGGCAATTATTATTGTATTTTATTAATTTAGCACTTATGTGAAAGATAATTTTAAATAGGTCAAAAAATGTTACAAACTACTTTTTCCTAAAATGCATTGTTTTCAAGATATTGATGTTTAAAGAAGTAAAACGTTTTTTTAGTATTGCTCACTTATATATAACCCGATTTCAAAAAATTATATTTTAAATGAAAGCCTTTTTGAAGCCCTATAAAAAATGCTATATACAGTTTTTTGCTAGAATATAACGTTTTGGAGATACAGACTTTCAAATAAATTATGCAGATGTATTAATGGTTGCTTATTCACATGATCACATAACTTTTCTCTTCATAATGTTGCAAATTAGTGCTTGCAACTATTCAGCTCTTTAATATAATATGATTTAATAAAAAAAATTAACTTTCTATTTCAGGAAACTTTAAGAAATTGTGCAGAAAAACTTGAAAAACTATTACAAAAAATTCCTCCACCTAAAGATACTAAGAGCTTAGCCCTAACAAACATAACTTTATTTAATACAGCTCAAAAAACCGTTAAAAGAAAAAGTAATGAATCCACATTTGAAAAATATCTTTCAAGAACCAGTAAAAAAGTTGATACTACAGTAAAACAAGATAATTTTTTACATGATAATAAAAGTGAAATTAAAAGAAAATTGTTCAATGTTGATGATGATGTATTTCAGAAAACAACTAATGATTTTAGTCCTAATAGGTAAGTGGAGAATCACACAAATCTAATCTACAGTATGCCCCATGTTGGCTGCCACTAGTAATGGGGTAGGGGTCTTTACAGCGCAGTCCATTACCGCGAAGAAAATAACAGCGAAGGGGTTAATTACGCGCATGGACTTTTTATATATATAGCTGCTGGGTCAGGGTTGCCATTACTAGTTTCCTTTAAAACATTTCCGTCCGAAGTATGCAAACACGCACAAATTTTTTATTTTTAAAAGTCTTTTCTTTCCTGTATATAAAATTTTTATATACAGAGAGGTCTTTGCCCCTAGAACTTTTCATTATTTCGAGCGACATGACGATTCGTACTAAACTGATTATTAATCAGCGATTTATACAAATCAGTCGATATAAATTTAAAAAAAAAACACACATAAAAACCCAAACACAGATATATAGGTACATTTAGTAAACGTTCCACTTTATCAATAAAAATCAAAACCAAAACTAACCAAACCAAATTGCCATCAATCCCACGGAAATACCCTTACATAAAATTAAAATAATGTATAACGATTTTCGCTGTAAAAGTCATACGCGGCAAAGACCGTTCGCGGTAAAGGACATGCGCGATAATGGCTTGTCGCGGTAATGTCGGTAATGGTCTTCGCGGTTGTTTTTTCGCTGTAAAGTCCGGCGCCCCTGGTAATGGGCATTTATTTCCAGGACATGATTATGTGAATACCTATTTACGATTTACCCTGAACTTCTATGTTAATTTCCCTGTACTATTTAGTTTTAGGTCAAAAAAGCGGGAATCTTTAGGCATTTTACCCGATAGTTGCTTAAATGACGAAGTTGATGATGCATTTTATTTAACACAAGATACCATTTGTACTAGCAGTATTCCTCAAAATCCTAATTTAACAGATAATAAAGTTACAAGAATATTATCCTCACTGAGTGAAATGCATGATTCAGGACTATACTCGGAAACGCAGATTACATTGAATTCAGATATCTGTCGTACTCAGTCAAGTTGGTTTTCTTATCAGAACTTATTTAACAATAAAGAAGTTCAAGAAATCTTGAAAAATACACTTCATAAATGTAACAGGCTGTTAATTTATAACAATTTTCAAACTTTAAATGATAACATTATTTCTGATTTAAAAAAGTTAATTTGTCAATATGGAGAAGTAAATAAGTAAGTATAAACTATTATGTAGGTTTATTACTTTCCCCAAGGAAAGTCTTGCGTTAGTAAAAAAATTTCGAAATTTTTTTATTGCTTTTTTACGTTTCTGGACGTTTTATACCCAAAAATATGATTTCCGTCAAAAACAAATTTTTGTCTGGCGGTCTGTGTTTGGGAAATTTGTGACCACGATAACTTAAGAACGCTTCGGGCTAAAGACTAAATTTGGACCATAGGTTGATTATTCAAAGTTCTAGGCTGGGATTGTTTTTGGTAAAAATCGGATTGGGGTAAGGCGGTAAAATTGGGTAAAGGCAGTTTTTTTTTATTCAGACATTTACATCTTTAATATTCGCCCCAATAGCACACTTTGTTTCTAAGAATATTCTAAGAAAGAAAGAATATTCTTAGAAATATCTGAGAATATTCTTAAAACATTTATACTGTTAGGGCAGTGCTCAGAGTGTATTTTAAGGAATTATTACTAGGGGTCATTAGAGGGGGTGAAAGTACCTTAATTTATTTTTATCTTCTACCTGTCACATTAAGGCACTCTACTACTACCTTCATGTTTCTAAACTTCTTGCTTGGCTTCCACTATATATTCCTATTTACTCGCCTATTATTTTTAGGTTCTTTGATTTCAATGTTTTTGGGGAATTGCTTAGGGGTTTTTCTTACTTTTCTCTACTCCCCAAATAAGGATAGTTTACTGATTCAATTCGACTTTCTTAAAAATATCCTTAGGGAACGTTCAAGTATTACGTAACGCAAAATGTACCAAAATTCATACACTTCATACCTCGGTTCTCGCGTTATTCAAGGCTGTAGAGATTTCATATTTTCTCTATAATCTATAATAACGCGAGAACCGGGGTATGAATTTTGGTACAATTTGCGTTACGTAATACTTGAACGTTCCCTTAACTTTTTTGACAATTTTTTTACCTTAATGGGAAATTACAAAGCTTACAACATTTCATTACTAGTTTTCCCCGGAAAAGTCCCATAACGGCCTAAAATACTTTTTTGAAATTTTGGCGAGGGCGCCTTAAAATTCACATTTGGGGTCACTTTTTTCATAATCACAGAAATTATATTCAGATTAAAAATAAAATATTTGTAATCTGTTTAAATTCGTATTAAAATTTTGAATTGCTTCTTACCGACGTTTGCATCAAAAAAGTAGATATAAGCTTATCTAGATGATGTATGTAAAGTAAATTACCGAAAGGAAATTGTAGGTATACATTATACGATTTTCAATGGGTAGGATGCTTTGCCTTGGGCTTCTTTAGACCACGGAATCAGCAAATTTTTATGCTATACCTACATATAGCATAAAGGTCTCACCATATGCTAAGACTTTCCAATTTCAGATATCTAATTGTTTGAATCAGTTTTTTTTTGCGAATTGATTCGGATTCAAACAGATTAAAAATAAAATATTTTTAATCCGTTTTAATTCGCAAATGCGAGTCCAAAAACGGATTCAAACAAATTCAAACAGTTAGATTTTATTTTCAATCTGTTCGAATCAAAAATTTTTTATAGGGAATGTAACTCACAATGTAAGCCTTCTAATATGATTATATTATATATTTTTAGCGAAAAACAGTTAAATAAGTATGATTTGGCTAAATTACATTTTGTACATGTTCAAATAGAAAGAAAAGCTGAAATACATAAAAGAGCTGCTGAGGTTTTGAGTGCCCAAGCAAATCAACAAATTGAAAATATTTTTGTAAGTATTATAAGTATTGGTCGGATCTAATTACTTAAGTATTCATTTGCCGCGGAGGCTTATAAGTAATTCCTTCATAAGAATTTGCATACACGGTGTTTGCAGTCCTTTGGTACATAATAAAGGAGGCAATGCACCACCACAAAACATGAAAAACCAATAAAGGAGCATATGTCTGAAAATGATCCCTAAGGGAACTACAGCCCTTGAAAGATGGACGTATTTAATGGGGAACAAAAAAAGCACCAATAAAATTTTAATGCCACATGGCGATTCTTCATTTAAAACTAAGCAAAAAAAGTATTCTTTACTGAAACATCTAAATTTAATATTAAATGAGTAATAGCCTTTCAAAAAGTAAGATTTTTTGGTGACACAAAATCTTACTTCCTCTTAATTGCATTTTTTTAAACGGTTGCTCCTACAGTGTTACATTATATGACATTTTTCATGTATTTTTTACAAAAAATCAAAAAAAAATACACAAAGTTTGGGGCAAAAATGTGTTAAGCCTAATACATTTTTCCGTCTAGGGACGCCTCTGGATAGATTCAAAAATATATATTAACATAAACTAGTTGCCCTTATTAATACTAGTATACTTGCAAAATCTAGTCACTCTAGCTCAAAGGGTACCATAGTTATTAATTAAAAACCTTATTTTTAGTACAATTTTAAAGGGTTGTAACTCTCTTAGGGTTTGTTTTTGGACCTATTTTTCTATGCTTGTTTTTCATGTTCTGTGCTGTAGAATCACCCCCTTTATTATGTACTAAACACCGTGTATACAGGGTGATCAGTAACTGACATGTAGCTCCCTTAGGGCTAATTTGCAGACCAACCTTTATAGAAACTTTTTTTGATATTTTTGGATGCAGAATCAACTCTTAAATTTTGGCATGCCCGTTATTGATAACCCTGTATTTCATAAATATTTTTTTTAGGTTTCACTAGCAAATAAAAATTTACCTTCGCAAAGATTAGAAGAAATCAGGAAAATATTTGACCTGAAAATAGAAGATCTCAATTTAGATACTATAATATCTTGCATAAAAAAGGAAATTAATGCCTCTCAGAAATTCGAAAGAAATGATGAGCTCGATTTGGTTTTAAAGAAAACGAGAAACATAAAGGATCAAATAGTAAGTTGTTAGCATTATTATTATGGTCACCCTTAATCCCTTTGCAGTGCAGTGCTAATTTTTTTTTTTTTTTTTTTAAACATGATATCATATTCTATGTTTTTGGGTCGCTGAATCTGAATTCGAAGTCAGAATTTAAAAGTTAACGTTCAAAATGGCGGATCCAATATGGCGGATTAGATTTTTTAAAGTTGCTCGGGTTTGCTTGAAACTTTGTACTCGGGGGTTTTTGGGGTCGCTGATTACGAATCTGGTGCCAGTTTTCCATAATTCAAAATAGCGGATCCAATATGGCGGATTAAATTCTCCGAGAAACCTTAAAACCTGTTGTCCGACCCTGTTATTGTAATGAAATTATCAACTCTGTATATTATATATCGCCAATTGACTGAGTGCTAAAACCAGGATACTGATGTTTTAACGCCTTTTTGCCTCTAGAGGTTTCGAGTTTGAATCTCATCTCCTGCTTACTTTTTTTTAACTTTATTTATTTTGCGTTCTAAATAATTTTAACTTGCGTTTAAATAAAAATTATAATTTTTGAACAAAAATGTATTTTCTACCCATTTTTTAAATAGTTTTGATTTATTTATTTTTTATCAAATATATTTTTAGATTCTAAAAACCAGTGGAATTCAACATTATGCAAAAGAAATTCGAAAAACGATTGATGCTACAAAAAATATTTCTGAAGATACAAAGGCTTGTGTTAGAAGACTACACCATTTCTACATGGACATGGCGTGGGCACAACCATTAACTATGAACCATATAACAAATGAAATTAAAGTTTTTGAAAATTTTTCCTTAGACTATAACAGAAGATTTATTCACACGTAAATATAATTATCTAAATAAGGGCGCTAAATAAATAATTTAAAATGATGTCCTGCAAGAAGGGGTAGGGACCCTAAATCAAAGAACTTTTACCTCAAGAAGTCATTTTAGACCAATGTTTATGAAGGTGTCATCTTTTTTTTGTTTATTTAACAGAAACGCGATACAGCTTTGTGGTGTAAAATGTAGATGTCGCTAGTCTACTTTCAGGCTACCTAGTAGCGATGTTGCGTAGTTTCCACCTTATCATTCAAATCATTATACTTAAATTAAAAATGTAAAAAACTTTATTGTGTATACTATAATTATGTTTAATAATATAGTATATTTAAATCTATTAAAATTAAACTACTAGTTCATATAAAACTCATACAGAACTAATGTTTCTTAAAATTTACAATAAAATATCCAAGGTATATGTTTCCAATCGGCAACACTGTACTCCTGTCAGTCATTTTACGACATTAGACTGTGAGTTTACACATTCTTTCTCTCACTTTACGCGTACTAAGTGTTCACGCTTCAAACAAAGCATTTGGTAGATTTCATCATGTTCCTTCTTGAGGTAAAAGTTCTTTGCCCTAAATGTTTGAAATTAAACTGCACACCAAGATGTAACCTCATCTTGCTTCACACAAAAATGTGAAGTTTAATTTCACTTTATTCAGGGTCACTAGGAAGGTGTAAGGAGAAACATGAAAAAGTGGTCGCAAAAGCGTCGTATCACGTGTTTATAAATATTTTCTTGGATGAGACTTTCTTCTTAACAACTTAATTTTTTTTAGAAATGCGAAAAAAACGAAATTCGCAGTTTCACACTAATATCAGTTTACTAATCCCCAAATTGCTAGGTTTAGTGTCAAAAGTTAGTGTCTACAGACCAACAGATAGGAAAAAAAATATATAATATTATATAATTTTTTATTTATTATTTTTTTACATTTCACCATAAATTAAACTGGCCTGTGAATGGTGGGTCAAAAAAACCTGTCTTAGATTTAATACTGATGCTGGGATGGGATCCTGATTACATATCTGGGCTTTATGCATCAAACGCGATTTAAAAATAGAAAAAAAAAATAAAATAAATATACTATTACATAATACATTTCAATAAAATATATACACTTAAATACAGGGTGCTCAGTAACTGGTATGCCAAATTTTAACGTGATTCTACATCCAAAAGTATGAAAAAAAGTTCATATAAAGGTTCGTCAGGAAATGGTCCCTAAGTGAGCTACAGCCCTTCGAAGATAGACAAATTGAATGGGGAACAACCAATAGAATTTTAATGCTGCAGGGTGATTCTTCATTTAAAACTAAAAAAAGTATTTTTCACTGAAACACCTAAATTTAATATTAAAGGAGTAAAAGCATTTTAAAAAGTAACACAAAGTGGCACAAAATTTTACTTCCTCTTAATTGCATTTTTTTTCCGGACCACCATTTTCAGGACCTTTTTTGATATTGTTGGATGTAGAATCACCTCTTAAATTTTGGCATGCCAGTTACTGATCACCCTGTATTTATATTATCATTGATAATTTATCAACATTAATCGGAATAAATTCAGTTATGAACGTTGAAAATAAACACAGAAACATAGGTTTACGGAATAATTTTGCCGAATTATGAGGGAATTTTTTATAAAGGTCACTAAATCGAAACATTTGACGACTAATTTGTTACATACAACAATATTGAATATACATATTAACTATAAATATGTAAATATATCGGTGTTTTTCGAAGAAAATAAAAATGTAAAAATTTAAAACCTCGCGTCAACGATAGAATCGACGCGGCGCGTATGCGAGCACTGGAAATTCGCCGATGACTGTTTATCAAAAAGTATTTTTGCACAAAAAAAAGAGTGCGTTTTTTAAATAAATTGAAGGGCTTTGGGTAAAAAGGCTATGACCTAAATGTTTTATTTGTTTTTTTCAAACTTTTAAAATCTCTTGTCAAAATGATATGATGTGAAATTTACGTTTTCAATGCCTCCCTTGATAAAACCTATTAATGCTTTTTAAAAAAAATCGGCAGAAATAGATATAAAATTTATTACAAAAAAAAAGTCAAAAGCTGACTGTTTTCAAATGATTTAAATACATGAAAATAACAAAAAAATGGAAGAACTGTACAGTTCTTCATACATGTATGAAGTACTGTATACAGCTCTATGACAGTTTTTTTTATATTTTTTTTATTAATTAGCATCCAAAAATCTATTAAAATCACATTCCAAATCTAAGACAGGATTTTCGTCGCATGCAGGGCAGGGTTATGAAAAAAATAGCCCAAAAAAATTAAAAATTTAGGTTGTTCACAATACTTTCTTTTTCTTAAGATATAAAGAAATTAATGTTAAAATTTTTAATTACTCCACGGTCTCAAACTCTTCATAATTATTTAACACAAATTATTTTTAGGAATCCAAAACACTTCTATAGGGATTTCTCTACAATAAAGATTTCTCCTGATATTGAGTTGGATTCAAACAGCCTGTACATGTTAAGCACCATCATAGAGAGTCCTTTAAGTCCACCAGTCACTATATTTGTGGATGTAATTAAGTCAAAAATAAAGCTAAATGCTCTAAAAAAGATGAAAGTTGCACACAAACCCTTACAATTCCAAAAATGTAAGTAAAGAAATATATTTTTTATGCAATTAGCCTAATTAAATTAGTATTAATATTTATACATCTTTTATGATTTGTGAACAATATTTTTTAATAAACTTCATTATTTTAGATTCTCTTAAAGATCTTGAAAGTCAAGAAAGTTATATTCAAAGTGCCTTGGATAAAATGCATCTCTTGATTAATTCTACAAATGGAAGGCAAACTTTAGCTGCTGGTGCAACGATTAAAGAAATTGTGAACATATGGTCAGAAATGCCTTTAAAAAATTATATTTCTTCAAAACACAAAGTTAATGGTCAAGAATACATGTTCTTTCAACAGCAATATGATAACTATTATAGTACCTAGTGAATTTGTTCCTCTAGTGGGATTTGTAAAGATTTATTATTTTTTATACATGTATAAGTTTGAATTAATTTTTTATAATGTTCCAGATTAATTTTTTTTTAATTGTTATTTTTTGATTTATTTTTAAACTGCACCAACAATTTTAAAGACAAAGTTAACAAGTATGAATGTTTTTATTATGGTTGAAAAGTTGAAACAAGAATATGAGTGGTCTAAAAAAAAATATTTATTGTACAAATATAATATATTACAAACGGTTGCAACTTTTATATATTTTTTAGGATGATTACTTCACACAGATTATCATAGCCTGACGAGGATCCAGTTATAAGTCATAAACATTGAAAATAAAGAGATACATTCACATACTATGTGTGTGTATGTTTTTGTATTTATTTTCAACATTAATGACTCATAACTGGGTTCTCACCAGGGTATGCTGATTACATAAATTCAGGGTGCCCACAGATCAGGGAAATGTCAGGGAATTTGATTAACTCTAAAAAAATCAGGGATAAACCAGGGAAATTAAAAAAAAAACTTAGGTATACATAATAAATTATTAGTAAAACAAATATTCATTCATAAAGTTCTAAAATTATAACTCAAAAACAAAACAGCATGTTTTGCACATATTGGTTTTAAAAACTTTTTTTTGTGTATTAAAATCAGGAAAAATTCTAAATTATGATCAGGGAGATAAAAGACAAATCAGGAAATCTTAATTTGCATCATCCAAACATGTGGTCACCCCTACAATTTTATTACTAATGAGGTTTAACTTTAACCATAAAAGTTTGTGAAAATTTTACTTATTTTATGATGGTAGAATAGTTCATTCTGAATAATGTAACTAAACCTAATGTCTCTTACTACGTTTCTTGGATTTTTTAGCCCCTTTAACAAAACACCAATCTACTCCAATAGTTTGTCCCAGCATAGATGATCCATTTAGTGCTTCTCTAGCTGCAAAAGCTTCGTCATAAGTTCCATATTCAATTAGAGCATATCCTTTTAGAAAACCAGTGCGTCTGTCTAAATTAATACTGATATTCTTAATGGAACCGAATTCTGAGAACTTCTCACTTAAGTCATCCTCATTTGCTTCTTCGTGTACTGAAGTTACAAATAATATCCAACCTTCAACTGATTTTTGTGGGCCCAACTCATCTGTATGTTCCCCATGATCTATAGACTCGTATCCTCTAACTTTTTCGTGCTCTCTGGATTCTCCTGGACCAAACCCTCGGCCTTTACGTTTGATTACCTTATCTTTAAGCCTTAATACACTTTGATCGCCTTCATCCTCAACATCAATGTCTACGGCGTCGTTAATGTCCAATACATCAGCCATTTTCACTGTTTTCTGATTTTGTTACCACAGATATTATTCATAAAATGTTTTAATTTTAAAAAATGCGGTTTATTTTGGACGTTTTACAACGTAACCTCCAACGAGAAACGAGAGCAAATAACAGTAAACAAAGATGGCCGATTTGGCAAACTGGGTCGAATGAACTACTATAAAAATGTTAAATAATTTTACTCTAAATTCAATTCATTTAAAAAAGTTACATAATTTATTATTTAGAGCGTAACTAGTTTAATTTATCATAAATATTTTATTATAAAAAATATTTATTTATGTAAAATGGACCAGCCGGTTCATATTTATGAATAAAAGACACAAGTGATTTAAATTCATAGAAATTCATAACCTAAATTTTGTATGTTTGTCAATAATTTGTGACATTTTTAGAAAAAAATGAGTTTATTGGAAACTATGGAAGTAGGGGATGACGATCTTTCTAGTTCAGGATCGGATGATGACATGGATCAGGTAACATTATTTTTACCTACTATTTTTTATTTTTTTCATAATTTCATGATTTTTAGGAGCTAATCAATAAAGCTGAAAAACTGGAAGGAGATCTCTTAAATAATAAATATCTGTATGATACACATTTAGAATTAATTGGTATTTACCGAAAATTAACTGATTTAACTTCCATGAGAGCAGCTTACCAAAGATTTCACGAATGTTTTCCGCTGACACCAAAAATTTGGTTAGAATGGATTAAAGATGAAATAAAATTAGCCAGTACTGCAGAAGAACAGAAAGAGATATTTAAGCTGTTTGACAAGGCAGTAGAAGATTATTCATGTAAGTTGTTTAATTCTTGTAAAAATGAGTGTAGATGATGAAGAAAATCTAAACCCTTATTGTATTTCCATTTCTGAACATAAAAGTGCCATCTATGAATTAAAAGCAGCACCCTGTGAACCTATATGTTTTATCTGAAATTTAAATGTTCTAGTAAAAAAAATAATTTAATTATTATTTTTTTTGTGATGGTTGGGGCTCTAAGCCAATAAAAGTGGTGGTTGTTTTTTATAGGCTTTTAAATTCAAAAAATTAGAGTTTTTCACATAACTTTATATAAATATTAAAGATATGAATAATTGATTTTTATAAGCAAAACTAACACATGTGAAGTTTGTAAAATAAAAAATGTTTAATCCAGTAACTGAGATTTTACAGGGAGTTATTAAAAGCAGAACAACAGTATTTTGAATTATTTAATATTATTTTAATGTTTTAAAGCAAGATGAAAATTTTTTTTAATTTTTTTTTTATTTTTTTTTTGTTTTTTTCATAATAAATTTAATTCATTGTGTTGCCCTTCTAAAAATAAATAAAATACATATTTTTTTTTGTAAAACCTCCGTTACTCTTTCTACTACATATATAGGCAAAAAAAACACTCCACTATCTAGATATATCTCAAAAAAACGAGCTGACAAGAAAAACGGAAAAAGGTTCCGAAATCAGCGCATCAAATATAGCCAGACACAAATAAAAAAAAATCTTATTATTTGTTTTTTTTTTTTTATAGCTGTTGACTTGTGGATAGAGTATGCACAATATGCATTAGGAGCTGCAGATTTGGAAACAACCAGACAAATATTAGAGAGGGGCCTTACCGCAGTGGGTTTACATACAACACAAGGTTCCCTCTTGTGGGACACATTAAGAGAAATTGAAAATGCCCATCTTTCTCTATCTAAAACAGATTCAGAAGCATGGAAGTCACAAGTATCAAAACTTGCAGAAGTTTTCAGAAGACAACTATCAGTACCACTAATGGACATGGAAAATACTTACTCTGAATTTAAAATCTGGCATAAATCACTACCGGAAGGTTTAGTTGACCCAAAACCAATGGAATGGGGGTACAAAAAAGCAATAAAAACACTAGAAGCTTACAAACCTTTTGAAGAAAAACTGCTTGTTACAGAAGAATCAGATTTATACAATGTTTATAAAGAGTATATTAAAATTCTGCAAGATCCTTCAGCAATGATCAATGTTTATGAGAGAGCAGCACTACCTTTATGTTTAAACCCTATTGTTTGGTTAGACTACTGCTCATATTGTTTTAAATTAGGTGAAGCAGCCTTAAAGGTTTGTAATAGAGCCTTACGAAATTGCCCTTGGAGTGAAGATCTTTGGATTATGAAATTAAGAATTTTGGAAAACCTAGAAAAAGAGCCAAAAGAAGTCTTAGCAACTTTTGAACAAGCTATAAGTAGTATTAATCCACCAGGCTTGGAGTTATGGTTAAGTTATCTAGAATATGTTAAAAGAACTGAGGAAAAAGTTGAAAAAACTGACAAATTGTTTAACCAGGCTATAGAACAATTTAGTTTTGACTCAGATCCTGGCTCAAAACTAAACAGATGGTATGCTAGGATTTTAGCTAGAAGAGGGGATATGAATTTGGCTAGAAAACTATGGAAAGGAATATTAAAAAATCCTAATAACAGAGGAATGGCCAGTGTTTGGTTAGAATACATTAATTTGGAAAGACAATATGGTGAACCAAATGAAGTTAGGGCATTATTTCAAAGAGCTGTAACTAATTGCAGTGATTGGCCACAATTTATTTCGGAAGAATGGATTATGTATGAAAGGGAATTTGGAAAATTACAGGATATGATGAAATGTCAAGAAAAATGTAAAGAAATTACTCAAAAAATAATTGACATTCAACCTGTGGTTGAACTCAACCAGAAAGCTGATGTAAGGCAGGAGAATAAAGGCAAGAAGCGTAAAAACGATCAAAATAGTGATCAAATTCCAAGGAAAAGAGTAAGAGAAGTGCCTCAAATACAAGAAGAACCTATTGTAAAGAAAATCATAGAAAAAGATCCTTCAAAAACTGTATTTGTGAGTAATTTACTTCCTTCTGCAACAGAAGAGAAACTGAAGCAAATGTTCCCAAATGCTGCAGCTGTTGAAATAGTATTTGACAAAAAAGGAAAATCCAGATGTTTTGGATATGTCCAGTTTAAAATGGATGAAGAAGTATTAACAGCTCTATCCAGAGATAGAGAACCCCTAGATGGAAGGCCTACTTTTATTTCAAATTGTAAACCAGATAAAAATGAAAGAAAACACGCGTTTAAATATGCAGCAAATGAAGAAAAGAATAAATTATTTGTCAAAGGTTTACCAGTTTCCAAAAATCAAGAACAAGTTGAAGAAATCTTCAAACCATATGGTGCAGTAGCTGTTAGGTTAGTTATTCATAAAAGTGGTCAACCAAAAGGACTGGCTTACATAGAATTTCCAAGTCAAGATATGGCCAATAAAGCCTTGAAGACAACTGATCAAATGGTAATAGATGAGCATACTATTAGTGTGGCTATCAGTGCCCCACCCCCGAAAAAATCTGGACCACCTCCAATGATTTCTTCAAAACCTTTAGAACCAAGACAGACTGCTAGAGCCAGAATACAGGTTCCTTTGCTTCCCAGGAGTATTCAGGTGGCAAAACCAGAAAGTGGTAATGGTACAGCAAGCAAAACACAAAAAAGTAATGCTGATTTTAGGAATATGTTACTTAAAAAATAGTATTTTTAACTTGTCTGTATGTTTTAAGTTTTGTAAATAAATATATTTTATAGAAAGGCTATTTTATTTGGATAAATATATAAATAAATAAAACTATTGAATGACAGTCGAAGTTTACTAATGTTTCCCGCACATTTTCTATTGTAACAATGTATTTTTACCACTCTAACTCGAATTTCTATAACTCGAAAAAAAAATCCATAATTCGAAACCAGTCAACCGCACATTTTCCATTGTATCAATGTATTTTCAGCTCTCTAACTCTAATTATCTATTCCGAAAATTTTTAAACCAGAGTAACAAAATATTCTCCATAAATCGAATTTTCGGGCAGTATAAAATAAAGTTTTTCGTCACAATATTATGCATTTTAAAAATCGAGACGCCACTGGGCTTATGTTCGCGCGCGATCGCTCAGAATCGTCAAATTTCATTACGCCGTGCGTCGTTTAATCTGTCTTATCTTTCAAGTGCGTATACGCATACGTATACGGATATATCCAGAGGGGCGTCCGCCCCCCGTCCCAGAAAAGTTAGAATCCTATAAGAAAATCTAAAAAATGTATACTCTCTTAGAACAATAAGGGCTCCAAAACAAGCAAATAGGCAGGCCCTTTTTCGTGGACAATGTACACGGCATTCCTGAAGGATTAATGAGATGAAGCTCTACAGAAAAATCTGATTATGGATCATGGTAGCAGAGGGTCTACACATTACAGAACCATTTACAGCTAAATCCAGAAAACTTGTTTTTGGTAAATAATTTTAAATAATCTTCTACACAATCTTTGACAATAAACTGGATATTTTGTTAAACCATTCCGATAGTATTTTTTACCTGATTCCGAATATCTTTAAAGTCAATCGCTGTTTTTCCGTTTTCGAGAAAAATTCTCTTGAAAATATTTTTTTCCGGTTTTCAAGTGCTTGTAGAAAAATTATCATAGTACCTAAAAGCTTTTATGCAGGCTTCATTTAGAGCGGGGTTCTTACTCTTTAAAATCGTACAAGAAAAACTTAGCACAATGTTTAGTGGTAAATTTGAAAAGTTTTAAAATACCGCTGAAAACATGTTTTATGCAAACTATATATGTTAGCAGCGAATTTTGCTCCTAAAAATCTTAAATACAGAACGTCTATGTAAAGCTTCCCCGGGACCTAGGTTTGATGGTCCTCCAGAACGATAAGGACGCCAAAACCAGCAAATATGCAGGCCATTTTCCAAGTGAACGCCAAATGTTGCATATAAACTATAGATCTTCAAATTCGTAAAAAAATTCACCTGCGGCGCTTCTTAAGTTTTGTTTTATTTAAGGTTGTGAAACTTAAACTTAAAAATTTTCGCGTTCAGCGCTAAAGCTTTCTTGCATTTAAGTGGAAATTTTTAATTGTAACACTTAAAATATACTATGAAATTAAAAAAAAAATCGCCTGCGACGCTACAACTTTTTTGCATTTGTATGAAATTTAAAATTATTCCACTGTTTTAAAATTTTAGACCATCACAATTGTGCGCTACGACTTTCTTAAGTTTTATTTTAAATTTATGTTTCTAAAACATGAGTTTTAAATTAGATTAAAAAAAAAACTCATAAATTAACAGAATTCGTAAAAAATATCGCCTGCGGGCTGACGATTTTTTTAGTCGTCACTTTTTGTCCTTTTAATTTGGCGGTCTCTTGAGTTTCGAATTATATACATTCGACTGTAAATTTATCTTTACCCACATTACCTTGGTCTGTTTCATCAAGCAAGTAAATTAAAAATCGCAGTGAATATTTTCAAAACAGATTCGAATATTGGATGTGCGAATATACTGCGAAATGCCAAAATTAAACACATGTAATTCTTTAAAATATACATTTTTAAAGAGTCTAGACTGTAGATCGAACGAAAAATGTTGCTCGCAACTCGTTTGCGACAAATCCTTAGTGCACCCGAATGATTTTTTGACTTCGCTTCGCGTCGTCAAAAAAACTTCGTTCTCGTGTACTAAGGACTAAAGTCGCTTACTCGTTACGAAAACTACTTCGTAACGTAACGAGTAAGAGACTTTAGTCCTTAATGCACGAGAGTTTTTTGACGACGCGAAGCAAAAGAGTGTGCATAGTTGTCATTTTTATTTATTTCGTGTACACTAGGTCGTACGAAAAATATAGTTTGACGCACGGAACTGTGGCTACGGGAAATATGTTTGGAATGTATGCAAGTGGGAGGCCCGTTGTAGGCACGCACGTCTTGCGTCGGAGACGTTCTTTTACGCGGAGAACTATATACAGGTACAGGTTTTGTTTATAATCAAATATAATTTATAATAAAAATGCATTTCCAACAATTTTCTGATGACTATTTAAATAAGAAAATGTAAATAAAAACAATAGTAATAGTTATTTCTTTTATTCACATCATAAGAAGTATACAATTCATTTTAAATTAAAAAACTATAAAAACAATAGAGGTATCTATAAATGACATCACTCTAATTTTGAATACCCCATTGCGCTGTTTCCAATTAAAAACCCCCCCTTCCTACCAAAAAAAAACTACTGGTATAAAATTTGTTATGTGGAGTACTTAAAAAGTTAGTCCACAGATTACACAGCCACACAAAAAAAATGTTTTTCAGGAGACCATTGTTATTTTCGAGTACCTATATGAAAGGAAAGGTTGGTTTATTTTTATAAACTTATAAGCTGTTCCCCAAGATTTTCTGTGCTCCTAAACGGGTTGACTTGTGGTTTTAAGTTACTCATTATATATTTTTTCGGGAAGCATATATTCTTTGAATTATTTTCTTTTTCTCATTATGCATTTTGTATTTCTTCCGTAAATCCTTTTTTTTACTTAAAATTTTCTTTTCATATTCAATTTACTTACAATCATAGATAAGATAATTTTCTTTGACTTTGCTGTGATTCGACAGATAAATTTAGTATCTATAGATACCTAACAATTCAAAACATTTGACCTTTAAAATAATAGAACCACAAATAAAATATACGGTGTGATCTTCTCAACAGTCTCCTAAAAAATTCCGGACCCTTTTTTTGTGTGGCTGTGTTATTATGGCTTTATAGCATATTAAAATTTCGAAAAATTAAAATGCTTTTTTCTTTTTTACTCCGCAAGTCCAAAACAAGCAAAAATCCTCACAAAATACGTGAAAAAAAATCCTCACGTATTTTGTGAGGATTTCCGCTTGTTTTGGACTTGCAGAGCATTAAACTCTTCTCTGATTGCTGTGTACTTCACACGTTTTTTTTTAGGTAAACAGATGGCACTCCAAGCATTTTAGTTTTTAGAATTTGTAATGCTTTATAAAGTACGCTACACCCTACTGTGTTATCACTTTGTTTAATCTGCCCCCCCCCCCCCCCCATTTTGCCACATTATTAAAAACTCGAGTAAATCCAAATGGATTAATTGCTTAAATACATTCACTTAAAATTCGTGACGTCATTTGTGAAGATTCTCTAAAATAAAACAAACTCGCAAAAGTTTGTTGCATTTTTTACACAGTTATCACATAGTGAAAACAAAATGTTTCATGAATCTTATTCTGAAAAAAAAATGAAAATAAAAAAATAAATACCGATTTTTAAAAAATCAAAAATCTTTAAACGCTGGTGGAGTAACTATTTTTCTGGTGATTTTTAAACATTTAACAACAATAAAAATTATTTTTCTACATTTTTCGTGAAAATTGTTCCTATTGGGTTTTTGACAGTCTCTTTCCTTTTACTATCACTGGCTTGTTCTTAATTGTTCCCTTTCTACGTTTAGTACTCTAAAATAAATATACACATAATTAATAAACTTTTTCTTCAGACATTTTTTAGAGCCACAAAATGATCAAATATCAAGGTCCAGGATTTTGTGATAGTGGAGGGGAAGGCTCTAGACCAATCACAAAAAATTAAAGTGCTAATATACATTTTCTTATTTTTGACTTCAATTCATTTAAATTAATTTTATGTACTTCTTTGAGCAAAGTTATGTCAAAAATGTAATCAAAATATGAAATGTACAAAATTGTTATTTATTTTTAATAAACTAGAGAAGAAGAACTTTAGTTCATTGTTTATTTTATATAAAAATTTAACGTGACGTGACACATGGCGGAGGGGGAAGTCAGTGCCGGTATGATATTTAGTGACAAGGGACATAAAAATAAAACAAAAAAAAGCGTGACATATTTTATGGACGTTTCCTAAAAGTAGGTGCTAATAGGTACGTTTTGGTTATTAATCTGAAGAAGTTACTTCGAATATTTTATTCGCGAATTCGGTGTGAAGAAAACGATTAGAATAAATTATTCTGCTGTCAATCTTAGTAAAATATTAAAAATTACACTAGGCAACACGGTTTCTTGCCCTGACTGCAGTCATATAAGTTTTAACTAATTTTGGGTCGCTGAGACCGAATCTGGACTCAGAATGTTTCTACTACCTCAAGTTTCTGAGAAAAGTGAGAGAAAAGTGGTAAAAAATCGTTATTTTTGCCCTCTTTTGTTTTAAAATCATGGGAGATAAAAATATTCTGAGGACAAATTTGGATTCGGCGACTCACTATTAGTTAAAAAATACCCAGCTTAGATTATGGTAACTTTAAATTCATAGGTAGAATAAATGGGGGACTAGGGAAAAATATACAGTAGGTATCTTCTTTAATTCAAGCAGCGTAATTTTGCACTTTATTTTAGTAAATAGGTAGGTAATATTTTTTTTTCTTATTTAGTAAATGGCTCAGAATTCTCACAAAATTATTTTTTTTTTAAATGTTATATTTAGCAATTGGATATTTAAAGGCAAAACTAACAATAACATTTTTATAATTGCATCCACATTTTTTAAACATTTCACCACTTCATAATCAAATGTTAAGCCTGAAAATATAAAAATGTCAAACTGACAATAACAAATTCTTAGTATTTTTTTTTAGTAATTTTTTCTTTATGTTGATGTACCAGCGTCGTCAGACTCTAGTGGGCCATATCAAAGCCGACTAAATGGTCCAGTAGTGCGGCCTGGAAGTGAAGGACGCCTTGCCTAAATCCATCAGAATAAAAAATGGCCGCACTTCCGTAATAAATAAAAATTATGACAATTATGACAGATAAATGACAGAGAATAGGGCAGAATAATCCAAGAAAACGTTACTAATATTAAATTTAATTTAAAAACAACTTACCTTTTTGGAAATATAATTTGGTGATTTCACAACCCTGTTGGCTACAGGAATTCTAGGCCTGTTAAATTCATCAGGTTTCTTAACCCTAAAAAGGTACAACCAAGTATTAAAATTTGATCGATAATCCAGAAAATTTAAATAAAATTGGTAATTTTGCTCCTAAATAGTCCATACCATGGTATGGACCAATATATCAGGGGGTCAGTGGAGAAGTGGTACAAGTCTAAATAAAAATCTGCGCAGTTATTTTTTTTTTGTTTGTTTAACCTCGTACTATTCTACTTAATTAAGCATCCCTTAAGTCCAGGACTTGTAAGTTAATTTTTAGTTTCATTCATAAAGTAGTTTGGACTTTTTTTATGGACCATAAATTATGGTTTTGTTTAAAGTTCATTGATACAAGTGCTAGTTATTCTTGGTATCTTGTGTACAAAAGATTTATGTCTGAACAAAATTGTTTTATCGACAGTAAATAGATAGTGAAAGTGCACTTGTACCACTTTTCCAGTGACCCCGAGTCGAGTGACCCCTCATATATTTAACTGTAACGCAACCATTTCAAAATAAATATTTTTGGTCAATTCTTTTCTTGATATTCAAAATTTATTTTTTTTTCCTCAATGTTTTCGACTTGCACCGTTACCTTTTTAAGTTCTAGTTACCTGAATATTCTAACGAGCCAATGTTCCGTTGTATACGCTTCTTCCAAATAGTTTAACTGAAAATCTTTATTTCCAATAACCACATTTCTGGTTCGGTCATAACCGGCGGGAGTACGATAATCCAATTTCAGTTCGCCGAATCGGTAGTAACTTAGTTTGTACATCAGTGAGTTCAATAAGGTTGGCGCCCCCTCTGCATCTACGCGAAATTCGCCCTGTTCTGTGAAGTAATCACTTTCCTAAAATAAATGTTCATATCAGGGTGAAAACTCTTATCGTAAACATTGCTGATACTAAAAGGTCAATAAGGTTCGATTAGTTTTCCGAGATATGAAAACTTAAAGATATGACATGTTAATAAATTGGAGGAACCCGGGGCGGAAATGTATAGAGCTTATATCGGGCAAGGATGGGTGGTAGTTAAGCAAATCCTATTTGAACATTCAGTAAGCCACAATGCATTGATTGGAGGGCTTATTTTTGCTGTAGTTTTCCGTTTTCCGCGATTTTGACAGGTGTCGAATTTTGCGTACATTTATAATCTTTTTCTATTTTGCGCCTCTTTTAAGCTCATAATCACACGCATTTTGTGTGTTCTTATAGTACTTTTTTTCTTTTGGGTTCGCAAGACTGGAGAAAAGAATATCGCTTGGCGTTTTTTTTTTTACCGTGTTAAAATTGTGAATTGGTTACTTGCAGTGAAAAAGAGAAGAGCTGACTATAAAAGATATCTTTGTTTGTTCTATGAATTTCAAACATTGCGAAAATTGTAATGCCAATCCAAAACAAAAATCCCTAAATCGGTCATCAATTTAAATGTTTTTTTTTTTAATTTAAAGCAAAATAGAAAAAATAGTTTCATAACACGTTTTTAGCGCACTAGTATTTTATTATTTGGATATAAAAAGCATCTCTACCGACAAGTGTGAAAATCGATTTTCAAGGAGTTAAGGGGTCGTCAGAAAATACGTCACACTTTTTTAGGTGATTTTAGACCCCGTTCCCCCATGTCACACATTGTCACAAAGTCTTGACCTCCCCTCTCCCCTATGGGAACTTTCAAGTATTACGTAACGCAAAATTTAGCCATTTTTGGTAAAAAAGGTGTGATGTATTTTATGGACGACCCCTAATGACTTACCCTGATATCCTTTGGATGTTCACCTTCGGCAATACGGACCATCCACAAGAACTTATTGATGTCGTCGCCGGAATAACCTATGACGCCGCCGAAAATAACTAAAACGTAGTCAACATCCAGAGCAGTCATGATATCGTAGGCGGCGCTTTCGTTCGAAGACATAGCTTTACCTACCAGCGCTATGTGACTATTATTCCAAGTGTTATTGTCCACTAACGTTGTTCGATTCGCCATACCCGCTATCTGATACCCGTAATCCCACCTTGAAATAAAAATATGTATCAAAAACAAGCCGTGAATATATGTAATGCTACGCATTCCATTATATATATTATTGTGGTGTGACACAATCCATTTTAGTTAAAAAACTGTTTAT
The DNA here is from genome assembly GCA_958510825.1 of Brachypterus glaber. NCBI lineage: Eukaryota > Metazoa > Arthropoda > Insecta > Coleoptera > Kateretidae > Brachypterus > Brachypterus glaber. Next base: position 9,653,890 of record OY294049.1, on the reverse strand, counting down.
TTTTCTATATGCATTGCTAAACATTATTTGTTTCCGAAAATGTAAGAATTAGTTGAAAGTGCCGAATTACAATTTTTATAACACCCTGTAGTAGCGGCATAGTTAAGTACTTCATAAATCACGTATGGCGGAATGATTATTGTGACACTACTGAGGAGAGTGCTTTTTAATTTAATGAGCTGACTGACCTAGATGCGGTGATCTCTTTGTGATTCATGCTTTTCAACATTAAATCAATGCCAAAGAAATGTCCAGTTTGGTTATTAATGTTGACGTGAATTATAACGGATTGCTCTCGATTTGTTTGTCGGCGTAGTTAAACTAAAAGGTTTTGGCAATTAAATTTATATTTATGCGAATATAGGGTATAAAAGCTCAGATTTTTAGATGAAAAGGAACAGATATTTCGCGAGTACGGTCACGATAGTTTGCTCCGCTAACATTAAAATATTTTAAATAATAAATTCAGTGAGTGAACCAATGTATAAAAAATGTAAGTGTAATTATGGACATTTAATAACTTGCATTTTTTTTATCGGGATAGAAATTTAATGGAACTTTAATATTCGAATTTAGACTTTTTATCGGGGTGATTTTAATTTATTGAACTTTTATAAAACTTTTAATAAATCTTAAATAAACTTTGTAAAAATCATGGACTAAAATTAAATGGGAAATATTGGAACTTTTATGGTATCGCGAAGGGATTTTTATACATTTGAAATAGTTGAAATTTCTATATTGGAGTCATGACGCTGAAAATCTATTGGTTATAGTTAGGCTAAAATTATGTTAATTAGATTAGGAATTAGAAAGGAAAGCTGCAGGATCGAAGGATCGTTTGATCGAAATTATGGAATTTAATTATATTTTAATAAAACTTTATTAGCTTACAAAATCTTACTTTTACTTTGACTCTCGTTACCGAACAAAAGCTCCCTAAATACTGGTTAATATGATTTTTATTTTTTTATTTATTACCCGATGGTATATAGATCTAAACAGATTGTAGTTACCAGTCATTAGTGTCAAGTGGTTAAGGCATAAAACACTTGTCGAAGTGCTACCATTCAGGCGGCACCAGCTGGTAAATTAGGATTTGGCAGAGAAATAATATATTAAACAAAGGAATTATATTATAAGAAAAGTCATATTACTACAATGCTGTCAGGTTACTAACGGGTTGGGAGGCAGAAAGTAGTAATTTATAGATTTTTATAGATTTTTTTTTTCTCTCGATATATTTTCAATATATTTATTTTTTTTTTTTGAAAAAAAAAAAGAGAAAGATTTTTTTTTTTGGAAAGAGAAACAAGGATTGGTTTTATTTATTTTCTGTCTTCTAGTAACGAGTGGTACATCGGCTATTTTCCGATTATTCAAAGAAAAAGTAGCTAAATAAAAGTAAAAATGACGGAACAAAATCCTGCAGCTACAACCTCGACTGAACAAGTCATCAAGGTGGAGTGGCCCCCCAATTTTATTGAATCCCAAATGAATTTAGCTAATATCGCCGCGATTAAAGAATTCGATGGGACGGGGAACGTGGATGATTTTTTGAATTTTATTGAAGAAATGGGTACACTTTGTAAGTGGTCAGAGTCAACCCAGATATCAACCGCTAAATTAAAAATGATAGGTCAGGCAAAAAGATTTGTTCAATCTAGTGTTAAAATTAAAGGAGCGGATGTTTGGCAAAATTTTAAAAAATTACTACACGACCAGTATCGGCCACATAGATACTATTCGGAAGTTTTAAGTAGCTTTACAGCATGTAAGCAAAGAGTTGGGGAAAAATGTAAAGACTTTTTAGTAAGAGTAAAATTAGCAGCAAGTCAAACAATTACTACTCCTTTAAATGATTCTTTACAGAGAAAGTTAGACCAGGACACCTTGGCAATATTTATGGCCGGACTTTCTATGCCCATCAAGCAGCGCGTTCTTTCGGCTGCCCCAGAAAAATTATCCGACGCGGTAATTATTGCTACTCGCGAAGAGGTGATACACAACATGACTAATTCGAACAGAGAATGCCGTTCGGTAAATCAACGGTTAACAGTAAATCATTACAATAGCCAAGAATGTAGAGCACCCTTTAGAAATGATTTTCAAAATAATGATTATAATAATCAGGAACGCCGCGCACCATATAAGAATAATGGGCAAACTAATGTACAGGGATGACGCGCACCAAATAATAATAACTATCAAACGGATATGAAATGTTTTGCTTGTCAAAAAGTGGGACATTTTCAAAGGGATTGTCCAACAAAGAAAATAGTATGTTTCCGTTGTGGCAAACCAGGGCATTTCTCCCGAAACTGTAGGGACTATAGTTGTGACCTATGTGGAAGAGTAGGTCACAATAAAAGACAATGCAGGGTTGGAATGAGAAAAGATTTAAACGGTCAAGCAGTACCCTCCGAACCAAGGCGTACTGCCGAAACAAGGGCTTTCAGAAATTAAAAGGAAAAATTTATCACTGCCACGAGTATACGGGATTAGAGCCTCAATCGATAATAAAATTAAATATAAATGGGGAAATTTTACCCTGTTTAATTGACTCGGGCGCAGTGATATCCATTGTGAAGCCAGCGTTTGCAAAAAGGTTCACGATTAATAATAGTTTTATAGAATTAAAGGATGTTCAAGGAAACAATATTCCTTGCGAAGGCGTAATTTCGGCGGAAATTACCATAGGGAACAAAAAAGTTTCTCACGAATTTTTTTTATCCGAAGTTAGTGGTTTAAAATCACCTATATTACTAGGTGTCGATTTTTTACAAAAGTTTAAAGTGACAATAGACTGGGGAACAAATAATCTTACAATAGGAAATAATATTTTCCAATTACACCCAGAAAAAGAAATGATATATGAAATTAATGGGATGATGGATTTAAAAAAGGAAATAAGAGAATTGCAAGTAACAATTCAAGAATTAAAAGAACAAATGGTAAAAATTATTTCGGGAAAGTCTCTTGAAAATATTCAAGTTAACGAGAACACGAATGCGCATAGTGTTGTCGGCGTTAGTACTGAAAATAAATATCGATCAAATTCTGAAAATTCGAAATTTGTTACAAAGCAAGAAAAAAAGGCTAAAAATATTGGGAAAATTAAGCAGGAAGGAAAAAAAATTAAGAAAAATAACACGTGTAAAGAAAATAACAGTTCTAGCGAAGGAACTCAGACTAAAGATAATCAAACGGTAGGAAAATCCGGAATTTCTACCCAGATTGTCGATTTTTGTCAGGGAGTCCCAGTTAGGATAGCGAATACAATTAATATACCTGCTAGAACGGAAGTGGTTACGTACGCATTTGTCGACAATGTTCGTACGTTAAATACAAAAAGTTTAATTATTCAACAGTCTCAGGATTTTCAAGATTGTTTAAATGTAGGTAGAGTTTTATGTAAAAACTCGAAATATGTAAAGCCTAGTTGCAAAAATAAGCAAAGACACGCCAGAGTTTGAGATTTGTCCTATGATCGACGTAATATGGTCTAGGCAGACCCTTTTTAAAATGCAAAGTAAAGATAGTTTTATTGCAGCAATTAAAGATAATATAAACATTGAAACAGATTACTATTTGAGCTCCGATGGATTGTGTTATAAAACAAGGAACGATAATAATAAAACCGATGTATTAGTAGCACCGAAATGTATACAACACGATATCATGGTTATGTGTCACGCCTCAAAATTATTCTGTCATAATGGCATTACAAAAACGCAAGATATAGTTAAAAATGACTTTTATTGGCGTGGAATGGACAGCGATATCAAAGCATTTTGCGAAAGCTGCTATTCATGTGCAGTATCAAAATCTTCAAGGTTACCTAAAGCTCATTTGCAAAATGTAGCTATGCCTAATGCAGTATTTGGGAGGGTAGCTATCGATATTACAGGTCCTTTAAATGTTACATTGACAGGACAGAGATATATTTTGACATGTATTGATTATGCAACCCGATATGCAGAAGCGATTCCGCTAAAAGACATAACTGCAGCTACTGTAGCTAGAGCCTTTGTTGAAAATGTTATTCTTAGGCACGGAACTCCAGCACAACTTCTCACAGACAATGGGACACAGTTTGTCTCAGCACTGTTTAAAAATGTTTGCGAACTGTTAAATATTTCAAGACTTTATACCACCCCTTATCATGCCCAGGCTAACGGATTGGTAGAAAAATTGAATGGGACGCTAATACAAATGCTAAAACACTTTGTTAACGAGAAAGACCGTGAATGGGATCTGATGTTACCGTACGTGATGTGTGCGTATAGAAATATACGGAGTGAATCTACAAAACAGACACCGTTTTACTTACTTTTTGGTAGAGATATGACTTTACCATATCACCTAACAATAAAACCGCAATCTATTAAATATTATGTAGATTCGAATTATGCATCAGAAATGGTCCTAAGATTACAAAAAGCGCATGCTCAAGCTAGAGAAAATTTGAGGAAAAGTGCGAGTAATCAAAAGAAGTATGCAGACCAAAAAGCAGTGACTAGAACATTTAAGTTAGGCGACAAGGTGTATTTGTACACTCCACAAATAAACAAAAATAAAATTGCAAGAAAGTTTTATAGAAAATGGTCCGGTCCTTACGAAGTTATAAAGGTTAAGGGCCCTGTCACTTATAAAATCAAACATATTAAAGATGGAAGAACCCAATTAACCCATGTGGACCGGTTAAAACCAGCCACAATCCGCATTGAAAATGAATCAGATTGGGAGGACGATGACAGTGTAATTGAAGAAAATCAAAACGATTTGTTGGATGAGCCAGTCCAAGTTTTACAAGACAAACATAATGTTACACGGGTCAACCCAAGAATCTCATTAGAAAATCAAAATGATGTAAATTCTGAAAACAATAGTATTTTAGACAATTCAACAAACGAAACTGAAACCTCGGAGAGTGATGACGAAGATATGAATAATATCGAACAACTAGGGGAGGTTAGTGATTCAGACGTGTCCTTTTACGATGTTGAAGGAGATGTTGAAATAGAAAACCAGGAACCAGCACCTGATAGAGACCAACCAATCAGTGTGCAAGAAAGACCAATTGGACGTAGGCTAAGGTCAAGAGGATCAGTTCCAGAAGAACCATGGATTTTTAAAAAAACGAAATAATAACAAACATTAGTTTAGGACATAGCCGAAAAATAAAAATGACTAAAAGCAAATAGGTATACAGAATTCAAATTATAAACAGATTTATATTATACCATATATACGCTATAGGTTATTTACATATAGGCGCCGAGTAACCAAAACAAATGGGATATTAGTCCGATAGTTTTGAGAAAATTAAATAAACATATATTAAGTAGGTGAACAAACCCTAAAATTGAGAAGAACGTAACGAGTTAAGATAACAAGTTAATAACACTTTCTAGTTATTATATATAAATAAATAAACCAATAAAAAGAGTCATGAGAATTTTTCACTAACTATATGCGAAAAAATAAATAAAATAAATAATAAACATAAATATAAATAAATAAAACTAACGAAAAACATTTTAAAGTAACTAAATAAATAAAAGTGTCTTAGAAATAAAGTGTTGTATTGAAAAACTAAAACGTATTACCGGTTAAGTTAATGAACGATAAAAAAGTTCGAAAAGACTAAAGAATATAAACATTTTGTCGAACGAAATGGTTTTGACACAATATCGAACGAATATCGATATACTGTACTTCATGTAAATGGAGGTGTTGGCAGACGAAATGTTCAGCTCAGCCTGTAAGACTAAAAGTCATCAGTTAACTGCGATAGGAGTCTTATCCAGAGACTTCCGTGACTTCCCGAATGCTGAGGTGGATGAAATAATATCCAGAACATAGACAGGGGGAGATCATGCAGTCTAAGAAGGGGACAACATCAAGGTACCACCTACGCACTGGAAGGGCGTGAGTAAAGCTTTCAGAATATTATGAAGGCACACAGACTTTATACGATGCCGTCAAATTTCATTCAAGTGACGCGGTATAGATCTGCAAATGAAACTATGTACTTAAGTTTAGTGTGGTGTTAAGAAGTTTAGTTGAGTCTTTAGAGTAAGTACCGTTTGTTTTTAGTATTAGTTAGTTCCAGCTGGTTCATGCATTTGCAACCTAACAGAAAAAATGTTTATCAACATTTTTTTTGAAGAAATCTTTGTTTTTACAAAAAAAAAGGATTTCTTCTTTGTTCGGGGGGAGCTATGTGGTGTGACGCAATCCATTTTAGTTAAAAAACTGTTTATTTTTCTATATGGATTGCTAAACATTATTTGTTTCCGAAAATGTAAGAATTAGTTGAAAGTGCCGAATTACAATTTTTATAACACCCTGTAGTAGCGACATAGTTAAGTACTTCATAAATCACGTATGGCGGAATGATTATTGTGACACTACTGAGGAGAGCGCTTTTTAATTTAATGAGCTGACTGACCTAGATGCGGTGATCTCTTTGTGATTCATGCTTTTCAACATTAAATCAATGCCAAAGAAATGTCCAGTTTGGTTATTAATGTTGACGTGAATTATAACGGATTGCTCTCGATTTGTTTGTCGGCGTAGTTAAACTAAAAGGTTTTGGCAATTAAATTTATATTTATGCGAATATAGGGTATAAAAGCTCAGATTTTTAGATGAAAAGGAACAGATATTTCGCGAGTACGGTCACGATAGTTTGCTCCGCTAACATTAAAATATTTTAAATAATAAATTCAGTGAGTGAACCAATGTATAAAAAATGTAAGTGTAATTATGGACATTTAATAACTTGCATTTTTTTTATCGGGATAGAAATTTAATGGAACTTTAATATTCGAATTTAGACTTTTTATCGGGGTGATTTTAATTTAATGAACTTTTATAAAACTTTTAATAAATCTTAAATAAACTTTGTAAAAATCATGGACTAAAATTAAATGGGAAATATTGGAACTTTTATGGTATCGCGAAGGGATTTTTATACATTTGAAATAGTTGAAATTTCTATATTGGAGTCATGACGCTGAAAATCTATTGGTTATAGTTAGGCTAAAATTATGTTAATTAGATTAGGAATTAGAAAGGAAAGCTGCAGGATCGAAGGATCGTTTGATCGAAATTATGGAATTTAATTATATTTTAATAAAACTTTATTAGCTTACAAAATCTTACTTTTACTTTGACTCTCGTTACCGAACAAAAGCTCCCTAAATACTGGTTAATATGATTTTTATTTTTTTATTTATTACCCGATGGTATATAGATCTAAACAGATTGTAGTTACCAGTCATTAGTGTCAAGTGGTTAAGGCATAAAACACTTGTCGAAGTGCTACCATTCAGGCGGCACCAGCTGGTAAATTAGGATTTGGCAGAGAAATAATATATTAAACAAAGGAATTATATTATAAGAAAAGTCATATTACTACAATGCTGTCAGGTTACTAACGGGTTGGGAGGCAGAAAGTAGTAATTTATAGATTTTTATAGATTTTTTTTTTCTCTCGATATATTTTCAATATATTTATTTTTTTTTTTGAAAAAAAAAAAAGAGAAAGATTTTTTTTTTTGGAAAGAGAAACAAGGATTGGTTTTATTTATTTTCTGTCTTCTAGTAACGAGTGGTACATCGGCTATTTTCCGATTATTCAAAGAAAAAGTAGCTAAATAAAAGTAAAAATGACGGAACAAAATCCTGCAGCTACAACCTCGACTGAACAAGTCATCAAGGTGGAGTGGCCCCCCAATTTTATTGAATCCCAAATGAATTTAGCTAATATCGCCGCGATTAAAGAATTCGATGGGACGGGGAACGTGGATGATTTTTTGAATTTTATTGAAGAAATGGGTACACTTTGTAAGTGGTCAGAGTCAACCCAGATATCAACCGCTAAATTAAAAATGATAGGTCAGGCAAAAAGATTTGTTCAATCTAGTGTTAAAATTAAAGGAGCGGATGTTTGGCAAAATTTTAAAAAATTACTACACGACCAGTATCGGCCACATAGATACTATTCGGAAGTTTTAAGTAGCTTTACAGCATGTAAGCAAAGAGTTGGGGAAAAATGTAAAGACTTTTTAGTAAGAGTAAAATTAGCAGCAAGTCAAACAATTACTACTCCTTTAAATGATTCTTTACAGAGAAAGTTAGACCAGGACACCTTGGCAATATTTATGGCCGGACTTTCTATGCCCATCAAGCAGCGCGTTCTTTCGGCTGCCCCAGAAAAATTATCCGACGCGGTAATTATTGCTACTCGCGAAGAGGTGATACACAACATGACTAATTCGAACAGAGAATGCCGTTCGGTAAATCAACGGTTAACAGTAAATCATTACAATAGCCAAGAATGTAGAGCACCCTTTAGAAATGATTTTCAAAATAATGATTATAATAATCAGGAACGCCGCGCACCATATAAGAATAATGGGCAAACTAATGTACAGGGATGACGCGCACCAAATAATAATAACTATCAAACGGATATGAAATGTTTTGCTTGTCAAAAAGTGGGACATTTTCAAAGGGATTGTCCAACAAAGAAAATAGTATGTTTCCGTTGTGGCAAACCAGGGCATTTCTCCCGAAACTGTAGGGACTATAGTTGTGACCTATGTGGAAGAGTAGGTCACAATAAAAGACAATGCAGGGTTGGAATGAGAAAAGATTTAAACGGTCAAGCAGTACCCTCCGAACCAAGGCGTACTGCCGAAACAAGGGCTTTCAGAAATTAAAAGGAAAAATTTATCACTGCCACGAGTATACGGGATTAGAGCCTCAATCGATAATAAAATTAAATATAAATGGGGAAATTTTACCCTGTTTAATTGACTCGGGCGCAGTGATATCCATTGTGAAGCCAGCGTTTGCAAAAAGGTTCACGATTAATAATAGTTTTATAGAATTAAAGGATGTTCAAGGAAACAATATTCCTTGCGAAGGCGTAATTTCGGCGGAAATTACCATAGGGAACAAAAAAGTTTCTCACGAATTTTTTTTATCCGAAGTTAGTGGTTTAAAATCACCTATATTACTAGGTGTCGATTTTTTACAAAAGTTTAAAGTGACAATAGACTGGGGAACAAATAATCTTACAATAGGAAATAATATTTTCCAATTACACCCAGAAAAAGAAATGATATATGAAATTAATGGGATGATGGATTTAAAAAAGGAAATAAGAGAATTGCAAGTAACAATTCAAGAATTAAAAGAACAAATGGTAAAAATTATTTCGGGAAAGTCTCTTGAAAATATTCAAGTTAACGAGAACACGAATGCGCATAGTGTTGTCGGCGTTAGTACTGAAAATAAATATCGATCAAATTCTGAAAATTCGAAATTTGTTACAAAGCAATAAAAAAAGGCTAAAAATATTGGGAAAATTAAGCAGGAAGGAAAAAAAATTAAGAAAAATAACACGTGTAAAGAAAATAACAGTTCTAGCGAAGGAACTCAGACTAAAGATAATCAAACGGTAGGAAAATCCGGAATTTCTACCCAGATTGTCGATTTTTGTCAGGGAGTCCCAGTTAGGATAGCGAATACAATTAATATACCTGCTAGAACGGAAGTGGTTACGTACGCATTTGTCGACAATGTTCGTACGTTAAATACAAAAAGTTTAATTATTCAACAGTCTCAGGATTTTCAAGATTGTTTAAATGTAGGTAGAGTTTTATGTAAAAACTCGAAATATGTAAAGCCTAGTTGCAAAAATAAGCAAAGACACGCCAGAGTTTGAGATTTGTCCTATGATCGACGTAATATGGTCTAGGCAGACCCTTTTTAAAATGCAAAGTAAAGATAGTTTTATTGCAGCAATTAAAGATAATATAAACATTGAAACAGATTACTATTTGAGCTCCGATGGATTGTGTTATAAAACAAGGAACGATAATAATAAAACCGATGTATTAGTAGCACCGAAATGTATACAACACGATATCATGGTTATGTGTCACGCCTCAAAATTATTCTGTCATAATGGCATTACAAAAACGCAAGATATAGTTAAAAATGACTTTTATTGGCGTGGAATGGACAGCGATATCAAAGCATTTTGCGAAAGCTGCTATTCATGTGCAGTATCAAAATCTTCAAGGTTACCTAAAGCTCATTTGCAAAATGTAGCTATGCCTAATGCAGTATTTGGGAGGGTAGCTATCGATATTACAGGTCCTTTAAATGTTACATTGACAGGACAGAGATATATTTTGACATGTATTGATTATGCAACCCGATATGCAGAAGCGATTCCGCTAAAAGACATAACTGCAGCTACTGTAGCTAGAGCCTTTGTTGAAAATGTTATTCTTAGGCACGGAACTCCAGCACAACTTCTCACAGACAATGGGACACAGTTTGTCTCAGCACTGTTTAAAAATGTTTGCGAACTGTTAAATATTTCAAGACTTTATACCACCCCTTATCATGCCCAGGCTAACGGATTGGTAGAAAAATTGAATGGGACGCTAATACAAATGCTAAAACACTTTGTTAACGAGAAAGACCGTGAATGGGATCTGATGTTACCGTACGTGATGTGTGCGTATAGAAATATACGGAGTGAATCTACAAAACAGACACCGTTTTACTTACTTTTTGGTAGAGATATGACTTTACCATATCACCTAACAATAAAACCGCAATCTATTAAATATTATGTAGATTCGAATTATGCATCAGAAATGGTCCTAAGATTACAAAAAGCGCATGCTCAAGCTAGAGAAAATTTGAGGAAAAGTGCGAGTAATCAAAAGAAGTATGCAGACCAAAAAGCAGTGACTAGAACATTTAAGTTAGGCGACAAGGTGTATTTGTACAACCCAATTAACACATGTGGACCGGTTAAAACCAGCCACAATCCGCATTGAAAATGAATCAGATTGGGAGGACGATGACAGTGTAATTGAAGAAAATCAAAACGATTTGTTGGATGAGCCAGTCCAAGTTTTACAAGACAAACATAATGTTACACGGGTCAACCCAAGAATCTCATTAGAAAATCAAAATGATGTAAATTCTGAAAACAATAGTATTTTAGACAATTCAACAAACGAAACTGAAACCTCGGAGAGTGATGACGAAGATATGAATAATATCGAACAACTAGGGGAGGTTAGTGATTCAGACGTGTCCTTTTACGATGTTGAAGGAGATGTTGAAATAGAAAACCAGGAACCAGCACCTGATAGAGACCAACCAATCAGTGTGCAAGAAAGACCAATTGGACGTAGGCTAAGGTCAAGAGGATCAGTTCCAGAAGAACCATGGATTTTTAAAAAAACGAAATAATAACAAACATTAGTTTAGGACATAGCCGAAAAATAAAAATGACTAAAAGCAAATAGGTATACAGAATTCAAATTATAAACAGATTTATATTATACCATATATACGCTATAGGTTATTTACATATAGGCGCCGAGTAACCAAAACAAATGGGATATTAGTCCGATAGTTTTGAGAAAATTAAATAAACATATATTAAGTAGGTGAACAAACCCTAAAATTGAGAAGAACGTAACGAGTTAAGATAACAGGTTAATAACACTTTCTAGTTATTATATATAAATAAATAAACCAATAAAAAGAGTCATGAGAATTTTTCACTAACTATATGCGAAAAAATAAATAAAATAAATAATAAACATAAATATAAATAAATAAAACTAACGAAAAACATTTTAAAGTAACTAAATAAATAAAAGTGTCTTAGAAATAAAGTGTTGTATTGAAAAACTAAAACGTATTACCGGTTAAGTTAATGAACGATAAAAAAGTTCGAAAAGACTAAAGAATATAAACATTTTGTCGAACGAAATGGTTTTGACACAATATCGAACGAATATCGATATACTGTACTTCATGTAAATGGAGGTGTTGGCAGACGAAATGTTCAGCTCAGCCTGTAAGACTAAAAGTCATCAGTTAACTGCGATAGGAGTCTTATCCAGAGACTTCCGTGACTTCCCGAATGCTGAGGTGGATGAAATAATATCCAGAACATAGACAGGGGGAGATCATGCAGTCTAAGAAGGGGACAACATCAAGGTACCACCTACGCACTGGAAGGGCGTGAGTAAAGCTTTCAGAATATTATGAAGGCACACAGACTTTATACGATGCCGTCAAATTTCATTCAAGTGACGCGGTATAGATCTGCAAATGAAACTATGTACTTAAGTTTAGTGTGGTGTTAAGAAGTTTAGTTGAGTCTTTAGAGTAAGTACCGTTTGTTTTTAGTATTAGTTAGTTCCAGCTGGTTCATGCATTTGCAACCTAACAGAAAAAATGTTTATCAACATTTTTTTTGAAGAAATCTTTGTTTTTACAAAAAAAAAGGATTTCTTCTTTGTTCGGGGGGAGCTATGTGGTGTGACGCAATCCATTTTAGTTAAAAAACTGTTTATTTTTCTATATGGATTGCTAAACATTATTTGTTTCCGAAAATGTAAGAATTAGTTGAAAGTGCCGAATTACAATTTTTATAACACCCTGTAGTAGCGACATAGTTAAGTACTTCATAAATCACGTATGGCGGAATGATTATTGTGACACTACTGAGGAGAGCGCTTTTTAATTTAATGAGCTGACTGACCTAGATGCGGTGATCTCTTTGTGATTCATGCTTTTCAACATTAAATCAATGCCAAAGAAATGTCCAGTTTGGTTATTAATGTTGACGTGAATTATAACGGATTGCTCTCGATTTGTTTGTCGGCGTAGTTAAACTAAAAGGTTTTGGCAATTAAATTTATATTTATGCGAATATAGGGTATAAAAGCTCAGATTTTTAGATGAAAAGGAACAGATATTTCGCGAGTACGGTCACGATAGTTTGCTCCGCTAACATTAAAATATTTTAAATAATAAATTCAGTGAGTGAACCAATGTATAAAAAATGTAAGTGTAATTATGGACATTTAATAACTTGCATTTTTTTTATCGGGATAGAAATTTAATGGAACTTTAATATTCGAATTTAGACTTTTTATCGGGGTGATTTTAATTTAATGAACTTTTATAAAACTTTTAATAAATCTTAAATAAACTTTGTAAAAATCATGGACTAAAATTAAATGGGAAATATTGGAACTTTTATGGTATCGCGAAGGGATTTTTATACATTTGAAATAGTTGAAATTTCTATATTGGAGTCATGACGCTGAAAATCTATTGGTTATAGTTAGGCTAAAATTATGTTAATTAGATTAGGAATTAGAAAGGAAAGCTGCAGGATCGAAGGATCGTTTGATCGAAATTATGGAATTTAATTATATTTTAATAAAACTTTATTAGCTTACAAAATCTTACTTTTACTTTGACTCTCGTTACCGAACAAAAGCTCCCTAAATACTGGTTAATATGATTTTTATTTTTTTATTTATTACCCGATGGTATATAGATCTAAACAGATTGTAGTTACCAGTCATTAGTGTCAAGTGGTTAAGGCATAAAACACTTGTCGAAGTGCTACCATTCAGGCGGCACCAGCTGGTAAATTAGGATTTGGCAGAGAAATAATATATTAAACAAAGGAATTATATTATAAGAAAAGTCATATTACTACAATGCTGTCAGGTTACTAACGGGTTGGGAGGCAGAAAGTAGTAATTTATAGATTTTTATAGATTTTTTTTTTCTCTCGATATATTTTCAATATATTTATTTTTTTTTTTGAAAAAAAAAAAGAGAAAGATTTTTTTTTTTTGAAAGAGAAACAAGGATTGGTTTTATTTATTTTCTGTCTTCTAGTAACGAGTGGTACATCGGCTATTTTCCGATTATTCAAAGAAAAAGTAGCTAAATAAAAGTAAAAATGACGGAACAAAATCCTGCAGCTACAACCTCGACTGAACAAGTCATCAAGGTGGAGTGGCCCCCCAATTTTATTGAATCCCAAATGAATTTAGCTAATATCGCCGCGATTAAAGAATTCGATGGGACGGGGAACGTGGATGATTTTTTGAATTTTATTGAAGAAATGGGTACACTTTGTAAGTGGTCAGAGTCAACCCAGATATCAACCGCTAAATTAAAAATGATAGGTCAGGCAAAAAGATTTGTTCAATCTAGTGTTAAAATTAAAGGAGCGGATGTTTGGCAAAATTTTAAAAAATTACTACACGACCAGTATCGGCCACATAGATACTATTCGGAAGTTTTAAGTAGCTTTACAGCATGTAAGCAAAGAGTTGGGGAAAAATGTAAAGACTTTTTAGTAAGAGTAAAATTAGCAGCAAGTCAAACAATTACTACTCCTTTAAATGATTCTTTACAGAGAAAGTTAGACCAGGACACCTTGGCAATATTTATGGCCGGACTTTCTATGCCCATCAAGCAGCGCGTTCTTTCGGCTGCCCCAGAAAAATTATCCGACGCGGTAATTATTGCTACTCGCGAAGAGGTGATACACAACATGACTAATTCGAACAGAGAATGCCGTTCGGTAAATCAACGGTTAACAGTAAATCATTACAATAGCCAAGAATGTAGAGCACCCTTTAGAAATGATTTTCAAAATAATGATTATAATAATCAGGAACGCCGCGCACCATATAAGAATAATGGGCAAACTAATGTACAGGGATGACGCGCACCAAATAATAATAACTATCAAACGGATATGAAATGTTTTGCTTGTCAAAAAGTGGGACATTTTCAAAGGGATTGTCCAACAAAGAAAATAGTATGTTTCCGTTGTGGCAAACCAGGGCATTTCTCCCGAAACTGTAGGGACTATAGTTGTGACCTATGTGGAAGAGTAGGTCACAATAAAAGACAATGCAGGGTTGGAATGAGAAAAGATTTAAACGGTCAAGCAGTACCCTCCGAACCAAGGCGTACTGCCGAAACAAGGGCTTTCAGAAATTAAAAGGAAAAATTTATCACTGCCACGAGTATACGGGATTAGAGCCTCAATCGATAATAAAATTAAATATAAATGGGGAAATTTTACCCTGTTTAATTGACTCGGGCGCAGTGATATCCATTGTGAAGCCAGCGTTTGCAAAAAGGTTCACGATTAATAATAGTTTTATAGAATTAAAGGATGTTCAAGGAAACAATATTCCTTGCGAAGGCGTAATTTCGGCGGAAATTACCATAGGGAACAAAAAAGTTTCTCACGAATTTTTTTTATCCGAAGTTAGTGGTTTAAAATCACCTATATTACTAGGTGTCGATTTTTTACAAAAGTTTAAAGTGACAATAGACTGGGGAACAAATAATCTTACAATAGGAAATAATATTTTCCAATTACACCCAGAAAAAGAAATGATATATGAAATTAATGGGATGATGGATTTAAAAAAGGAAATAAGAGAATTGCAAGTAACAATTCAAGAATTAAAAGAACAAATGGTAAAAATTATTTCGGGAAAGTCTCTTGAAAATATTCAAGTTAACGAGAACACGAATGCGCATAGTGTTGTCGGCGTTAGTACTGAAAATAAATATCGATCAAATTCTGAAAATTCGAAATTTGTTACAAAGCAAGAAAAAAAGGCTAAAAATATTGGGAAAATTAAGCAGGAAGGAAAAAAAATTAAGAAAAATAACACGTGTAAAGAAAATAACAGTTCTAGCGAAGGAACTCAGACTAAAGATAATCAAACGGTAGGAAAATCCGGAATTTCTACCCAGATTGTCGATTTTTGTCAGGGAGTCCCAGTTAGGATAGCGAATACAATTAATATACCTGCTAGAACGGAAGTGGTTACGTACGCATTTGTCGACAATGTTCGTACGTTAAATACAAAAAGTTTAATTATTCAACAGTCTCAGGATTTTCAAGATTGTTTAAATGTAGGTAGAGTTTTATGTAAAAACTCGAAATATGTAAAGCCTAGTTGCAAAAATAAGCAAAGACACGCCAGAGTTTGAGATTTGTCCTATGATCGACGTAATATGGTCTAGGCAGACCCTTTTTAAAATGCAAAGTAAAGATAGTTTTATTGCAGCAATTAAAGATAATATAAACATTGAAACAGATTACTATTTGAGCTCCGATGGATTGTGTTATAAAACAAGGAACGATAATAATAAAACCGATGTATTAGTAGCACCGAAATGTATACAACACGATATCATGGTTATGTGTCACGCCTCAAAATTATTCTGTCATAATGGCATTACAAAAACGCAAGATATAGTTAAAAATGACTTTTATTGGCGTGGAATGGACAGCGATATCAAAGCATTTTGCGAAAGCTGCTATTCATGTGCAGTATCAAAATCTTCAAGGTTACCTAAAGCTCATTTGCAAAATGTAGCTATGCCTAATGCAGTATTTGGGAGGGTAGCTATCGATATTACAGGTCCTTTAAATGTTACATTGACAGGACAGAGATATATTTTGACATGTATTGATTATGCAACCCGATATGCAGAAGCGATTCCGCTAAAAGACATAACTGCAGCTACTGTAGCTAGAGCCTTTGTTGAAAATGTTATTCTTAGGCACGGAACTCCAGCACAACTTCTCACAGACAATGGGACACAGTTTGTCTCAGCACTGTTTAAAAATGTTTGCGAACTGTTAAATATTTCAAGACTTTATACCACCCCTTATCATGCCCAGGCTAACGGATTGGTAGAAAAATTGAATGGGACGCTAATACAAATGCTAAAACACTTTGTTAACGAGAAAGACCGTGAATGGGATCTGATGTTACCGTACGTGATGTGTGCGTATAGAAATATACGGAGTGAATCTACAAAACAGACACCGTTTTACTTACTTTTTGGTAGAGATATGACTTTACCATATCACCTAACAATAAAACCGCAATCTATTAAATATTATGTAGATTCGAATTATGCATCAGAAATGGTCCTAAGATTACAAAAAGCGCATGCTCAAGCTAGAGAAAATTTGAGGAAAAGTGCGAGTAATCAAAAGAAGTATGCAGACCAAAAAGCAGTGACTAGAACATTTAAGTTAGGCGACAAGGTGTATTTGTACAACCCAATTAACACATGTGGACCGGTTAAAACCAGCCACAATCCGCATTGAAAATGAATCAGATTGGGAGGACGATGACAGTGTAATTGAAGAAAATCAAAACGATTTGTTGGATGAGCCAGTCCAAGTTTTACAAGACAAACATAATGTTACACGGGTCAACCCAAGAATCTCATTAGAAAATCAAAATGATGTAAATTCTGAAAACAATAGTATTTTAGACAATTCAACAAACGAAACTGAAACCTCGGAGAGTGATGACGAAGATATGAATAATATCGAACAACTAGGGGAGGTTAGTGATTCAGACGTGTCCTTTTACGATGTTGAAGGAGATGTTGAAATAGAAAACCAGGAACCAGCACCTGATAGAGACCAACCAATCAGTGTGCAAGAAAGACCAATTGGACGTAGGCTAAGGTCAAGAGGATCAGTTCCAGAAGAACCATGGATTTTTAAAAAAACGAAATAATAACAAACATTAGTTTAGGACATAGCCGAAAAATAAAAATGACTAAAAGCAAATAGGTATACAGAATTCAAATTATAAACAGATTTATATTATACCATATATACGCTATAGGTTATTTACATATAGGCGCCGAGTAACCAAAACAAATGGGATATTAGTCCGATAGTTTTGAGAAAATTAAATAAACATATATTAAGTAGGTGAACAAACCCTAAAATTGAGAAGAACGTAACGAGTTAAGATAACAAGTTAATAACACTTTCTAGTTATTATATATAAATAAATAAACCAATAAAAAGAGTCATGAGAATTTTTCACTAACTATATGCGAAAAAATAAATAAAATAAATAATAAACATAAATATAAATAAATAAAACTAACGAAAAACATTTTAAAGTAACTAAATAAATAAAAGTGTCTTAGAAATAAAGTGTTGTATTGAAAAACTAAAACGTATTACCGGTTAAGTTAATGAACGATAAAAAAGTTCGAAAAGACTAAAGAATATAAACATTTTGTCGAACGAAATGGTTTTGACACAATATCGAACGAATATCGATATACTGTACTTCATGTAAATGGAGGTGTTGGCAGACGAAATGTTCAGCTCAGCCTGTAAGACTAAAAGTCATCAGTTAACTGCGATAGGAGTCTTATCCAGAGACTTCCGTGACTTCCCGAATGCTGAGGTGGATGAAATAATATCCAGAACATAGACAGGGGGAGATCATGCAGTCTAAGAAGGGGACAACATCAAGGTACCACCTACGCACTGGAAGGGCGTGAGTAAAGCTTTCAGAATATTATGAAGGCACACAGACTTTATACGATGCCGTCAAATTTCATTCAAGTGACGCGGTATAGATCTGCAAATGAAACTATGTACTTAAGTTTAGTGTGGTGTTAAGAAGTTTAGTTGAGTCTTTAGAGTAAGTACCGTTTGTTTTTAGTATTAGTTAGTTCCAGCTGGTTCATGCATTTGCAACCTAACAGAAAAAATGTTTATCAACATTTTTTTTGAAGAAATCTTTGTTTTTACAAAAAAAAAGGATTTCTTCTTTGTTCGGGGGGAGCTATGTGGTGTGACGCAATCCATTTTAGTTAAAAAACTGTTTATTTTTCTATATGGATTGCTAAACATTATTTGTTTCCGAAAATGTAAGAATTAGTTGAAAGTGCCGAATTACAATTTTTATAACACCCTGTAGTAGCGACATAGTTAAGTACTTCATAAATCACGTATGGCGGAATGATTATTGTGACACTACTGAGGAGAGCGCTTTTTAATTTAATGAGCTGACTGACCTAGATGCGGTGATCTCTTTGTGATTCATGCTTTTCAACATTAAATCAATGCCAAAGAAATGTCCAGTTTGGTTATTAATGTTGACGTGAATTATAACGGATTGCTCTCGATTTGTTTGTCGGCGTAGTTAAACTAAAAGGTTTTGGCAATTAAATTTATATTTATGCGAATATAGGGTATAAAAGCTCAGATTTTTAGATGAAAAGGAACAGATATTTCGCGAGTACGGTCACGATAGTTTGCTCCGCTAACATTAAAATATTTTAAATAATAAATTCAGTGAGTGAACCAATGTATAAAAAATGTAAGTGTAATTATGGACATTTAATAACTTGCATTTTTTTTATCGGGATAGAAATTTAATGGAACTTTAATATTCGAATTTAGACTTTTTATCGGGGTGATTTTAATTTAATGAACTTTTATAAAACTTTTAATAAATCTTAAATAAACTTTGTAAAAATCATGGACTAAAATTAAATGGGAAATATTGGAACTTTTATGGTATCGCGAAGGGATTTTTATACATTTGAAATAGTTGAAATTTCTATATTGGAGTCATGACGCTGAAAATCTATTGGTTATAGTTAGGCTAAAATTATGTTAATTAGATTAGGAATTAGAAAGGAAAGCTGCAGGATCGAAGGATCGTTTGATCGAAATTATGGAATTTAATTATATTTTAATAAAACTTTATTAGCTTACAAAATCTTACTTTTACTTTGACTCTCGTTACCGAACAAAAGCTCCCTAAATACTGGTTAATATGATTTTTATTTTTTTATTTATTACCCGATGGTATATAGATCTAAACAGATTGTAGTTACCAGTCATTAGTGTCAAGTGGTTAAGGCATAAAACACTTGTCGAAGTGCTACCATTCAGGCGGCACCAGCTGGTAAATTAGGATTTGGCAGAGAAATAATATAATAAACAAAGGAATTATATTATAAGAAAAGTCATATTACCACATTATTAACAGTTTTTCCAAATACTTGAAAAAAAATCAACATTTTTTTATTTCCCTTTTGCGATTTTTTTTAATAAGACCTTTGATAAAAAAAAAACAAAAAAAAAACAAAAGAAAAAATAAAAAAAAGTTTAAATAAATATTTCAAAATTTTTTAATTTTTTCTTTCCTTATTTTATTTTTGCAAAAACCGAGAAAAAAAAATGATTTTTTTATAATGATAGTTTTTTATTTTTAAAAAAAGTTTAACCCCCTATAACTTTTTGTTATTGGGGAGATTACTTTCAAAATTGGTAGAATTGATCCTTACAAAAGAAGTAATTTTTCCTAAAAAAGTTACGTTAATCGAAATTTTCTTTCAGCGTTTTTCGATTTTTTAAAAAGTTTAACCCCCCATAACATCTTTGTTTTGGGGCAGGATTACTTTCAAAAACAATAGGGATCTTCTCCTTGTAGAACTTGATTTTTCCTGAAAATTTAAAGTCGATCGGATTATTCGTTCTTGAGTTCACAAAAATCGTGACAACGGGGAGACAGAGGGTCATTTAAAAATAAGTTGCTTATTTTTTCATGAAACAAATTTAAATCCAAGAATTTTTTGTCTAAGACGATTTTTGAAAATTTTTGATAATTCGCGCAAGCGCTGTGAATAATATAATAAGAATAAAAATACAGTAAAATATAATTTAAGTTGAATTATATTTTATTTATATTATATTTATATTTTTTAGTGAAGAAATTCAAGTTTTTAGCAGACCACAAACCCTCATTATCGACTTCAAATTTGGAAAACTTAAATAAGACAATCCAAACTATATTTTTGCATATATTTGATATTTTCAGCTCTTAAAATGTGGATAGGGGGCATGGGGGACTTTTTTTAATGGTAAGGGGGGCCGTGTGATACATCATTTTAAAGCTTATAACATTCTTTATTTAACTATATAGGTTTTAATTTTTCAGTTTTTTGCTAAATATAGTTTTTTTTGTAAATTTTTGTTTATATCAATTAAAATTACGTTTACGTTTTTGCAACATAAAATAATATTTTTTTTCAAAAATTGTTTGATTTTTTTAAGAAATTTTTACCAAAATACCCATTTTCAACTCTTTTTTAAACACCCAAAAAAAATATAAAAAAATATATGGTTAGATACATAGTTAAATAGAGAATTTTATAAGCTTTAAAATTATGTATCACATGGCCCCCACTTCCATTAAAAAAATCCCCCTCATGCCCCCTGTCCACATTTTAAGAGCTGAAAATATGAAATATATGCAAAATGTTAGTTTGGATCGTCTTATTTAAGTGTTGCAAATTTGAAGTCGACATCTCAACTGATTTAACAGTTAAGAGGGAGGGGGGTGACTTTTGGACCGCTCTGTATAATAAAACTTACCAGCTCATAACTCTAGCTTCATCGGCGGTGTTTTGTGAAAGCCAGAAATAGGCTTCTCTGAAATCGTCCAAAATTTGTCTGGTTCCATCTCCGCTGTACGACGCTAAAACGATGCTAGGACTTGAGTAAGCGTTACTCGTTACCCAAGTGCAATGGACGGCAAACAACATCAATAATAACATAATAACAACGGTCACAATACTTCTTATGTTTTGGCCTATACCATCGGAGCCCTTTGATTGTTCATATTTGATTGTTGGCACACGACCAGCCTAAGAAATCAGAAAAATAGAATTAAAATATCGTTTTTGTCATAAAAATAATGGTTGGCATTTGAACAGCCTAAAAAATCATAAAAATAGAATTAAAATATCGCTTTTTCACATAAATTATTGTTGGCACACGACCAGCCTAAAAACATAAAAAATACACTGCCCAGTAGAGAGCTTTCGCATTTTTCACCTAAGCGTGTGAAATGGACTTTTTATTATCAGATTCACTTTTAGCAACCTTAAGAATAGACTTGACAATGAACTTGAAAATTTATCTGGACAACTGATTCATTATCGTTTGTAGTGATACTTTTTGTAATATTCTGTGTGATATTTAGTACTTTTGTATATTTTAATTTAAAGTAGATTTAAGTAAATTTATAATATAGTTTCATCGGCTATGCCGTTTACTATGTATAATAATAATAATAATAATAATAATAAAAACCCAAATTTACCAATTTTGACGGAAACTACACCCCACCCCACTAGTGGGTGGATTTAGAAAAAAATTATTTTAAGATTCAGTTTTAGCGACCTCAAAAAGTCCAATACATCAGTTTCCCAAAAAACTTCCCCTAGCTCCTCAGGGGAGGAGTAAGAATTTTTTAATTATTAGATTCACTTTTAGCAACCTCGAAAACCCCAATATACCAATTTTCACAAAAACTACCCCCCGCCCCTTAGGGGTTGGATTAGATTTTTTTATTATCAGATTCACTTTCAGCAACCTCAAATACTCTAATATACCAATTTTCACAAAAACTACCCCCCGCCCCTCAGGGGGTGAAATTAAAAAACATTTATTATTAGATTCATATTCGTCGACCCTAAAAACCCCGTTACACCAGTAGTAGTAGTAGTAAATTTTTGGGTTTGTTTGGACTTTTGGACCCGTTACACCAATTTTGACGAAAATATTTAAAAATATTTACCCTCTCACCCCCGCGAGAGCTCAACCTTTCAAATACTTTTTGAAAAATTAAAATCCGTTAATTAGGAGAGCCTAGGCCTATAGGCACTTGTTTAAACATTTTTCGAATTTTTGCGCTTATAAACAATTAGAATAACTTTATGAATTTTTTGATGAATTTGTTTTTTTATATATATAAAGTACTCGAAGAGACGCTTCTATAAAAAAAATTATGATGATTCGTTCACTAGTTTCAAAGTTATGATAGTTCATATTGAGCTCCATTTAGTTTCAGTGTAAATGGTGGTCAACTTTGTTTAAAGTATCTAAGGGCTTTATTTTAAATTTTGTATAATTTTGAAAATATGCAATTTTGAAAATCTGGATTGCAAAATTATTGTGCAAAAACTATCAGACCGACTTTGATGAAATGTGGTGTGATGATTCAGCACACCATAAAGTTTTCTTAGGCCAATTTTGAAGGTCCGACGTATACTTTAAGTATCCGAAAAAAAAATCCAAAAAAACTCGATTTTTTACCCCTTTATTGTGATTTTTACTATTTTTGCAATAATAATAATAATAATTTTTTCGGTTTACAACCAATTTTATAATGTATAAAAGTCCAAAAATTTTTTTCCTCTCCAATATTTGTCTGAAATGAATAGTTCCAAAGATATATGAACGAAAAGGAGAAAAAAAATATTATAATTAATATTATTATTCGAACTTCTTCTCGATTTTGCAACATTTTGTTAAATAAAAAGTGAAGCGCATAGTGAAATTATCATTTCTATTGATATTCTGGACCCTTTGATCCAAAAATGTAGAATACTATCCGACTCACCCAACCTAGAAACAGATACCGCCTGGTCTAAAGATATAATTTATTAAAAAACATAACATTTATTTCTACACTCTACACATACTAACCTTGTCATACAGCCTTTTATTCGGAGTTGTGTGTTCTTTTTCATTTTCTTCCGGCGCATTTGTGTCCTCTTCCCTTAAAAATAAGTCCAGGAGACCCGAAAAAGCGATACCACTCAAAATACAGACCACTGGAGTCAGTGTCAACATTAAACGGACCATCACTCCGGCAAAATATACGGCACTCAAAGAATAAAGAATTACTGAAAAAATAATATACCTTCAATATTTGGTAGAAAAAAAAGATAAGCTAACGTAATTTACTCCAAAATAAATTTGTGTTTTATAAAAAAAAAACGCAAAGTTAATCAAACATTCATTTATTTTGACCCTAGGACAAGAACTTTTCTCTTTTTGATACTTACCAAAAACTCTTTCATCATTCACATTTTTAATGCAGTACCAAAGACCAGCGGGGAATGTGGCTGATAAAATGTGCAGATCAAAGAAAAAGGAGAACCAAGTGGTGGGTTGATGCTCTGATACTGACGCGATGATGGGAATATGAATTTTGGCATACCCTGTATCCCATAGTGAATAAAATCTAAAAAATATAAAAAACAAATAATCTTTATGTTTTTTTTTATACCAAAACGTGTAAAAAAATAAAATTTAAATTTTTCGTTTAATTTATAAAATAATTTTTTTTTTTAAGTGTAATCATGTATAAATTCAATTTATACAATTTAATTTATACAAATTAATTTATACAGTTTATTAATTTCATCTTGAATAAATACAGTGCGGTCCAAAAGTCACCCCCCCCCCCCTTTTAACTTTTGAACGAGTTGAGGTATCGACTTCAAATTTAGAACTCTTAAATAAGACAACTTAAACTATCTTTAAGCATATATTTGATATTTTCAGCTCTTAAAATGTGGGCAGGGGGGCATGGGGGGACATTTTTTTAAATGGAAATGGGTGTCGTGTGATACATCATTTTAAAGCTTATAAAATTCTCTATTTAAACTAACATTTTTAAATTTTTTAAAAATGTTTTTTAAGGTTTTGATTTTTCAATTTTTTGTGCCAGAACATTCGATTTTTTAAGTTTTTTTTTATAAATTTTTATTTATGTCAACTAAAATTAGTTTAAAAGTATAATTAACATTTTTTTATGATGAAATTGAGCATTTAAAAAAAAAATATTTGTTTTTTTTAGAGGAATTTTGACATTAATACCCATTTTCAACCCCATTTTAAAGCCAATTTTTTTTTTAATTTAAAAATATGGAGTTAAATGGAGAATTTTATAAGCTTTAAAATGATGTACCCCCTTTCCATTTAAAAAAATGTGCCCCCATGCCCCCCTGCCCACATTTTAAGAGCTGAAAGTGTTAAATATATGCTAAAATATAGTTTAAGTTGTCTTATTTAAAAGTTTCAAATTTGGTTCAAAAGTTAAGAGGGCGGGGGGGACTTTTGGACCGCTCTGTATAGATTTAAGTGTAGTAGACCACATTTACCCGACTACAACAACGCGAAAGGAGGGTTATGTTTTTTGAGTGTTTGTTTTTTTTGTACCCCTCTAGAGCCTAAACTACTGGGTCGATTTTAACCATCGAAGCGTCAAAAGATTCGTCATGATCTCACAAGTGACATAGGCTATATTATTCGTTATTAGGGGTTCAACAAAAAATCATACACATCTATAGATTTTTATTATAAATTCGGTATTATACGGCAAAGTCATTTAATAATACATATTACCCAAGGTTACCCGAAGTATGAGCTTTTACGGATGGGATGCGAAGTAATTAATGCGATTTTTAACAAATGTAGCGAATACTGTATACCAATCACCTAAGAAATAGAACGCTACCCTGGGGAACGGGAGCCTTCTTCGAAAAATTTACCGCGAAAACAATTATCGCGAAAATATTTCTTCGAAAAAATTACCGCGAAATGTTTTTTTCCGCGCAAAGGATTAACAGCGATAAAAATTTAACGCGAAAAAATATTAAAGCTAAATAAAAATAGCGAGAACTATTACCACGAAAAGTTTAAATAGCGAAATGCAATTACCGCGAAAAATATATAGCGAAAGTAATAGCCGCGAAAATATTTAACGCGCAAAGCTAATTCCGCGTCTAATTTTAAATTATAAAAATACGTTTTTTTTTATAAATCTTTTTCGTTAGCTACGCCAAGTTTAGTATATTATATTACCAATTTGTTTAATTAAGTTTAATAATTGCAGAATTAACAAAATTTTAATATAACTAAATTGTTTGGTTTTTTAAAAATATATAAGTAGAATTATAATTATATTACTAATAAATATAATATAATACATAACTAATTTCTTTATATTGATGTTATAATTTTAGTATTTTAAAAAACATAAATTTGATTAGATTGTTTGGTTTAGTTTGTTTGGTTTTGTTTTTGATCAAAAATAAAAACAAAACTATGATTATAAAATAAGCGTTTCATTCAAAAGATTAGATTAGGCGCGATTATAGTATTGCGCGGCGAAAGTATGCGCGATTATATTATTACGAAGTAAAAGTATGCGCGATTTTTATTGACGCGATAATAGTTTCCGCGGTAAATGTTTTCGCGGTAATAATTTTTCGCGGTAATTACTTTTTCGCGGTGAAACCTTTCGCGTTTAAATCATTGCGAGGTAAATGTTTTCGCGGTAAATGGTTTGCGGTAAATGGTTTGCGGTAAAAGTTTCGCGGTAAATTTTTCGGCAAAGTCTCCTAGATCCGCTACCCTGCGCCTGTACTTGCGCACACACATGTCGTACGTCGAACCACCTTTTAAGTTATATTAATTGATTAATCTTAATTATAGGTTATATTAAATTTAAAAATAGCATTTGATTCGACAATGTTTCGGCTTTTTTACTTTTTTCATCAGGCAGTTTATTGTAGTCGTTTTTTTTTGGAACCTACGATTGTTTATTATATTAAAAATAAAATTCTTACCTTCCACTCCACGGAGCAACGTAACCAGCATAAGTCAAAACCACAACAGCCGAAAATACTACTCCAGCTGCAATTAAGCCTCCAAAAATAACTACAGATTTGAATTCTGACTTGGATAGCATACTTTGAAGGTATTTAAGAGTGCCGACGGCGAATAAAAGTACAAAAACACCTGGATATAAAACAAAACAATTATAAAAATGGTACTTTTTAGATGAAAAATATTTTTAAATTTTTGATAACAATATAAGTTAGTACAAGGTAGCATTGGTAAAACCCATTTTTAAAAAAGGTGATAGTGCTCTAATGGAGAATTACAGACCTATTAGTTTACCATCCTCCTTTTCCAAAATATTTGAAACAGCAATGGCCAACAGAATTATTGACTTTTTTACCAGAAATCGACTCTTTAATGATTGCCAACACGGTTACATGAGAAATAAATCTATTGACACTGCTGTGTACGCCTTTACGCACGAAATACTCACAGCTTTTGAGAACTTTGAATATATTATAGGTACGTTTGGACTTTTTATATTAATCATGATCTAATAATAGAAAAGCTGGAGAGGTATGGAGTGAGGGGGGCTGCACTGGAGTGGATCAAGTCCTTTCTCAAGAACCGTTCTCAAAAGGTGGCAATCGTTAAAGATGGAGAGGAACATGTTTCTGATTCGGTGGAATTGTTTCTGGGTATAGCTCAGGGTAGGGACCCTAAATAAAGTGACATTTAACTTCACACAAAGTTGTGTGAAGTTTAATGTCATTATATATAGGGTCCCTAGCTCAGGGCAGTATCATCAGTCCCATTTTATTTGCCATATGTGTAAACGACATTGTATCAGCAATAGGTAATGGCACACTCATAAATTTTGCAGACGATACCAACTCAATAATAACTGCAAAAAATAGTGAAGACTTGATGATAAAGCACAGGCGTACTATAAATGACGTACTAAACTGGTTTATTAAAAAT
The DNA here is from genome assembly GCA_958510825.1 of Brachypterus glaber. Taxonomy (NCBI): domain Eukaryota; kingdom Metazoa; phylum Arthropoda; class Insecta; order Coleoptera; family Kateretidae; genus Brachypterus; species Brachypterus glaber. The sequence goes on along the minus strand of OY294049.1, from coordinate 9,626,742 downwards.
AAACTTATATTAAATAAAAATAAAACAAATATTATATGCTTTAAAACATCAAGGTCAAACTTTATAACACCTGATCAAGTCCCTATTGATGATACAATGGTCGATACAGTCGATGACACAAAGTTCTTGGGTCTATACCTAGATAAACACTTAGGTTGGACTCAACAGTTAGAGGAATTAACCAAGAAACTGAACAGGTCTGTATACTCTATTAGAGTACTAAAGCCTTATGTCAACTTTGATACACTAAGGGTGGTATATCATGCATACTTCCAATCTCTACTAAGATTCGGTATAATCTTTTGGGGTCAATGTACAGATGTGGGGGATTTGTTCAAAATACAAAAACGAGCACTCAGAATCATGTTAGGGTTGAGGAATTCGGATTCTTGTAGAGGTTTATTTAGAACCAATAACATTCTCACGCTAACTGGAGTCTACATATATGAAGCTTTGTTATTTATGTTCAAGAACAACATAGTGACCGGAACTTCGGCTACAACGTGCCTAGACATAGGTTAGCAACTTTTAAAAAGGGATGCTTCTACTCTGCCATAAGTATGTTCAACAAACTCCCAGTTAATATTAAAACCACGAAAAACCTTAAAACTTTTAAAACACTAGTCCGTTCTAAGTCGGTTGAATTGGAACCATATGCTTTATCTGACTACCTGTGATAGTTATTTTAACTTATTTTAATGTGTTTACCAGTTGACAATTTTCATGTTCAGAATTGTCTATTCATGTACATAAATGTTGTGAATATTCCGTTTTCATTATGAAATAAACTTATTATTATTATTATTATTAAGTTAGGTTTTTTTTTATATTAAAAAGTCACCAGAGGCGTATCTAATAAACTACTATGTTACACAGGCGTATTTCAAAGAGTAAGGTAATTACAGCGTCATCATGATGGTCCCGTTAGTAAAATATCGTCAGATATAGTTATAGTGGTGTCACATTTATAGTAGAATGTTTAGATTTAAAACAGATTAATTAAATTTTATTATACAGAGTGATCCATAACTGGCATGCCAAAATTTAAGAGGTGATTCTAGATCCAAAAATATAAAAAAAGTTTCTATAAAGGTTGGTCCGGAAATGAGCCCTAAGGGATCTAGGGCCCTTTAAAATTGTAATAAAAATAAGGTTTTTAATTAATAACTCGGGTACCGTTTAAGCTAGAGCGGCGAGCTTTTGCATGTATACTAGTATTAATAAGGGCAATAAGTTTATGTTAATTTATTTTTTTAATTTATCCAGAGGCGTGCCCAGACGGACAAAATATATGAGGCTTAAAACATTTTTGCCCCAAACTTTTCTATGTGTATGTTTTTTGGATTTGTTGTAAAAAATATAGATTTCTAGAGTAAAAATACATATAAAATATCATATAGTGTAACACTGTTGGAGCAACCGTTATCAAAAAAAAATGCAATTAAGAGGAAGTAACATTTTGTGCCACCAAAAACGTTACTTTTTAAAAGGCTATTACTCCTTTAATATTAAATTTAGGTGTTTTGGTGTATAATACTTTTTTGCTCAGTTTTAAATGAAGAATCACCCTGAGCATTAAAATTTTATTGGTGCTTTTTTTTGTTCCCCATTCAATACGTCATCTTCGAAGGGCCGTAGCTCCCTTAGGGCTCATTTCCGGACCAACCTTTATAGAAACTTTTTTTCATATTTTTGGATGTAGAATCACCTCTTAAATTTTGGTACGCGAGTTCTGGAACAGGCTGTTCTAAATACGTATTAATCTTGTATATAGCCGTAGATAATAAAGTATCTATCTTATATAGCTTGAGGCACAGAACAAAAATAAAACAAATTAAAGCCGGTCCAGTAAATATTTATTGCAACAAATGCCTTAAGGGTGTGGCTTTTGTTAAATATGATTGGATATGGTCGAACGTTAACTGGCTAAAATCAGTCCACGTCGACTGGATCAAAATACATTAGTTTAAATAAGTCTAAAATTATGCTACGTCCTGATTGGACGAACAGTTTGAGAGGCGTCAGATAAAAATAATCACTGTCAAAAAAAATCTCTTATAACTCTGGCAGCGACTATCTATACCTTTGAAAATTATATTCAATATGTACCCAACAATACCTCAAACAATACATTTTTTTTAAATTGCAACTTTTGCGAGCTATCAGTAAATGAATTCCAAAATCATAATAATAAATAATTTCAGTAGAATTCTTTTATAAAGAGCCGTAAGTGGAAGACAAGTTCGGTAAAAACAGGGATGGATTTATCCGCCGACATTTTTTTTAACCCACCGTTGCACAGAGGTAGATTTTTAAATCTAGGGGGGTTTTAAGGAAAAAGTTAAAATGTAAAATAGGCACTTTTTTACTAGTATGTAAATGTCAAAAAATGTACCAATGTCATTAGAAATTTATTAACAACAGTTTAAAGTTACGCAAATTTGCGCAAACAGAGGACAATTAATTTAATAAAAATAATTAAATGAGTTTTACTTTGCTTGCAAAATTTTATTAATATACTATCTAATGCATTAGCCCTAAGGTATACCTTTACGTATATATCAATGCGGTTATAACAAATGCTCAGTTACAACGAACTTTTAATAAGGCCCTAACGCGTTCGTTAAATACAAGTTCTACTGTTCTACTGGAAAAAACTATAAAACAATATACTATGTTTTACTAAGAGGAAAAGTGAAGCTTTTTTTACTAGTCTGTAGAATTTACAGACGAGTAAAAAAAGCACTTTTCCTCTGAGTGAAACATACTATTTTTTCTTCAAGCATCCTATATATATTTTTTAAATATTAATTTTTGAATTTAATTTATTCAGTAATAAAGTATGTTTTTTTTTTATTAAAATAGGCCAATAAAACCCTTTCGAAATAAACTTAAACCTTGCTTAGCTCATTTTAATTTTTTTTCGTAGGCTTAATCGTACACTTTTCGCGATTTCGATGGTAACTTGTCTAATGTAGCATTTGCAATTTCGGAGAGATTTGTAGGTGTATAAACCATATATTCTTCTTCAATAATTTTTGATCAATTTCACACAAGGTTTTTGAACAGAATCTCGAGTCAGCCACCTGTTTACATAATAAACAAACAAGTTTAAAGTATGGCTGTCATCAAAGTCAAAGAGTGCTGCTGCCAGTGGTGGTTTTGCTAACTAACTTTTTTTTACGGCGTACAACAATGAACTCATTTTTTTACTGTAAAAAAATAGATCACTTCTAACTAGTGTGTTTAGTTATAAAATATGAACATTTTAGCACACTTGAAGAAAAAATACATTATATACTATTATTTACCTGATGCAGCCATATGTTCACTAGTCCTGATTGGTTGGAAACCCACAAACGGAATCTGCATGGAAAAGATCAGTCCCAAAATATAGAATGTAGTATAACTCGTAAACAACCTACTCGAATATCTGCCCATTAACAAGAGTACGAAAACGTGCAGCGGTATCAAATTGATGATAAATACGTAACCGCCCCATGCCGAAACCATGTAGAAATATGAGAGTGCTGTGGCCACCGCCCAAAATACTGAGCCGGTTTTGACCGATTTGATCCATAAGAAATAGGTGAATTGTAAGGCGAAAATGGCTATGCCTTCGTTATCGTAACTGCCGGCCACGGAACGGCTGATGTAGCCCGGCACTATGGCTATGAAACATGCTGCAAACAGACCAGCACCTGCTGACCATAACTCTTTGGTTAAAAAATAAGTAGAAATTGACGTCAGTCCACTAAAATAAAAAAAAAAACAGAATAAAAAATTATTTTCTTCTCACCACAAATGGATATACCAAAACTAAACAATACTGTGTGTGCTTTGAAAATATCTCGAAAACAAAGAATTCTGAATCGATAAATTATATCGTTTTTTTTTTCAAAATTTTGTTTCTTTACGGGTGGAAACAACCGTTACTAAAATCAACCGAAAAATCTTTTTTTTTGCATTTTCGGCTAAAGAATGTCATGAAACGTCGAGAAAATATGAAAAAAGTGGGTGTTAAAAAAAATGTCTGTCTGTCGGTCTGTGTGTAAACCTTATAATTTTTGAACGGAATGTCCGATTTTAAAAATTCTTTCACCAAACGATTCAGGACCTTTTCTGTTTGAGTCACTTTAAATATATTTAGCGTAGGGCAGGGAGGACAAAATAGACAAAAACTATCATTTTTAGCGATATCTCACTTATTACTTATAGTATGACATATGTTTTTGCATAAATGAAAATAATGTTTAATTTCCTACAAAAACATATATGATCATTTTTATCGTACGATTCATACACTTCATACCCCGGTTCTCGCGTTATTATAGATTATAGAGATTTCATATTTTGGCTACCCCCCTAATAGGGGGTATGTTAGGGGGGGGAGTAGCCAAAATATGAAATCTCTCCACCCTTGAATAACGTGAGAACCGAGGTATGTAGTGTATGAAGTTTGGTACATTTAGCGTTACGTAATACTTGAACGTTTCCTAATGTGTAAGTACTCATAAAACTTATCGGCAAAATGATTAACATTCATGATATGGAATATATTATTTACTTGATAAAAGTTTTATATTATTCAAATAGGTAATAATAATGGTGTAAACTCCCTAAAATCTAATTTAAATGTATTTATAAATTTATATTTATTTAATATAGATAACCTTTTTATCAATAAATCAATATTAATTTATCTATTTTTTGTATCCAGAAATCAACATTATAATTATTAATATATAACTCACATTTTAAATATTTTAATTTAATGTTAAAGTTAACTAAATGCAAACAATATAGGAATCTGCATCATATGCTGTGTCTTTCTTCTGTGCTATGAAAACAAATACACCAAAGCAAAAAAAAAACACAAAAAAAAATCGAATAATGCAAACGCATTACCTAAGTAAAAGTTTAACGTTAGAATAACGTTTTTCTAATGTTAGAAAACTGTATTGAAGTATGTTATAAAATATGTGCAAATGTCCCGCTTTTTAACGTTAGAGTCAAACGTTAGTTACAAACGTTAATCTAACGTTAGATTTTTAAGTTAGAAATACGTTATAAGTACGTTTAATTTCTAACTTTCGGAGAGGGCCTGGCCAACTAAGAAATTTCTACCTGCATCATAAAATGGCAGCTGGTGACAAATTTATTCATAAAAATAAATCTTAATATATTTTAGCAATCATAATATTTTTAAACCTAATTTCGTTACATTTATTTATAAAATAGCCATGTTTTTAGCTGGCCTTAAAAAAAAAAGTACAGTAATATGCTGTTATACTTCGCTAAATACGTTTACCTCTCAAAAAAACTTTATATTTAGTTAGTTAATATTTATTTATACATTCAGAATCTTAAAATAGTTTTTCAATTCTAGTACAGCGTTGCCAGACTTACTATAATTTTGACTTTTGGGTGATATTTTTTTAAACTTACAGAAATAATAAATAATTATCAAACCGGCACAAATATAGCTATAGCTGTCTAATAAGAGTATTTTCTACTATAGCTTACATATTAATAATGGAAATTTAAAAAATATTTAAAGTTAGAATAAGGTAAGAAAAAGGTTAGAATTTAGTTGGGAAACTAACGTTAGATTTATGTATCTTATAACGTTTTTGTCAAACGTTAGTTTTTAAGGTTAGATTTATATATTTTATAACGTTTAGGTCAAGCGTTAGTTTTTAACGTTTTTGTATAACGTTTGAGACTAAACATAAAAATGTCACTAATCTAATGTTATGTTAAGTTAGATTTATGTACTTTTCTATCAGGGTAGTATTATTTTATTACTACTCGGATTACTATATCAATAAGGAATTGCAATACCGAAACCGGTATTACCGTAATACCGGTATTTTTCCAGAAAATCGGTATTAAAAATTCCAGTGTTTTAAAGGCAATACCGTTTTTTAGGCCTAAAAAATGCCCTAATAAAATATAATTTACATGAAAGAACTTAGCATTAGTTTATAGAAATTTTGTGCCCACTGTGCCATGTCATGCAAAATGAATTATTCAAATCTGTGCCAAATTTCAGCTTAAAAAAAATTAAATTAGCACCAACTTTATTCAAACATAAAAAATATTAAACTGTTAACATTTTTTTTATCGAAAACCGAGATTATGTGCCAAACTTTAACTTAAATTTAAAACAATAAAATTAGCTCCATACTTCATTTGAAAACTAGAAATATATATATACAGGGTGTCCCAAAACTTGCTTCAATCCTTAAAGGTACACATACTACACCAAAAAATATTAAAACAAGTTTATATAAATGTAGATCCGCAAATCACTTCTAAAGGAGTTATGGTCCATAACTTATGGACTATTAAAGGGAATACCAAAAATGTGGTTTTTATTTATTATCTCTGGAGCCCTTTGAACTAGAGTGCAAGGTTTTGCATATGGTTTAATATTATTAAGGTTAAATATTTTAAGTTATTTTTGTTTGTAAATTTTACCGAAAGCCTAGGCCTAGCCTAGGCTTGCGAAACAGTGTAAATTTTTGCATTAGGACTGATATACGGCCCTGTTTATATGACTGTTTTATCATATTTTTTGATATATTATGTGCCCTTCAAGGATGGACGCGAGTTCTGGGACACCCTATATATTATTTTCTTTTTAATTTTTAAATTCTTTTTTAAGCTTATATTTTGAATAAATTTTAATTTATGCATTTTGCATGACATGGTAATATATTTTTGGTCGTTTTTTGTTATTTGGTACTTAAACATTGATAAAACTAATACTTAAAATAAATTGTGTTTAATATTGTTTTATTACATCGATGGCCTAGCGAGCAAGTGTGCTAAGTACCGTAACCGTTAGCGGTACTTAGCAAATTTGTACGCTAGGCCATCCGGTACTTAGCACGTTTGTATGCTAGGCCATCGACATATATTTTATGTAAAATTTACTGTCTAAATGTTGGTTTTATTTAAATATATGGTTTAATTTTTTAAATATTTTCATTTTTTAAATAAAAATTGTTTTGGTTTTGGTCTTAGAATTTCAAGAATAAGTAGAGTAATTAAAATAATAATTTTACCTGAATATTGGTGCTAAAAATACGCAAATATCACGAATATGTACATTTATGTGTAATAAATGCAGTATATAGTGTATACTGCCTGATGTTAACATTAAACCAGGGTAAACAGTACCCCCTACTATTCTCCCAAGTGGGTACCATGCTCTTTCATCAAACCAGTTCAAAAAATTATAAAAACCATGCTTCACCATATACGCCGTAGCTCTATAGTTAAACCTAAAAAAATAGTTACTACATATTAGGGTGGAGTGAAATACGCTTTTTCGAAAACGTGAATTGAGTAGAGGCAGAAAGTTGCATTTTCAGACAAAAATAAAGTATGAAAAATTTGGGTTCCAGTTTTGCCTGATCCTGAAGTTCCAAAATTTTAAACATAGAATAACTGTATAAAAAGTATTATAATTTAAATAATAAATGGCATTATTGCCCCATAGGGGGGTAGGGGGGGGCGCCACCCCCAAATCATGCTCAAGTTGGGAAAATCCACTGTTCAGTTGGAAAAACCCAGTTTTGTTAATAAAATTGAGTAAATTTAGTAGCAGATTACGGAAATTGATAGAATAGTTGGCAAAATTGAGGGATACAGTTGGGAATTTGGCAATTAGTTGGAAAATTTTAAGTAGTAGTTGGGTAATTTTTCAGAGCAATCAGTTTTTCAGAAATGTAAAAAATTACAGGGTGTTCTGTTAATAAATATATATATTTAGGCTACAAAACCAGAAGTGAAACAAAATAATTAAATCTGCCATTTTATAGCCAATGTAAAATTATATAAATCATTAAAGTTTTGTTTTTATCAAATAAAGATTAACCTTAATTTTTGGGGTGGACATTGTATGGAAAGTACCTTAAGTTTTACTGAACATAGGCCATGCCTATAAAATCTAGGAGCCCTAATGGAAAATTTTAGGAATACATTTTGGTGGTAGGTGTATGCAATTTAGTAAATTTCTTTTTAAAGGAGCGTCTCTAGGGCATTTAAGAAATACAAGAACAGGGATTATAATAAAACATAAAGTAAAATTTCCTTACCATGGATCAAATTCATGGATAATACTTTCGAACCTAATGACGGCAAATAACCGAGAAGCGAAGCCGGCAACCCATGCTAACAGAAGTACTACAAATATTATTAAACTACTTAGTCCAGTTTTACTATTTATTTTTGGAATTTGTGTCTTTTTCGTGCCGGCTTGAACCATTTTTGACAATCAAAAACATGACACGCACACACAAGAAGAGAGGTTACTTGATGTTCGTATGGACGATCGTGATTGGTCGAGGAAACTTGTCAAGTTGGCGGTTGTCATTTCACATACAACTTGACTAAAATTCATAAAAAAGGGTGGTTCTAATCACAGACCACTTGACTTGTGGTTCTAACTAAAAAGTTTGCAACAAATATTTTAAAATTTATTTTATACAAAATTAATACATTTTTTGTCTAGCAATGTAATCGAAACTAACAAATTGTGGAACATATTTATATTTTTTAGTCACTTTGCTTTTATTTTCTTTTGATTTCTGCAAATTTAGTGGTATTACAGGTTCTTCGGAAATATCAGTCAATAATTCAACTGGTCTCACAGACCCAAAAAAGTCTGTAATAGGTACAGAATCCGGATTTCTTTTAAATAAATCTCTTCTGACTCCCACAGTGGATATACAAACATTTTTTGGGCATACCTTAAGCTAAAAAAAATATTCAATTTAATAGTCCACTTATTTTTTAGATAATATTATTTAAATACTTACAAATTCTCCCAAGGATTTATTACTGTGTGCATCAGCTCTTTCCAGAAAATCCAATGCATAGTACGTATATCTATCAATAATATATACTCCAATGGCTGGATCAACATGATGCTGAAATATAAAATCATTAAAAAAGGGTTTAAACTAAATTTGTGCTTATTACTTACAGATAATGAATCTTCCCCAATTAAACTGCTACCAACAGCTAAAATATTTGGTGAATAGAATTTTTCATACATAGAAGCAGCTTGACAAGTATCAATCATAAAGAAAGTCTCATGATATCTCTGTTTTTGCCACATTTGTTCAAAAGCATCAGCCATTTCTTGACTAGTTATTTCCTCAGAATCTTGAAATTTTAGAAAACCATCACCTCCATGACCAGTAAGATACACCAGTATATTACTGCCCTCATCAGTTAGTAACTGCTTAGATCTAGGAGTTCCTGGTGGCAACCTACCAGTTAACAGACGAACAAAATTTTCAACCGTTACCTAAACAAAACCATATATAATATTTAATATCTATGGCAATTATTGTTTTTAGGGTGATTTACCTCATATCCACGATAATCTACCTCTACATCATCCCCATAAACATTTATATGCTGATTAGCATTGTTAAAGACAGTTGCAGGCCTTGGATTCCTGGGATTGCAAGCCATATCATCAGCTATCATTAAAATAATTTGACTATCTGGTATACCAAGCCTTTTCACACTTCTATAAATTGATAAAACGTTTGCAACATGTCTATAATTAAACCAAAAACGACTTGTATCAACTAGAACTGCCCAATTATTTGTGTGGCCCTTATTAGGAAAATTTTCGGGGATCTAAAATTAAATTATAATAGTTCCTAAGTTAAATTTAATGATTTATTGTACCTGTGCATGTATTTGTAGCAAAAAATAAGTAAATAAAGAGCTAAACAGAAACATTTTGAGGTTATGTTTATATTGACTTTTAAAAGATTGTAGACGCACCCTTGATTGTCAAACTTTGACGTAAATTTTGACGTGTTTAATAAATTATGTCAATTAGTAATAATCGTCAGAATTTGGTGATTTGAAATTTTAATTTGACGTGAGTTTTTTAGTTTTTTTTAGATAATAAATTTAATATAGGTATTAAAAATGTATTTGAGCAGAAAAATAACTGGGTTGCTCATTGGATTGCTAAAATGGTGTAAGGAAAACATTATTTTAAGGATTAATCCTTATAATATAATCCTACCCATGAACGTATACGTCTATAGAGAATATATAAGTATACTATATAAATCTTTTAAATTTAAATCATCATAATTTTATTTAGCGCCAGTTTCGGGCCGGATATGGAAAGGGAAAAGGTCAGCTGCGTAAATATATTGCGCATTAGATACCGTAGCATTTAATGCGCATAGTACCGGTTTATCGTTCTCCTGTTCGCAATTTACAAGTGTTTTGTTCGTTTGGAAAATATTTGACGCGAATGTGGCTCGGTTTGAGTGCATTTTATCTATTAATTTCACAAATAAATATATATTCGTACTTAACAACAACGTGAATTACTTTTTACAAGGTGAGGTCCTTTCCTTTGTTTGTTACAGAAAATGTTTATTGTCACCTATACAAAATGAAATAAACACGTGGACTATTTATTCTTTTTAAATAAATAAGTCCTGTTTAAGGCATTCGTGTCCGCTTTTTACATCGAAATCGCGTGTAATGACCTCTGATGCACTCATTTAATAACTTCCTACCCATTTTTATTAGTTTTATTTTATTTCTTAAAATTTATGTTCTTGCTTTCATTTTAATTAGGACAAATACTTTCATATTTTGTACAGAGAGATTAATTATTATTAACTACAGACGAAATAAATTAAGATTATAACTGTTCCAAATGCATTTAACTTTTCTTTGAGTATTATTATGCAAATTTATACAAAATTACCATTGTGCTAGAGTTAAGGCATGATAATTTATATATAATTTTGTATTTTTTTTTTATTTTTCAGATCATCATGAGTTCAACAAGTATATGTTACAAATGTAACCAACCAGGGCACTTTGCTCGAGAATGTAACCAACCTGGTGGAGGCAGGGATAGTGGCAGAGGGGGCTATGGAAACAGAAGTAGAGAAAAATGCCATAAATGCAACAAAATTGGGCACTATGCACGTGATTGCAAGGAAGATTCAGCACGTTGCTATCGTTGTTATGGAGAAGGCCATTTTGCAAAAGACTGTCTTCAAAGTCCTGATATGCCGTCCTGTTATAATTGCAGAAAGCCAGGGCATATTGCCAGGAGCTGTCCAGAATCAGGAGGTATGGACCGTGGCTCAAATGACACTTGCCACAATTGCCAGAGGCCTGGGCATATTTCCAGAAACTGTCCAGAAAACACAAAAACTTGTTACTTATGCCACAAATCTGGTCATATAAAGAGAGATTGTCCAGAACAATGAAAGTAGTGCCTTGCATTACAAAAATTTATTTTGTTGTATTTTATATATACGTTATAAAAAATATCTGTTTTCTGAAAAAATTATTGTTAAACTAATATTTCTTATTTATACTTCAAATTGTTTCCTAAGTGTTTTATTTTTGTAGTATTAGATTTTAAAGTTTTTAATGTATCCTAAATGCAACTAAAGGATTATTATTCATAAATTTGTTGTTTTACTTTCCCAGATTTATTTTAAACACTACTTATTTACTTAAAATGATATAATTAAAAATAGGCTTGTTTATTTTTAAAGTGGATTGTGCAACACTTTCTTCTATGATAGTCAATGCAGATAAATAAAATTGAATTTATGACATAGTCATATTTGTTAATGAAATAACAAAAAAATTATTTTGATAAGCATTAGGAACTTTAAAAAATATATATATATTTTTGAATTTCCCGCGATAATGGGCGCCATCTTTCAAGCGTCTGTCATCTTGTAGTTGTTTGACCGCCATAAACTGACAACACGCGTGACATAAACTTTTTTAATTTTAAGCTAATTTATCGGTGAATTATTGTTGTCTTTTAATATTATAAGTGAAAATATAATCTACTATAGGTTTAACGACAGTGCAATGCAAAAAACCTTAAAAGTTAGAGTGAAAATGTCCTTAATTTGGTAATAAAGTTAATTATTAATGTAATTTTAGTTTTATCCAAAACTTTTATTTATAATATTTTAGAACTGAGTTAGTACGTCATTTTAATACCTAAACCAGAAGAAATTATTGCTCGAGAAAGCGAAAAAGACCTGTTACGTAAAATACTTTTTTTTCGATTTGACGTTTGCTGTCAGCCATAAAAATGAAAGACCGTAAGTAATTTATTTTCCTTGTTTATAAGCATTTTCGTAGGATTGTATGAACGTACAGTAATTTAAAATATTTTAAAAGTATTATTTAAACCTATTTTCGGTCAAGGTAATCGATAGTTTCGCAATTTAAAGTTATAGCGGTTTGCTTATTTTGAAGCAAGCGACCACGAGGTAGCCATTTCTGTCAACTGTCAGATGGCTTGTCATCTGAACGTGTTTTGATATTTTGATTTTTAAATATCGATTTCTAACGTTTTTATATTAAAAATATGAAAAATAATGGTTTAAAGTAAAGTTGTACTACTTTTTATCTTTAAAATGACCGAGGAATTGCTTCAGGCATTATGTAAGTAAATATATATTAAATGCTTGTTCAGGAAACGTGTTTTTATAACAAGCGCGCTAAATGCCAAAGTAGACATAGAAAATTTCAACTTCAACTGTCATTTTTCAATTGTTTATTTGTTTATTTTTGATAGCGACGAGTTTGCAATAAAATAATTTCCAATATGAATACTGAATTTGCTTCCGAATTTCCAGATCGCGAACGATTCCAGTCAAGCAGCAGCACTGATGAAAATGATTCAGGATCCGAACAGGATGACCATCAGCAGGTACAAATTGCTAATATCGCGAACCATGCACTGGGTGCCATTGGCACACCAATTCGAAAACGCAGGGGTAATTTGCCCAAACACTCTGTAAAAATCTTAAAAAGATGGCTCTACGAGCATAGATATAACGCCTACCCTAGTGATGCAGAAAAGCTTACATTATCTCAAGAGGCTGGCCTTACAGTATTGCAAGTCTGTAACTGGTTTATAAATGCTCGTAGAAGAATTCTTCCCGAGATGATAAGAAGAGAGGGACATAACCCTTTACATTATACCATATCTCGTAGAGGAAAAAAACTAACTGGAGTTGGTTCTATTCTCTCTGACCCAAATAGGACACCCTGGGGAGAAGAATTAACCACAGCTGGGGGAAAGAGAATTCGCCTAGACCATGATTATGATGATAGCATGACTTTGATGTACAGATCAGAGGAGGATAGTCCTAATGAGTATGAGAGTTCAAGCCCAAGCGAAGAAGAAAAGTTTTCACCATGGCAAACTGTGATTCATTATGGTGTTAAAGAACCACATCCTGCTATCAGAGGGTGAGTTATTTTTTTCCAGAGTTGCCATATTTAAATTAGGCAACATGCTTCTGCCAAAAAACAAAACATTGTTTACAAAAATAACAATACAGTAGAGACTCATAATCCGGATCTTAGGTAATCCGAATGACGGGGCGCCGGACTTTACCGCGAAGACCATTACCGCGCATTCCATTACCGCGATTGCCATTACTGCGCATTTCATTACCGCGACAAGCCATTACCACGCATTTATTTTTACCGCAAATACCATTACCGCGCAGTCCATTACCGCGAACTGTCTTTACCGCGCATGAAAATCGTTTATTGCGCAATTTTTTATATTTTATTTTTATGTAAGGGTTTTTCCGCGGGATTGATGGCACTTTGGTTTAGGTATTTAAACAAAAACCAAGCCATGTCCACAAGTTGTGGAAATTTACACGATATAGCTGCTAGGTCTCTAATAGTATATTAAAATACTAGTTTCATAACATACATTTTTAGCGCACGAGTACAAGTTTAGAAAACGAGCCGCTTGCGGCGAGTACTAGTACTAGTACCAGTACCAGTTTTCTAACTAAGCAAAAGGGGACTCCTTTAGTATATTTTACAAGGATTCTAAATCCGTTTGAAAATTTTGACTATATCTTCTCGTTTTTGAGAAAAAAGCAAAAACCTGAACGTCAAAATTCGTTTTAGGGTAACTTTGTACATGCGTAAAAAATATATTAAATATCACACCATCTTCTATGCAGTATTAAAGACACCTAGAAGACCTAAACTTCCGTAATTTATAATACAAACATTGATAACTGTCCAATATTCCAGTTTAAAGTATATTATGTTTCCCATAGTTTATTAAATTTAAATGTAGTAATTTTTTTTTGTAGACAAGTGTATTTTTTTATTAAAACAGTAGTTCTTAAAATGGTTTAATTTTTATTATAATACCAATTACTATTATTGTAGCTTACTAAAAACTTTTTAGGTTTTGATTTACCAATAACAATTTTTTTTTGAGTATTTTGAGTATTATAAGACGTTTTATATCCAAAAAATATTATTTCCGTCAAAAAAAAATCTATCTGTCTCGGTCTGTATGCCCGGGAAATTTGTGACCACGATAACTCAAGAACGCTTCAGGCTAAATACTTCAAATTTGGACCATAGGTTGATTATCCAAAGTTCTAGGCGGGATTGTTTTTGGTAAATATCGGATAGGGGTAAAATGGGTTAAAACAATTTTTTTTAATCCATTTTTTTTTTTCAATTTACCTACCGTTTTACGAAAAAAAAACTTTTTAAAAACAATTTTTTTTTTTGAAAAACGATTTTTTTTAATTTTTTTTTTATTTTTTTTTCTGTTTTGTTTTTAATGAACCTATACTGCCCTACTACGCTAGAAAGCAGTAACTCCATTTGTCGCATAGCAACGTTTTCACGTCAACTCTGATGTAATAATTTGCTATGGGACAAATGGGGGAAAGTATTATTTTGTTGGAAAGGTATTCTTTTGTATTGTTTTGTTGGCAGCGGCATCTTTATTTTTGACAAGACCTTTAATAATAATTCTTTTTAGGCCATTTGATACTAAGTTTTCTGAGACTGAGTACTGGAGCGCCCCGCACCCTCAGCTTGCCCATTTGCCGCAATTGCCCCATCCATTGTCAAACCCAAAGGTCCAGGTTGTGCCAGCCCACCAGGTAAATACACTACTTCCCGCCGACGCGCTAGTGTCCTCTGACGGAGAGGATAAAGACAAATTCAAATGCCTTTATCTGCTCGTTGAAACGGCCGTGGCTGTCAGACAGCGCGAAAAAGAGCAAGAAGACACCCAAGTGTAGCATCGTCGTTTTTTTTTCTGTTTTTGTGTGTTGTGCCTTGATGACAAATAATTCGCTTAAAAATCGTATTTTTACCGCAACAGTTTCTTTATGCATATCCAATATTTTTATATATGAGACATCACATATCGACACTGTAACATCTACTCCATGGAAGCTATAGAGTATATATACTCTTACTTCTGCTCCATAATATCTTTACTGTGTAAATTGACATTAAACACACACAGGTGGAAAATCTCCCACAAAATATGCGTTATTTTATTGGAATGAATTCAGGCGAATGCTAAAACAAGGGCAGCTTTTTCAGGGCAGCTCTTTCATAGGATATTTAACTTTTTTTTCAAACACAGAGTAGATTTGTAACTTTTGACAGTTTTAGAGTAGAGGGAGCGTTCAAGTATTACGTAACGCAAATTTGGCCATTTTTGACCCCCCCATGTAACGCGGCGTAACATTTTCGAGACACCCCCCCCCCTATTTGTTACGTAACATTTTACAAAATGTTAAAAAAAATTAAAGGAAATTATGCTTTATGGTTTAAACCGGTTTTTAACCGGCTATTGCTTCCGTGTTTTAACCCAAAACCGGTGTGATATTATTTCCGAAACCGGTTAACCGAAAACCGGTTATAGGCTATGGTTTTCCATCTCTAATTGTTTTTGTTTAGAAGATTTAGTTAACTGTTAACCACGCCGTGTGCAATAAAATTTGCAAGGAATCCGACTCTTTAAGCCTAGATCATTGTTAAAAACGTGATCCAATACACATTTTATAAGTTTATAATTTTTTAAGTGTTACGTAACATTTTTACTGACACCCCCCCCCTCTGTAACGCGACGTAACGTTTTTGAGACCCCCACCCCCCCCTAGCGCGTTCCGTAATACTTGAACGATCCCAGAGATCTTATGGAGTGGGGATTTTTGCATTTGGCCAATTAATTTATGAAAATTTTGAGTAGTTTTACAGTAGTTAGTGTCATTTTTTGTCCACAACTTTTGGGTAATTAAAAAAGATAAATTAATTGTATTTTTGGTATTTTTTCCTGTGTAACATTTGAAAATGTCATACATTTAGACTGCTAGTTTTAAGGATTATTTTAGCAGATTTCAATAACGGCGGCCATATTTAGAAGTTCGCAAACATTTTACGAGATGACACTGCTAGCAGGCGAACTTCGTGTACTATACAAAGTCATTTTTTAGCGTTGAATATTTTTCGTGACATTTTTAAAAACTTTAAAATTTAAAATATATTCGAGAGCTGCGTCACATATTCAATATATCGCTAAAATAACAAATTTTGAAAACTGATGTCATGCTGTCAATAAAAACATTCTAAAATCTTTTGGGATCCAATTGTTGAGTTAAAGAACATAAATCTAACTCAATTGTTGAGTCACAGAACACAGATCAGACAATATCTGTCTGCTGTCAAATATCATTTTTAAAACCAGATAGCGTATAGTTTTAAAAACCGAATATTTAAAAAAAATCGTTCTGACGTCACATATTAATTCTGGAAGATGGTTCTACATCCAAAAATATCAAAAGTTCATGTAAAGGTTGGTCTGGAAATCAGCCATAAGGGAGCTACGGCCCTCCTAAGAAGTAGTTTTTTTTCAATATCTCTGAAGGTTTGCATATTGCAACATTGATAAAGGCTACCATCCCATGTTATTTTTATTGGTTAACTTTAAATAGGGGCTTGCGAAATATGGGGCGTTGTCACTTTTTTGCCCCAAACCTTTTCGACTGTATTTTTTTAACATTTTATCAACTGACTATGATTCCTTGGTTAAAAATACATAAATAAGGTTATCTACAGTTTTTGATGAAGAATCGCCCTGTATTATTTAAAAAATTATTGGCGCAGTTTTTAGTTCGTATTTATGATGTTGATTCTGTGGTGTTATACTAAGAGCAACTTTTTTATCTATTTTAGCCAAGGAATTAAATTTTTCTGGTAAAATGATAAAAAACTACAGACATAAAAGTTTGCGGCAAAAAAGTGAAAAACCTCTCTATTACACGCCCCTGGTTAAAGTTATCAAACTA
The DNA here is from genome assembly GCA_958510825.1 of Brachypterus glaber. Classification (NCBI taxonomy): domain Eukaryota; kingdom Metazoa; phylum Arthropoda; class Insecta; order Coleoptera; family Kateretidae; genus Brachypterus; species Brachypterus glaber. The sequence continues at coordinate 9,609,556 of OY294049.1, read as the reverse complement.
AAATTACATCAGATAATAACCATTTTATAACATGTGCAAAAAATTGTAACTGTAGTTCATAGGGCTCTAGAGATATTTTAAAAAATCTAATTTTTAGACTTAGATTTTTAGACCCTTGGAAGGGCTGTAGCTCCCTTAGGGCTCATTTCCGGACCAATATTTATAGGAACTTTTTTTTGCATATTTTTGGATGTAGAATCATCTCGCAAAATTAATGAGCGAATACCTGGAACACCCTGTATATGACTGGTCAAAATTTTAGCGGTCATATCTACAATTTTGGCGATTGATAGAATTCTTTAGAGTCCTGCCAGTAGTGCCATCTCGTAACGTTATTGCGAACTTTTAAATATGGACGCCGTTGAAGTCATATATTGAAACAATTTGCGTCATTCATATTTGGTTTTATGAAAACCACAGTTTTGTTAAAGCCACCTTTCAGAAACACCCGGTATTTGGTTGGGCTTGGTATTTTTTATTTTGCAGCTTGACTTTCGCATGACTTGCTGTGGTAAAATTACAGATTTTAACTTAAGTTTGCAAAATGTGTTGTCTTTTCTTGTTCTTTTTTAGCTGATAGGTTTTTATGTATAAATACATAATTTTCATATGATATTAATAGTCCGGGAGCCCACGCTCAGTAGAATTTTTTTATTACCTTACCGTTGAGACTTTGTATATGTGTTCTTTATGTCCAGTCAAACAACTTCTTACAAAAGAAATTTCTCGGTAGCGGGGCGTGTTTTTTTGAGACCAACCCTTAACTTTAGGGCGTCCGACAATGGTGTTGCCAAAAAAAAATTTGTCGGACAAGGTTTCCACTTGTTTTTAATTATTTTTCTTAAGCGATCCTGAGAAAATATTTAAAATCAAGTGGTAACCTTGCCCGACAAAACAATTCTGGCAATACCGTTGTTGGACGCACTAAAGTTAAGGGTTGGTCCCAAAAAAAAAACCGCCCCGCTACCGAGAATTTTCTTATGTTCAAGTTGTTTGGCTGTACATAAAGAACACATATACAAAGTATCAACGGTAAGGTAAAAAAAAAATCTACTGGGCTTGGGCTCCCGGACTATAAACCGTATTAAACGCAAAAATAAATTAGGTTTTTTTTGTAAAGGCATTTTTTGGACGTCTCAGCCAATAAAATATTTTTATTTATTATGATAATAAGATATTATTTTTTGAAATTTAATATTTAACTTTTTTCTAAAATATATAAAAACTTTCAAATGTCCTCCCCTTTTAACTTTTGAAAGGCCTAAGATATCAACTTTAAATTTGGAACACCTTAACATAATCCAAATAATTTGGTATATATTTTATATGCTTGGGGAGCACAGTGAAAGCAGGGGGCAAAGGGGGATATTTTTTTAGTGGAAAGAGGACGTGTAATTCATCATTTTAAAGCTCATAAAATTCTCTATTTGACCATCTAATTTTATTTTTTTTAGGGGGTTAAAAAGAGTGTTAAAATTTCTTAAAAAAAAATAAAAACTTTTCTTTAATGATTAATTTCGTGATACAAAAAAGTAAATCTTACTTTTAAACAAATTTTAAATGATATGAATGAAAAATTTAAAAAAAAAAGTTTAAAAAAATCTATTTTTTTAACGAAAAAAAAAATGAAAACTGTACACCTTAAAAAAAATAAAAAGTTATAAATTATATGGTCGAAAAGAGATTTAATAAGCTTTAAAATGATGTATCACACGACCCCCTTTTCATTTAAAAAAATGTTCCGCCTTGTCCTCCTGACTTCATTGTGCCCCCTAAAAATAAAATATTTACCAAAAAGTTATTTAGGCTGTTATTAACGTGTTACAAATTTCGAGTTGATATCTTAAGTCGTTCAAAAGTTAAAGGGGGGCGGACTTTAGACATTCACTGTATAAATATAAATAATCAGCATAAATTTTATACTGGCTATGAAAAATATGCTATGTATAATGTTATTTTTGAAAATAATTACAGTTACAATACACATATCCCCTGAAGGCAAAATGGGTTTCAAATTTAAAGCACCTTTTGCAAATTTGCATACAGTTATTTTAGGGCTACCTTGTATATAACCACTTTTAGCAAAATCAGTACCTTGTCCGTTTCTTAGATAATGGTAAAAGTTCCTCAACAGACTCTGTAAGAAACAGTTAAATTATATTGCAAGTAGAATTTGACTAATCATATAGTATTTTTTCCTCTGATTTCAAATCTGTTTAAAAATTATCTGTAGCTTTTGTCGTTTTCAAGAAATATGGTTTTAATTTTTTTTAATTTTCTTAAAATAGTCATATAAAGTCCAAATGGTAAAAGTTCCTCAGCAGACTCTGTAAGAAACAGTTAAATTATATTGCAAGTAGAATTTGACTTCAAATCTGTTTAAAAATTATCTGTAGCTTTTGTTGTTTTCAAGAAATATGGTTTTAAATTTTTTTAATTTACTTAAAATAGTCATATTCGGAGACCCATAAGTATATAATGAAAGCATCTAATATAACATTTATTTTAAGATTTAAATAACTAAAGTAACATTAAATCACCTTTTTCTGGATTTCGTTTATTAGCCTCTTTTCTACACCTCTGAAACAGTGTTAAAAAGTGTGAACAAATTTGTTGTCTGGTAGCTTCATGTAAATACAGTTTGTAGACTAGTTCTAGCAGATATAAAATGTCACAATATAACTTTCAATATGACAGTCAATTATATCTAGTAGTGTAATGGATCCAGTCCATGGACAACAAAAAATTTGTTCACACTTTTTAACACTATTTAAGAGGTACAGAAAAAAAGCCAACAAACAAAATCCAGAAAAACATAACTAATTTTACTTTAGTTATTTAAATCATAAAGTAAATGTTAATTTAGACTTTTGGATTTTCATTTTGACGCTTTCATTATTGACTTATGAGTGTCCGAATATGACCATTTTTAGCTAATGTAAAAATTTTAAAACCATACTTCTCGAAACTGTCAAAAGCCACAGTTAATTTTTAAACAGATTTTTAATCAGAGGAAAAAATACTATAAGATTAGTCAAATTCTACTTGCAATATGATTTAACTGTTGCCTTCAGAGTCTGCTGAGGATTTTTTACCATTACCTAAGAAACGGACAAGGTATTGATTTTGCTAAAAGTGGTTATATACTAAGGTAGCCCTAAAATATCTGTAAGCAAATTTGCAAAAGGTGCTTTAATTTTGAAACCCATTTTACCTTCAAGGGATGTGTGGATAGTTATGAGAGTTTATGAAATTATTTTATAGTAATTAATAAAACTTCCACAAAAATACGTGTGATATTAACCATAAAAATATTATTTTTCAAAATCATGTAAGGATGCATGACAAAATTATTTAATAATTTTACAGAGACTATGTATTTTCTATGGTTAAAACATAAAAATATGTGCCATAGTTTTTAATTATTGGTGAGATGATCCGTTTGTACTTATTTTTTTCATCTGAATATCGCTCAAAACAAATGCATTTAAAAAAATCATGTGAATTTTCAAAAATTTCCATATACAGGAGGGTGATCAGTAACTGCCATGCCAAAATTTATGAAGTAATTCTTCATCCAAAAATATGAAAAAAAGTTTTTATAAAGGTTGGTCCGGAAATGAGCTCTAAGAAAGCTACGGCTCTTCGAAGATAAACCAATTGAATGGGAAACAAAAAAGAACCAATAAAATTTAAATGCTGCAGGGAGTTTTACATTTAAAACTAAGCAAAAAAGTATTCTGCACTAAAATACCTAAATTTAATATTAACGGACATTTTTTTTTAAAACAGTTGCTCCTTCAGTATTAAACTATATGAAATTTTTTATGCATTTTTATTATATTTTAAAAAAATACAGATAAAAGTTTGGGGCAAAAATGTGCCTCTGGATAAATAAAAAAAAAATAACAAGCTAAGTGCCCTCATCAATACATGCAAAACCTCGTCGCTCTAGCTTAAAGGGTACCAGAGTTATTAATAAAAAAATTAAAGGGCTTATATCCAGACGAACCTTTATAGGAACTGTTTTTGATATTTTTGGATGTAGAATCACCTCTTAAATTTTGGCATCCAAATTAACGATCACCCTGTATGAAACTTTTTTATGCTGCACATTTTTTAATATAAATTAACTGTGTGGAACCAAAAATTTAATTTATGCTCACACCTTGGTTGAGCAGTTCATCAGGTTAAAAAAATGGCAGTAAAATGTAAGAACAGTTTTGTGCATTAGAAGACCTGTATATTACAGATTTGCAATCACCAAAATCCTAAACCTAGAGGTTTTTTAGATACTGTTTGGCATTTCTTCAGGAGGGCCCTTCTTTACATCGCTAATATAATTCTCACCAAAATAGTCTATACCTATAGAAATTAACACGCTGATTTCAAATCCGTTTACAAACGTTTGATATCTCTTGCCGTTTTCGAGAAAACATCTAAAAAGTTTTAAAATACTAATTTTTATGACATTGTAGTTTAAATAGTTTTTATTTCAGAGTAGTTTAATTATACATAAAACGTGCGGGTCAATACTGCGCATGAAAAAAAAGATTGAATAAAAAATATATATTTTTCAGAAAACAGTCAAACAGTTCTAACTGATATAGCTGCTGGATCAGGGTTGTGGCCATCACTAGTTTCCTTTAAAACATTTCCATTCTAAGTATGCAAACGCCCCTTGCAACAAAGCACGTCGTAATTTACGTATTTATTTATTTATTTTTTATTTTTAACAGTCTTTTCTTTCCTGTACATGAAATGTTTATCATATACAGCGAGGTCTTTGCCCCTAGCGCTTTTTATTATTTCGATGGACATGACGATTCGTACTAAACTGATTATTAATCAGCAATTTATAAAATCAGTCGATATAAATTAAAAAAAAAACAAACATAAAAAACCCAAACACAGATATATGGGACCATTTAGTAAACGTTCCACTTTATCAATAAAAATCCAAAACAAAACCAAAACTAACCAAAACTAACCAATCCCACGGAAATTCCCTTACATAAAATAAAAATAATGTATAACGATTTTCGCTGTAAGTCATACGCGGTAATGAACTGCACGGTAATGGTCCTCGCGGTAAAGGACATGCGCGGTAATGGCTTGTCGAGGTAATGGCGATCGCGGTAGTGGAATGCGCGGTAATGGTCTTCGCGGTTGTTTGTTCGCTGTAAAGTCCGGCGCCCATAATTAAACTACTCTGAAATAAAAACTATTTAGACTACAAGGCCATACAAATTAGCATTTTAAAACTATAATAGATTTTTTCTCAAAAACGGCAAGAGATATCAAAAGTTTGTAAACGGATTTGAAATCAGCGTGTTAATTTTTATTGGTATAGGCTATTTTGGTGAGAATTATATTAGCGGTGTAAAAAAGGGTCCTCATGAAGAAATTTCAAGCAGTATCTCAAAAACCTCTAAGTTTAGGATTTTGCTGATTGAAGATCTGTAATATACAGGTCTTCTAATGCACAAAACCGTTCTTACATTTTACTTCCAATTTTTTTAAACCTAATAAACTGCTCAACCGAGGTGTGAGCTTGTTGTTGTATACACATCACGCTAATGCTGAAAAACAAATAAGTTTCAGTGGCTTGTCAAGGCAACCCAAGACTTAATCCTGTTAGTAGAAGGTCTAAATATTATAAAACCAACCCAAGTAAAATCTGAGCGGCTCTGTTTTAAAAGATAATGGACTTTATTACTCAGAAATGACCATAGTTCTTTATTTTGATCAGTGAATTTAAATTCATTAACAGCAATAGGTTTGTATTTTGAAGAAAACTATAACTGAGGTTTTTTCAAAAAATATGCAGTCAAGTGTGTTTCTGCCTTAATTTTGATTAGAAAATACGTTACCAAAAACTATTTTTTCTAAATTGAAAATTGAAATACTCTTTCTGTGGATGGATTTAAATTTTTTTATCAAATTTATAGAGAATAAGCTAAAATTAAGAACAGAATTAACTCTTGGCTTGTGCTAGCAAGTCACTAAAACTTAATGCATGTTCAAAATCACTGTGACATCTTTACTTTCTATAGCTATATAGCTTTTTTTATCCCAAGGGATAGTTCACCATATAATTATATAATATAATAAACCCCGATTGTTTACCAAAAAATAAAACCGACCGACCGACAGACAGAAATCATGTTTCTTGTACATAAAACTTTCAGAAACCTAGAAACAGCAATAAAAAAATATATTTTTTACCAAAGTGAACATTCCAAATTGAAATTTTCAATAGGTTTGTAGAAAAAAAAAATATGCAACTAGCCGCGAATCCCGTTTTTACATGGTTAAATTCGCCAAATTTTCTAAATGGTGTATGACGCTGTGTACAACAACAAAATAAATGTTTACTTTTTTTAAATATAGATGCCACTTTTCTGGTTTTAAATTACTTGTAGTAATTACATATTGTTCATTTAATCATAATATGATAAAGTTTGAGTGAGTGTATGTAATTTTACATAGAATGTGAGTTTAGTTTCATGCATTTTTGCATGCATATTTCTTCTATTTAAAAGTAAATTTATCTTTATACTATTTTACAGAGAAATTTACTTTATCAGAGTTGGTAAAAAATACTTAAATATTTATTTTCTATCAATTCTGCATTAAAAGAGTTAGGTAGGTTTGAAACATTTTTTTGTTCAAGTGGGAGTAAAACTTTTACGACTATTTATAGCGGGCGTAAAATGTCACAAAACAGATGTTTTATTGGTATTTTACGCCTGCTCAGGCAATTGTTTTTTTTTTTCATGTTGACAGGAATTAAATGATATTAAATTTAGCTGGGACTCAAATATTATATTTTTTTGTATAAAAAAATATTATTTTCATTATTTTGCTTGAACAAAAAAAATTGCATGAACCGCGGGCATAAAGTTCGTTCTCTTGACGTGATTGTAACTTTTTCGCTGCGCGTTAAAAATTTTACTTTACGCCCTTGATACATAATTAGTTATCATAACTTTTTTAAACTAACTTAATTCTGATGATGTTATTTTCTCTATTTCGATTTTATAGATACAGCCATTTATTTAATCAACCATTTTTTGAGGAAATTTTGCATGTATTTTTTGAATTTTCCCTTACATATGGTCGGTCTAGAGCCAAGGTAAATAAGCGCCAATTTTTTTTTTTACTATTGGTAGTTCATGGTGCAGATTTTGATATCCTATGGTCTGCAATGAAAACCAAAATTTTGAGAAAGTGGCGCTTATTTCACGTTGGCTTTAGACCGACCATATAGTTCGTGTAAAGATTCAAGTCGCTTGCAAAACAGTTTTACACTACGATATTTCAAATACGCTTTGGCATAGAGACTTGAAATTTAAAACAATTTTTTTCTACTACTTATAAAATCGTTGTACCAAATTTCAAGTCTCTGGGTCAGTGTTTTTAAAATATCGTAGTGTAAAGTTGTTTGCAAGCGTCTTGCATCTTTACATGAACTAAATGACTTACTTCCCAGTACAAAATTAGTAATAGTGTACATCAAAATTATTTTACTGTTAAGAAGGAACTAAATGCACCAAAATATGCCAAAAACGTTATCATAGCATAATTTGACTTTGTTGTCTTAAACCTATCATAACCTATTCTAGTACAAGGCAAAATGAAAATGGTCAATTAATGTGCTTAAAATATAAGTCGGAGATTTCATTGTTGATTTCGTCTTGTCTCGCACTAGCATAACATGAAACTTACACCATTTGCAACGAGCTGATTTTGATGTGTTTTTTTCTTTAATTATTTTATAATTTTGATGTAAATATACCATTTATATCTTCAACGTATATTTATATCATGTTATTAGAGTATAGAAAATGTTGAAGGATTTAATAGATATATTTTGTATAGAAATTAGTTAATATATTTTTAAGATATGGTAGATATTTAATCGTTATGAAGGAATATGTGTGCCAAAATTGTCACTGCCAGTAGAAAGAGGCTGCATAGTACAGGTTGAGGATTGGTTAAATCACCTCATTATTATTAATATTATTTGTAATTTGTATATATTTAGAGATTTGTTATTAAAGATGTTTAAGAAGAATTAAGTCTTTTATTGAGTTTTAATTTTTTTTTTTCAGGTTATACATTTTTTTTGTGGTCAATGACCCTTAACACGTTCTTTGCGTTTCGGGGCATATACAGGGTGTCCCAGAATGTTTCCAAAATCTCTTAGGGGTAATCAGATCTCTTCAAAATAATGCCACAAGTTCATATAAAATTTTTGGCTACGCCCCCCCTACTCTGAGATATTTGCCCCCAAAGAAGAAATAGAAAAATCAATTTTTTTGGATATCTTATTTAATTTTAAATATTTTTTAACAATTTTTTTAGAGTTGTTTAAGAAAATTAATGCGCATCAAATGATTTTAAGAGAAGTTTCGTAAATTATCAGAAAAGTCAGGGGCAGACTTCCGTTATGGTTCTAGACCCCTAATTTTTTTAGGGTTACAAATTTTAGACTTTTAATAACTTTTTTTACATTCTGTAAGCAATTTTGATTCGACAAAATAAAGTGTTTCCGAAAAAAAAGGCACTTTATTCCAAAGACTAAAAAAATATTTTTATATATTTTTTTAAAAATGATATAATTTATTTTAAAAATGTTTATCGCATTAAAGAGAAATTAAAAGTTCGTATGAAAATTTTGACTAGCCCCCCCCCCCCTCCTCGCCCCTTAGGGAACGCAAATTTTGATCATTTTGGACCCCCCCCCCCCCGTAATGCTATTTTCCTATACCATTAACATGGGCGTAACATAGTCACTTTAATAAGATACAAAAATTTTTAAAATAATTTATAGCATTTATGAAACAATATAAAAATATTTTTTTACGGTCCTCCAGCCTTTGGATTAAAAAAGTACCTTTTTCTCGGAAGCGCCTCATTTTATCGAATTTCGCGTAGTGCTTTTTTGATCAAAATTGCTCACATAATATTAAAAAAGTAATGAAATGTCTTCAATTTGTAACCCTAAAAAACTTGGTGGTTTGTAACCATAACGGAAGTACGCCCCTGACTTTTCTGATAACTTTCAAAACTACCGTTAAAATCATTTGATGCGAATTAATTTTCTTAAACAACCCTGAAAAAATAGTTAAAAAATATTAAAAAGTAAAAAAGTTATCCAAAAAAATTGGTTTTTCTATTTCATCTTGGGGGCAAATATCTCAGAGTAGGGGGGCCGTAGCCAATAATTTCATATCAACTTATGGCATTATTTTGACGAGATCTGATCACCCCTAAGAGATTTTGGAAACATTCTGGGACACCCTGTATGTCCCGAATCGTCTTTGCACAGTGCGGCTACACTTTTCTATGAAACCACTATTAGTGCGTTTGCCTTAAAAGATATGTGATCTTACAGATACCCTGCTGAAAATGACGGGTCTGGACGGGTATAAATGGTGCATAAACCGGACTTGAGCGGATGAAATTCACCCGCTCAAGTCCGGTCTATGCAACATTTATACCCGCGCAGACCCGTCATTTTCAATAGGGTACCCGTATTTTAATAGTTATTTCGTCACCCCATTATTGGTTTGTCGTATCTCTATTTCTGGACATTTTGAGATTTTTACATATTTAATTAGGTACTTTGGTTTCTAAAATAAATTGTATTGAAACAAAATATTTTAAAATTTCAATATTGTTTTGTCGTATCTCCATTTTTGATAGAAGATAGCATTTAATTAAAAATATAATCTTAAATAAAAAAAAATATATATAATTATATATGTAATTAATTACACTATTAAAGTAGTTATTATTATAATAATAGTGTTAAAACAGGTTAATCCAACAAAAAATTTTACCCGAAACTAAATTCTTCATTGGTTAGGTATTTTGTTTACAAAAAAAAACATATACAGTCAAATTTTAACCTAATATCGTTTTATTCAAATTAACAATAATTTTTAATCAACGAAACCTTTAATTTATTAAATAAAAACACTTTTGGACAGTATTTTCATTAAACTATTGTAAGAAAAAGAGTTAAAACTGATTTAGCATAAGATTTATAAGATATTTAGGAAAAAATCTTAAAACTCAATTTCCCGAAAATGAAATTTTTGGAGATACGGCAAACCAATACTGCAGTATTCGTTTGCCAGTATACTGGGGTGACGATTTGTAGCTTTAGTTTCAGAATTGCGTTCAGAACTTACTTTACATAAATTAAGTTTGGCCCATATACACCCCGAAACGCAGTCTGTGCTAAAAACCAAAAAGTGGCTAACGCAGCGAACGTAAACCCATTCGCCGCGTCTGACTTTTTTCAGTCATCACTTTTATATGCGGAGCTAAAAAAATATAAACTCCTCTCATATTGTAAATAAGCAGGCTGTCCAGTCCAACACTGCACGCGGAGTCTCAAAAAAGACGGACCTGTTAATTGAGAAAATTTGCTTTGAATACCTTTATAAGAAGGCCGACTGGCACAAAACCACGGGGTTTTGGCCCTCTGTAAAATTGGTTGAATTTTGATATAGTTTGTCCTTGTTAAGTGAAATGTCCTTATTGAGTGAAATTTCTTCAAAAAGTCCAAAGTTCCTTTTTACGCAGAATCTCCCATACATAAACATTTTTTTGCTTGCAGCATTGAACGCACTTTATTTTTCACATTTACTTTAAGTTGGTACTGAAATTTTCGTAGCCGGTGGATTAACCTTGACATGATTGGTGTGAAGATAGTCGCATTTAATTATTGACAGCCGTAGTCTTTTGCCGTAGCATTTGCCGCTTGCGCGTCGTTTCATCGTGCAAACGTGTTTATTTTGTATTTGTAGTGTTTTTAAAGTAGTTTTCATCATGTCCAAAAACATGAGCACCCGTGTGTTTGTGGGTGGCCTCACTTACAAGATACGGGAACGGGATTTGGAAAAGTTTTTTCGTAAATATGGAAGAATAAAGGAAGTGTCAATGAAAAACGGTTATGCATTCGTCGAATTTGATGATTATAGGGATGCAGATGATGCTGTTTATGAGATGAATGGTAAAGAATTGCTTGGCGATAGGGTAACTGTAGAAAGAGCCCGAGGAACTCCTCGGGGCAGCGATCAGTGGCGGGGAACTGGTCGTGTTGACGATCGTGATCGCGGTGATAGAGGCGGCGGTAGAGACCGTGATAGCGACAGAGGACGTGGGGGCTATGGCGGTCCTCCTCGTAGCCGTAATGAACAACCGAGAGGCCGAGACAAATATGGACCTCCAACTCGTACTGAATACCGAGTGATTGTTGAAAACTTATCGAGTAGATGCAGCTGGCAGGATCTTAAAGATTACATGAGAAAAGCTGGGGAAGTAACTTATGCAGATGCCCATAAACAAGGTACCAATGAAGGTGTGGTAGAATTTGCTTCTTATTCTGATATGAAAAATGCTATTGAAAAATTAGATGATACTGAGATTAATGGTAGAAGAATTAAAATGGTTGAAGATAAGCCTAGAGGAGGCACTAAAAGATCTCGTTCAATCAGCCGTTCCCGCTCACGTTCCCGTCGTAGGTCACGTTCTAAGAGCCATTCCCGATCAAAATCAAAGTCTCCACCTCATTCAAAGTCACGTTCTAGATCCAGAGGACCATCTAATCATAGATCTAGGTCCAGATCACATAGTAATCATAGGTCCAAGTCTAGATCTAATTCCAAAGAAAATGATGGCAACAGAAGATCCCAGTCCAGATCAGTTAGCAAGGAAAGAAGTTAATCCATCAAAGAGAAAAATGATAACATTTTCCTACATTTAGAATAATAAATTAGGTTTAATATTTTATATTATATGCTTATCCTAAGTTATATGATGGAAAATCTAGTATGTGTTTATATTATAGTACTTATTCATGTAGTACTTTTCGATTTTGTAAACTAGAGAGTTGGGTCAAAAAGATTTGGTACAATTTTTAAATAAGGTGGATGAAATTTGCCATAATAGACTGTTTGCATGCTGATTTCATCCACATTTAGAGAACATTTTTTTGATGCACTTGTACAGAAATGCTCAGTGACAAAAAATTTAAATATCCATTTAAAAATAAAAATTTAGGTTAAATTTTTAAAAGCTACCTATATTTTGTAATAAAAGTACATCCCCTAAATGTTTTACTTATAAATGGTGATTTATTTTCTTTTTGCTGATTTCTAAGTTACTGTTATTATATTTTGAAACCTTTTTTAAATATTTCTACATAATCCATTACATTAATTACTTGGCTAAGACAAAAATTACCCAAAAAAATCATGAAATAAAAATATAATAAGTAATCACTTTTATGATATTTTAAATTTAAAAATACCTAAATATGCATACTAATTAAATGCTACATGGTCTAAATATTTGAGACTGTTCAACTATTACATAAAAATACATTTTTCCCTTTTTAGTCATTCTTTTCCTCTATCTGATGATGGGTTATTCCTATAAAATTATATGGCAACACTTTGGTATACAGTTATAATAAAGGTGCAAGTACCTTGTGAAATAAATTCACAAAATTATATTTCAAGCTTTGATATATGTATAGAGACTTAAAATTTGAACCAAAAGTTTTTTACTATGTAGAAATTCTTGGGTGCAAATTTCAAGTCTCTAAGTCAAAGCATTCTTGAAATATAAGTGTGTAAAGTTGATTTTTTATAGACTTGCACCTTTGCAGAGTATACCCTCCTTTCTAAGTGCACTATGTTATATGTAAATAGCACCTTTCTATATGTATATAGGAATAGAAATATTAATTTTTGATAATTTTAATCAGATAACTATATTTTCTTTTATCTATTAACTCAATTGATCATTTAGATCATAAATTCACAGCCCCTGTGCTAGAATAGTATTATACAATAGTTTCTAATTTTCAAAAATCGTCCTAGACAAAAAAATCTTGGATAAGCAACTTTTTTTTTAATGTCGGTCCGATGTCACGATTTTTGTGAACACGATAACTCGAGAACGAATAATCAGATCAAGTTAACATTTTAAGGAAAAATCAATGTCTATAACAAGATCCCTATTATTTTTTAAAGTAATCCCCCTCAAAAACAAAAAAGTTATGGGGGTTAAGCTTTTTTGAAAAATACAAAAAAAAACTATTTTCATAATTTTTTTTTTTATATTTTTTTCATTTTTCGCAAAAAGAAAATAGGAAAAAAATTGAACATTTTTGAATTTTTTTATTTTTTTTGTATCCATAATGAAAAAAAATGCGCTTTCACCAAAAATACAATTTTGAAGGTATTTCTATGCTAATATATCTCGCTAGGGGGGGAGGCACCCCCCTAAATTCGCCCATGCCCTTGTTAATACTAGTTTACATCACAAATTTGACATATGTGAAATCTGCTTACTTATTAAATAAAAAACCTAATTTTTAGTAAAAGGGGTGTAGCTCCCTTCTAACTTATATCCGGACCAACCTTTATAGGAACTGTTTGTTGGATGGCATGCCAGTTACTGATCACCCTGTATATTATTCTAATGATTTGTGGCTTGTATATAATATAGGATTCACATAAACATGTTCGGAATTTAATATTTATAAATATTTTTAGTTTTAAGTTACTCAGCAATTTTCGTTATATTTCAAACTTCTAGAATTCTATACTAGGCTAGGTCGAATTTTTTTTTAGTTGGGTTTTCGGGTAGGGCTAGAAGGATTTTCAATGCCTTAGAAAATAAGCCTGTAAATTTTGGCGATGATTGGCAATGGGGAACATATCCCAGAATCAACCGAAAAAAATTCTGAATTTTTGCATACGACTATTTTTGATACAGCTGATTTCGAATAAAATAACGAAAAAACTCGAATAAAAAATTCAGACTTTTGTACCTGTTTTTTTTTTCTTGCCCCACTGAAATATTTCGATTTTTTGGTTGATTCTGGTTATCCATTGCCAATCATCGCCAAAATTTACAGGCTTATTTTCTAACGCATTGAGAAGAATTCTAGCCCTACCCAAAAACCCAACTAAAAAAAAAAACATTTTTCGACCCACCCTATTCTATACTCAGGGTGATCAGTAACTGCCATGCCAAAATTTAAGTGGTGATTCTACATCCAAAAACATAAAAAAAAGGTTGAAGGTTGGTCCGAAAATGAGCCTTAAGGGAACTATGGCCCTTCGAAGATGATATATTGAATGGGGAACAAAAAAAAAAGCATCAATAAAGTTTTAATACTGCAGGGTGATTCTTCATATAAAACTGAGCAAAAAAGTATTCTTCACTAAAACACTTAAATTTAATATTAAAGAAGTAATAGCCTTTTAAAAAGTAACGTTTTTGGTAGTACAAAATGTTACTTCCTCTTAATTCCATTTGTTTTGAAAACGGTTGCTCCTACAGTGTTACACTATATGACATTTTTTTATGTATTTTTACTCAAGGAATCCATATTTTTACAAAAAAATCAAAAAAAAGTACACATAAAAAAGTTTGGGGCAAAAATGTGTTAAGCCTAATAAATTTTTTCGTCTAGGGACGCCTCTGGATAAATAAAAATAAAAAAAATAAGCATAAGCTTATTGCCTTTATTAATACTAGGATACATGCAAAAGCTCGTCGTTCTAGCTTAAAGGGTACCACAGTTATTAATTAAAAACCTTATTTTTATTACAATTTTAAAAGGTCGTAGCTCTCTTAGGGCTCAATTGCGGACCAACATTTATAGGAACTTTTTCGATATTTTTGGATGCAGAATCACCTCTTAAATTTTGCCATGCCAGTTACTGATCACCCTGTATATCGGACGAGTTTCAGCCCATGGACACCCCCTAAAATTAGATTGTTTCCAATCCTATCAAAGCAATTTTTTTATAGCTTATTTTTCTCAACAATGGCTACAAAATGACATACAAAATTATTTTTTTGCACTACCGGTTTCGTCAGAAACTTAGTTTATTTTTATTTTTAATGACACCCCCTGTATATTTGGCATTTTTGCACCCAAAAAACAAATTTACATACAAAAAAAAACTTAAAAACTTATTTTTTTTTGTATCTACTTTTTTATTTTTTTCATAAATAAAATCTAATTTACACGGCATACTTTTTTTGCTTTTAATCCCGCTTTTGCCGAAACTTAATTAGGTTTTTTTTAAATAAGTAAAACATTAATTAATCGGATTGAAGACAACCTAATTTTTTGAAAATCGCTTTGTATTTTTTTTTTTTTTTTGTAGAAATGAAGTAAGTATTGTAGGTTTAATTTACCTACATATTTTTTTAATATACTTACATATAGACTTCCTATCAAAAAAAGTGTCAAATAAAAATTCTTGCAAATAAAATACAAATTTTATGTTTAATAAGATTTTTCAATTAAACATAGTTTTCGAGAAAAATCATAATGGCAAAACGGTGAAAACTGTATGACATAGTTCGGTGGAAATTTCAAAAAGCATGTTTTGTAGTATAAACAAAATGTTTTGATGTTTCTTAGATAATTCGAGTGCGCTGATTCCGAATCCGACGGGTACCACCGCGTATCTGTTGAGGAATTTTAGATAATTGAGGTCAAAGCCAACTATGACCGAAATACATGATTTTTATTTCACAAAATAAAGTTTTGTTACATAAAAAATAAGGTTAATGGTTTTTAAATATTTTGGGTACGCTGAATCCGGATCCGGTGGATTCAACCTCGTAACTGTTAAAGAAATGCATATAAATGAAGTCAAAGCCTACTTCGATGAATTAATATGTTATGTTATCACAGAACCGTATTTTTTCAGTGTATGCAAAATATTTTGATGGTTTTTAGATAATTTGGTTATGATGAATCCAAATTCAGTGGGTGCCACCTTATATCTCTTGGGCAAATTAAAAATAATTGAGGTCAAAGCCAACTATATAAAAATTATTTATTTTCCAATTATTTTAAATCTGCTTAACAGATACAAGGTGGAACCCACTGAATTTGGATTCAGCATAACCAAATTATCTAAAACCCATCAAAATATTTTGCATACACCGAAAAAATGCGGTTCTGTGATAACAAAACATTCATCGAAGTAGGCTTTGACTTCATTGATATGAATTTCTTTAACAGTTACGAGGTTGAATCCACCGGATTTGGATTCAGCGCACCCAAAATATTTAAAATCCATTAACATAATTTGTATGTAATAAAAATCATGTATTTCGGTCATAGTTGGCTTTGACTTCAATTATCTCAAATTCCTCAACAGATACGCGGTGGCACCCACCGGATTCGGATTCAGCGCACTCGAATTATCTAAAAAACAATATAACATTTTGTTTATACTACAAAATATGCTTTTTGAAATTTCCACTGGACTATATGATAAAATTTTCCCCTTTTTGCCATTTTTTAACTTTCTAGAAAACTATTAGTTTAATTGAAAAAACTCATTAAACATAAAAGTTGAATTTTATTATTTGCAAGAATTTTTGTTAGACACTTTTTTGGTAGGAAGTCTATTTGTAAAGTATATTAAAAAAATATGTATTTTTTTTTGGAGATTTTTGCTTATTTTGGCTTTGCATCAAAAATGTTTTTGATTGGTGTAAAACTTTACACATGCTTTTTATAATATTTTACATATTATGTAAAAAAGAAAAAAATGGCACCCCAGGGATTTTCATTTTTTGTAATCCATTTTTACGCTACACCCTACTGGCAACACTAGCCGGTTTTTTTTTAACTGAAAAAAATATCAACATTTTCAAGTAAAAAACATTTTATTTTGAATTTATTTATTAATGTTTTGTATCCTGAGAATATTTACAAATTTCCAATACACTTATACAATTTTAATTTACTTTTAAACACTATTTTTTCTTGGTTTACAAAAAAAAAATTTAACATATTTATCACTGGGTTAAAAAAATTTGGACACAATTTTGAAAGATATTTTCATTTCACATTTAATGAAAATCTCAGATATTTTATTAAGTTGAAATATTTTTACTTCGTAATAACGCTATTGCGTAGAGCTTATTTTTCAACATTTAAATTTAAAATTTTCTAGTGATTATCGAAAATGTTCAATATTAATGGTTTTACTTAAAATGGTCTAATAGTTTAAAATTTTGAGACAATAATTTAATAAAATTGGAAAATAAACCTTCATTATTTAAACTTAAATTTGAAAATCTATTTTTTACTTACACTGAAAAAATATTAAACATTATACTATACATAAATACAAAGTTGTTACAAAAAATATAAGTAAAATATTTCAATACCTAAGTCCTTAATTTTTACACATTTTTTAGAAAAAACATATTTTTTCTAAATATCAAAGTATAAAGAGGTACGCAAATGCACTATTGTTAATTTTTAAATCCTAGGTATTTTTATATTTTCTACCACACTCAACAATATTCTAGTACTTCTGCAGAGAATGGTTTAAACCATTGTAGGGCACTGTTCAAGGTTTTTTATGTACGCCCAGGGCCGCGATGCATAAAAAACAAATAGTACAGGGCGATCCAGAATTCCCGCCCTCGTCATTTTTCTCGAAAATGGTAAGGGATATTACAAAAATTCAGGAACAATGTTTTATAGGCTCACCTATACTACAAGTTAAATACCTAATGACGCTTTCATAATAATACTCGTTGGCCCTGTGACGACCTTTATATATTTTCCACATGGTAAACGATTTTTTATTTGTGAACTTAAAAGATCTTTGAAGTAGTTCAGTTTTTTCTGGGCTCATTTGTTTTCTAGTTATAGGCTGTCCAAATTTACTTAATTAATTACTCCTAATTTTTTAACCATTGCAGATGTTAAAAAAGTTTCAAATGGGTTACTTTTAGCTTTAAAAATACTAATATAATTTTAATAAGAAAAAAAATTAAAAAAGGTCCGAAGTGCCATCACAACTCTTATTATCCATTATTTAAAAACTGAATTACTGTATTTATGATTTTTGAGACGCTAGACGCATTTTATTAATTTTTGCCTATTTGTTCTGGGCAGCAGACTTATCTTTCTCTTTCTTAAATAAAAGTAAATTTTTATATGCTTAATTTTATTAATAAACCCCGGTAGTATCAACATAAACTGTTGTCATGGAAATATTTACCAATAATTTGACATTTAAATAATAACTTAACAATCAAAAATATATCAAGAGAATAATACGAGGGCATATCAAAAAATTTAAAGAAATACATATTTATTTTATTAAAAATAGTTAAATAAATATAAGGCACAAAACGAATATGCGAGCATCTTACAAATCACAAATGAAGTAATTAAGTTTTTTAATAATGGATTATTATAGTTGAGAAGGCGTTTAGGACCTTTTTTAAATATTTTGCCTATCAAAATTAATTAAAGCTAAAAGTAACAGATTTAAAACTTTTTTAATATCTGCAATGGTTAAAAAATTAGGAACAATTAATTAAGTAAATTTTGACAGCCTGTAACTAGAAAACAAATAAGCGCAGAAAAAAAGATATGAAACTGAACTATTCTAATTTAAAGATCTTTTAATTTCATAAATAAAAAATCGTTTATAATGGGGAAAAAATATAGAGGTCGCCAACAAGTATTATTATGAAAGCGTCATTCGGTATTTTACTTGTAGCACAGGTGAGACTATAAAACGCGGTTTTTGATTTTTTATAATATCCCTTACGAGGGAGGGAATTCTGGATCACCCTGTACGCCCAGGGCCACGATGCATAAAAAAAAACAAATAGTACCAGGGACAAAATGATAAGAAATAATCATGTTAATTTCTTTTTGCTTATTTTATCACATAATGTCTAAATCTAAATAAAAAAATCACTGCGTTTAATTCAACACAAAATGGAGGAACCTCGAAAAAAAAGGAATGGTATTTTGAGAATAAGTAGTATAAGGTTACCTAAATTTTGGTTTGGAGTTTCAGAAGACGTCAAACCAAAATTCAGGGACTCTAAATGGTATACATGGTGTACTTCTGAGGGTTGTTTTCCGAACTTGGAATCGGCCTAATTCTTTTGGTTTTTGTAAAGCAAACAAAGCACAATAATTTTCGATTAGTTTCATCATTATATACATTCATTTTTATTTAAAAAACTTATTTTATACATTAAATCATAACATTGAAACCATAAAAAAATAAACAACTCTACGTCAGTTTTCAAATTTTGCCACAAGCCACCCTGATAAAAAGAAATAATGTTTTTTAAGGTAATTTGACACGTTACAGTAAAATAAGCCTCCCTAAATAATTTTTAATGAATATAAGGATGAATTTATACTTTTTTGTTTTACTTCGAACGTAAAAAGTCCAAACGTATTGTGACAAAACGGCAAAAGATATAAAAAATGGCATTTAGTTTTTTTTGTAGAAAATTAGGCAGTCTTTATTTTGTTTTTAATAATATTTTTATTATAATTAGAAATAGCTGAGATATAGACAAATAATTAAAAAACTAAAAAAAACTAACCGGTAGATTTTTTAAATTTTGCTCTTAAATCGTTCAGAAGTACACCGTGTGTATAATTAAAATGTTAACATTTTAATTATCTTAATTAATATTATTAAAAATAACTTCTTCTGAAAATTGACACATGGCCTTTTTTGAAAGTTAGTTATTATACTATTCACATCGCATTGCGCTAGAATAGTATTATACGGTAGTTTCAAATTTTCCAACATCGCAAAAAACGTCCTAGACAAATTTTTTTGGATATAAATCTATGGCTTGGTTCTCAAAGTGCAGATGTCGTGTTTTTTGTGGACACAATAACTCAAGAACGAATAATCCGATCGACTCGAATTTTTTTCAGGAAAAATCAAGTTCTATGAGAGGAAGATCTCTATTGTTTTTGAAAGTAATCCACTCAAAAACAAAAAAACTTATGTTTCATGTTCCATTTTCAAAAAAAAAAATCAAATTTTTTCCTTTTTTACAAAAATTATTTTTTTTCTATTTTTTTGTTTTTCAAAAAAAGATTTTTTTTTTTGGGAAAATTAGGTTTTTTGCAATATTTTTTCGTGGGGAACAATTTTTTTTTTAAACTTCAAAAAGTTTCGTTTTTTTAAAAGGATTTTTTTAATTGTTAATTTTTTTATCTTACTTGGGAAAATACTATGCACTGTGAATAGTATATAATGCAATGCGTAGCATTAAATATCTTCACGGATTGTTTTTTCATAATAGTTATTTATGATAGGTACAAGGGCGAAAAGTTAAGTTTTTCGATTGAGTAGGTTTTTAGAAGCCGAAGGCCAGCTTTTGGGGCCGGCCCGAGGGTAATAAACCTACGAAATCGAAATTTTACTTTTTGCCCGTGTATTATACAATATTTTTTATTCGACTGTTAATAATTATAATAAATTATTAAAATATACTTAATTTTAAATTGCAAAAAATATTTCTTTTTACTGTCTTATTACTTATCTAGTTATCCATGACAAATTGCTATCCAATCAAATCGCTAAAAAAACAATTGAATCGTTTCTTTTGCGTGCGGTTTCATTTTCAAATTAAAACAGCTATAGCTTGGTGATTAATTCCTGTTAAAATGTGTCTGTTATGAAAATAATAATACTTCTGAAACCATTCTCTGAATATTATAAATATTGAAATTGATTTTACAACGAAATTTTGTGTTTTTAATTTATTTTAGTGGATGAATACACATTAATCAGTTAACATATATTTTGAGGTTATGTTATAGAAGAATTTCGTGTGAAATGATTATAATAACTGTATATGGTCAAAAAGAACAGTTAGTTCAAGACCAAAAGTGACCAAAAGGTCATATATCTTTATAAATATTACAGTAAAAGTAAAGTATCTTCTTTTAGAAAGCTTAAAAATCTTTATAAATATTACAGTAAAAGTAAAGTGTCTTCTTTTAAAAAGCTTAAAAATAACAAGTTTTAGTTAGCGGGCGAAAAAAACTTTTTGGCCCGTAAAACATGAACAAAAAGTGTCGCTTTTAGAATCAATCGAATAAAAAATACATTTGTATCCAAGAATGTTTTGTCTAGGATATTTTTTTTGGCGATTTAAAAAAATTCAAAACTACCGTACCTTGCGCGCTGAGAAAAATATAAGAAGCCGTGCATATATGTAATGCTACGCATTCCATTATATATTATTCACAGTAAATGGTATATTGCATATTCCCAAAATAATTTTCAAAAAGAAATAAAAAAAAATAAAAAAAAAAAACAAAAAAAAATGCCGATTTTTTACTTTCAAAAACAATAGGGATCTTCCCCTCATAAAACTTGAACTGAAAATTTAAAGTCGATCGGATTATTCGTTCTTGAGTTATCGTGGCTACAAAAAACGTGAGATTAGATAGACAGACGGACATTTTCATAAAACACGTTTGTATCCAAGAATTTTTGTCTAGGACGTTTTTTGGCAATTTTGGAAAATTCGAAAGTACCCTATAATACTATTCTAGCGTTACGCGCTGTGAATAGTATGATGAGAAACATTATTTCGGGTCGCTTTTCGCGTGGTTTTTATGAATTACCATTTATCTACATACATATTTTCAAAATACCACCCTGTATAAGCAACCAAAAATAATAAATTTAAATTTTTATTTTGCAACCTATTACACTTAAATTTTATAAATAATATGTATAAAAAAATAATATATAAATATACCAAATATATTGACATTAATTTTTAAATAAATTAAAATAAATAACACTATTTTTCCAAAAGAAATTATAACTCGCCATTTGTGATACCTTAAATAATTTTACACAGCATTTCCCAATAAATACATAGTCCATACAAGTTGATTTAAAAATATATATTCGTAAACCTATAGGTTTACAAATTTTAAGGGGCAATTCTATATAAAAAATTTAAAAAAAGTTTCTAGAAACATATATAATTTCAAAATTCTTTGCAAGTATTGTTAAAAATTTGAAAAAAAAAATGTATTTGAGGAACGACAAGTATTTGTAAATGGAGGAAAGGCAAAGTTGGAAGACTTAAATTATTTGTAATATTTGATGTCATTATGCCTTTCTGAAGAAAATTTTTAAAAGTTTTATTGTTATATTAGCAATTATTAGTTTGTTGTAGAACGCAGTCTCATCGGCTGTGCTGCTTAGTAAGCGTATGTGTATACACATATATGCATAACATATGCATAATATACATATTATTTATCCGTTAAGTATACACTTCAAAGTAGAATTTGTATCTTTAAATGGCGAACTCGGGATTAAATTGATCATATCAATCTTTCTACGTTTAAGACGCCAGTCTAGACTTGGAATACAGGCGAGTAAAATATATACAGGGCTATGCAGGGGATAAGAATTTACTCTTAAGTGTATACTAAATTAATGGATTATCTGTATGTATGTCATTATTATTATATACATGTATGCATATATGTTAGTATTTTATTATTATGATCATCATATACAAAAAAATCATATACTAAAAAATTACATAAAACACATTTCGACAGTTGTCAAAATTGACCATTTTAATAAAAATGATAATAACTGCCGGATCTAGTAGAAGTATAATCGCGGCTTCTTTCAAAATTCCATGGCCTTCTAGTGGTGTGAAGCCAAAACCCGATAAGTCAATAAAAATCTTAAAACGACCTTTTAATTTCATAATGGCCAGTTTTAAATACTATATTTATGGTATATTGTGGTATATATATTCTCAATGAGGACTGCTGCTTTATTGAAATTGCATTAAGACTTCCTGACAAATTTTGCACCTTAAATTGCCAAAAACTTTAAACATGTATATCTCAAACTGAGACAGTTACCATATAAACAAGTATTCAATTGAACACTACATTGGTAAAATTTTTATTAAAGGGATCTAAAACTAACTTTTTTTATAGTTCTTAACGCAGAATTAATAACTTTATAGGGACCATTTTTATTCCGTTTATTTTACTAATTCTAAAAATTAAAATCTCTATAACTGTAATGAAAAAGTTGTGTATAAAAAGTTTTGATAAAAAGATTTAACGCAGGGTGATCTGCACGAGTTTTTATGACTCAAATTACATCCTAAAAATCGTATCCACATCTCAGAATGTCATACACAGGCACACTACATCCAGCGGTAACTTTGTTGCTGCCGTTAACAGCGCGCTGCCGCGTTTGTCAAATAGCCGCCGCTGGATGGAGTGACCATTTCTAGAATATTAAAGTAAAATTTTGAACGCCCTTTAGTTTTATTAGGAGATATTTCCTGTGTTTCTCGCAATATTTTTCAGATTTTCTTGTATAGAATCGCCCCTTGAAATTTTTAACATTATTTCTGAATCAACCTGTATAGATTCCCAACTAACAACCATTATTTTAATCAATATTTCGTTAACCCTTTATTAGTCGCGTGGTCAACGATTGTAGACTATTACGTTAATTAAGTCGAATATACAGAATTTCCCAGCTCCGACAGATGAATCGTTTTTCGGTGTCCCACCGGTATGTTAAAATTGGATATCACTTTTTTTGTCTGCTAGATTAGAATTGATAATACAATAATTTAAAAAAAAATTATAATTACATGTTTTAATATGAACCAATAATTAATATTGCGTGTTTGGTTTATTGAAAACAGCAATACAATATTTTTCTGAAAATAACGGTGTAGACTAAAACACCCGACTAACGAAGGGTTACGAACCCAACACTTTTTTTACTATTATCACTATTATCACTATTATCACTTGTTGTTTGGTTACAACCAAAAATATTACCATTGACTGAAAAAATGGTTGTAATATAAAAATAAAGAGTGTTGGTTTCTTAACCACCCTGTTTAAAACAAAAGTAGAACCAGTAGAAAACGAATCGGAATCTACTGCATCCTACTGGTTTCTACTTGGTTTTTTTAACAGGGCAAAAGTTTACTATAGATTAAAATAATGGCTGTAAAAATGCAAACCAATTTTATGAGCCGTTGCAGAAACTGATCTTATACATAGATCAATTTTCGGCAGCATCAAAATCAAAATTTTCGAGGCCGATTGAGTTTTAAAAATAAGTGAAGCGTTGCAACGCGTTTGCTCAAAAATACCGTGGTTTTCACTATAATATGCAACAAAAATACATTATTTTGCTTCCATTTTTTTTTTTAATTTGAGGAATCTTTAGCTCTATGTCATGGGGCTTTATAAGTGTAGTGCGAGGAATAAGCGTAATAACACAGGCCCACAAAATTTTTTTTTTCTGAGTCTTGGATTCCAATATGTTATTCGTATGTATTTTTTTCCGCTGAAACTGAATCCGCAACCCGTTTAACCCCCACACGTCAGGATTTTGACATAACCTCAAAAAACACCCGAAAAACTACTGAAACCGCTAAAATCATCTATGCCATACCACTGTGTGGAACATAGTCATAGGTAAGTAACTCTATAACCCCAAAATCCCCTAACACCATAACCTCAAAATCCCTTCACTTCCCCATATACTATATCCCCTTAATCCCGTTATCCTATTCTGTGGAGAAGTCCAGTTAAAAAAATAATGAAGTAGACCTTGATTCATGACTTCAATCACAAAACTCTTATGATTTCGAGAACCGGACTCACAGAATAGGATGATTGGGGTTAGGAGGTTATAATATATGGGGTTACGGAGTGAAGGGGTTAGGAGGTGTGATGGGATTTTAGGGTTATACAGTTACTTATTCATAACCATGTTCTACAAGAAAATTTCACGTAATGGTCTGTTTTCCCGAACCAGATTTTTCTACTTAATGAGGTTACGGGGTTTTGAGTTTATGGAGCAATGGTATTCCGAGGTTAGGGGATTATGTGGTTACTAAATTACGAATTTGGAGGAAGGGGGTGAAAGTGGTATGGAGTAGAATATTTTAGCGGTTTCAGTAGTTTTTCGAGTGTTTTTTGAGATTATGTCAAAATCCTGACGTGTAAGAGTTAAACGGGTTACGGATTCGGTTTCAGCGGGAAAAAATACATAGGAATATCATATTGGAATCCAAGACTCACAAAAATTTTTTTTTATGGCCCTGTGTAATTCAGAGGAAATCATTTTTGTGAGGCTCAATAAAAAAATACAAGGAATTTTCTCTAAATCACACTTATCATTGTCCTCGGCTGATCGTATTGTATCAAAGATAATGTGTGAGATACTGTTTAAAAGAAAATATCACTTATTTTTTATTCAAAGAAGTCCTCATTGTGGCATCCCTGCCAAAAATTGTGAGTTGTAGACTTCATTTATTTTTAGAGCTCGGATAGAGGTATTTACCCGGGGCTCGCAAAACTAGATTTTTTGACAGTTTTTAACGCTGTTATTGCATAGTGAGTCACTGGGAACACGAAGAAAACATTTTTTGCAAAAACATATTTTTTTTTTATTTTTTTCAAAAATTGTTTTGTTTTATGTTGCAATAACAGCGTAGACATGATAGACCGATTAGTGAAATATAGTTTCAAGTGTTTATTTGCTTTAAAATTCTAATTTTTGCTAGCCCCTGCCCTAGTAGAAATTTAACTTTATAAACGTATTCTTTCGAGTAACGTTAATCTAACGTTTGGTAAAATTTCTAATGTTAGATAAATGTTATTCTTATGTTAGCCTCTAACGTTAGGCATCTAACATTGAACCCACATTCATCTAACGTTAAGTCAAGTCGTTCTAACGTTATTTTCCACCAGGGTGGTAAATGAACACTTCGATTCGACCAGTGTTTATTATGGAACAAAACCATAATCCCATTCCGGCCGGGTAAGATTTAAATACAAATTCTGGACCCTGATCAAATGTGGAATTTCCAAAATAAATTAATTTCATATTATTTTCATCAGTTATGGTGGCCTTGGGGGTGTAGCGCGGATAGCATTCGCACTGTAGTGCCGAGGTCACGGGTTCGAATTCTGCCTGGAGCATGAAAGTGGTAACACCACGTGGTGTCTTTAAAATTGCTATTACTTGCTACTACTTAGAACTAACATATAAATAGGCCATAGCCGACACGGGGTGTATCTAGCAAAGGATAGGTACAACCTTTTTTAAATTTAAATTTAATTAAAAAAAATATAATTTTGAGAATATTACGCTGTATAACCAGACTATTTCTCTATATATTTGTTGCTTATTCCACGCACCAATGGGGGATACTATGGATCACTATAAATACAATTATCTAACAAAATATGATACGATACATACAAAATTTTTACTTACAGTAAAGACCTACTTTTTATTCTGGGTTAATTTTCTTAACCTAAAGATACATGGTCTATTTAAGTACTATGTAAGCTCAGAGAGGAACATTAAAAAAAATTGTTAAAATTAAAAAAGGGTATTTTTGGTAAAACCGATTATAAATATACTTTAGGGATCGTGCAAAAATTACGTAAGGATTTTTTTTAAGGATGTAAGATTTTCACATAGGAAGTGTTCAACAATAATGTTACCGAATTTTTGTAATTTTTAGACTAAATTTCATATATACTACGCTCACAAAAAAGAAGTAGGACAGAGATTTTTTTAATGATATACTTATTTCTTCTACTTCCCTAGTAGAAATTTAACGTTAGTTAAACGTTTTTTCTAATGCGTATTTATTGTATAAATGTCCCGATTTCTAAAGGTAAAATTCCTAACATTAGTTGCCTAACGTTAGAATAACGTTTGGTAAAACTAGTAACGTTAGATAAACGTTATTATAACGTTAGACCCTGACGTTAGGCGTCTCACATTCAAACCACATTCATCTAGCGCTAGGTCAAGTCGTTCTCACGTTATTTTTCACCAGGGTTCTTGTAATAAATTAGCTGGATGATGTCAATAGCAATATTCATTGGTTTTTGCAGAAGGCAACGTCGATTATTAACAAATGACGATTTTTTACATAACCTCAAATAATATACCTTATACCTTAGCGTCAAGACAGGATAGCCTTATTTTTTTTGTGTCAAAACTTACAACTGATTTAACTAAACATCCTATTTAAATTGCTAAAATATAAAAAAAAATAGGATTCGTTGCTAGGTTCTTGCCCCACTTTTTTGTGGCGAGCGTAGTATAGCTCTCCGCATGAAAGAAAGTCTCCGACGTAAGGGGGAGGAATTATTCGCGCTCTCTTCTTTCCGTCAAGAGCGTTATAAGGCGTGCGTGCCTACGTCGGGCCTCCCACTTGCACACACATTCCAAACATATTTCCCGTAGGCGCAGATCCGTGCGTCAAACTATATCTCGAGTATAATAAAGCTGCTCTACGCTATGCTTTTGTGCAATGCAATAAGAAAACAACCAATCAAATCACTTATATTTTAAATTCAAGGATTGGTCAAATTATATTTTAAGTATAATAAAGCTGCTCTACGCTATGCTATTCAGGCCTATTCACATGTACCATTGAGATTGAAATGTGTGGCAATATTGACGAAAATTGCAAGGTCATTTACGTCAACTGTATTAAAATTGCAGGGTATTGTAATTTTTGTCAATATTGAATAGATTTCAATGGTACATGTGAATAGGCCCGATTGTGCAATGCAATAAGAAAACAACCAATCAAATCACTTATATTTTAAATTCAAGGATTGGTCAAATTCGTGTTGCCTTGCATTGCACAAGAATTGCATAGTGTAAAGCAGCCTTAATATTCAGACGAATTTAAAAAATAGAAGTCCTTAATTTTTATTTATTTCGGGCATAACGAAGAAATATTAAGTAATATCTTTCGCCCCCTTTGTAAGACATGATAAAAACTACATTAACTGTTCTCCCCTTCACGTTGTATGAAACGAGTGCTTTATACAATTTTTTCTATTTTGCTCTAAAATTTAAAAAAAAAACTTACATTTAAATTAATGACTGACTTAGAGATTTTTGTTTCGGGTTGGCATTACAGTTTTCGCCATGTTTAAAATTCTAAGATCAAATGATTATTTGATATAGTTTATAGTGATGTCTTCTTTTCTTCACTGCAAGTAACCAAGCCACAATTTTAACACGGTAAAAAATAACCTAAACACAATTTTTTTTAGAAAATTGAACGTTAAAGCGACCTTGACATTTGCACGGAAAATGTCAAGCGATAGGCTTTTCTCTGTTGCCAACCCAAAAGAAAAAAAAGTACATATATGGGCCTATGAGAACACGCAAAATG
Organism: Brachypterus glaber; assembly: GCA_958510825.1. Lineage (NCBI taxonomy): Eukaryota > Metazoa > Arthropoda > Insecta > Coleoptera > Kateretidae > Brachypterus > Brachypterus glaber. The sequence goes on along the minus strand of OY294049.1, from coordinate 9,581,452 downwards.
CGTGATTATAAGAATCGCAAAATATAAAAACTATATTTTACAAACTGGAATGTCATGTCGATGCTGTTGTTGCTAAGTGAGTCACGTAGGAACACGAAAAAAAATTAAGATAAAAAATTAAAAAAAAAAAATCAAAAAATATTTCTTTTTTCGAAAAAAGTAGTATTAAAAAATATCCCAAATGGGGTACCCATGGTAACTGTCGTTACACCCGCAGAAAAAAATTACTTTCTTTTAGATATTTTATTATATAATTATTAAAGATTGTTATTTATTATGTTTAAAGACTGTTTGTGAAAAAATTATAATAAATGTATAATAAAATATTTAAAAGAAAGTGTAACCCAGTGGCTCACCTTGCAATAACAGCGCCGGCATAGGGAACCGGTTTAAAAATTAGTTTTTTTTTTTAATTTTGTAACCCCCGGTAAATGAATACCTCCATCCGACCAGTGATTATAAATGTTAAATTTAAACATAAATCTAAAAAAATCATAAAAAATATTCGTGTTAATTTTTTTTTAGGTTGTAGGAATTTTAAAAAAATACGTCACCTAACCAGACTTGGATGATTTTTTAAAAATAGTCGTTTGGACTTTTTAAAATTACCACCTATAAAAAATATACCTATTTAATCTTGTTTTAAAAGAACTAGAAATTATATCCCCTTATTGTTAGAAACAAATGAAATTAATTCTAAAAATATGCCTAAATACTATTCAGTCTTCAACTATAAATTATATTTACAGGGTTTACTCCCACTAAAATTAATCTGAAAAGTCATTTTAATCATTAGGTCATATAACTATGACATAGTTATAGTTACTATAGGCATATTTGGGCGATATACCATTCCTAACCAGGTTACTTATCTATGGATTTCTTTCTTTTTTTAACTGAAGAGTTAGAAGGAAAAAGAAATGCATATTATTCCCCTAACTTGGTTTGGACTCGCTACTTCCCGGGAATGTGCCTTATACAGTAGGGTGTAGGTGTAACTATAAATTCAAAAAACAAAAATACTTGGGGTGACATTTTTTAATTTTTTACCTAAAAAACAATTGTGTGGAGTTACACAACAATCAGTAAAGAAATTGAAGCTCCACAAGGACAAAACAAGAGAAAATCACGACTTTTTGAGGATTTTTTACTTTTTTTTGGCTTTGCGGAGCATCAATATCTTTTCTGATTGATGTGTAACTTCACACAATTGTTCCTAAAAAAGGGTGATTCTGCATCCAAAAATATAAAAAAAATCCTATATAGGTTGGTCCGCAAATGAACCCTAAGGGAGCTAGGGCCCTTTAAAATTGTAATAAAAATTTGGTTTTTAATTAATAACTCTGGTACCCTTTAAGCTAGAGCGACGAGCTTTTGCATGTATACTAGTATTAATAAGGGCATCAAGTTTATGTTAATTTATTTTTTTGAATTTATCCAGAGGCGTCCCTAGACGGAAAAATGTATTAGGCTTAACACATTTTTGCCCCAAACTTTTTTATGTGTACTTCATTTAGATTTTTTTTTAATATGGATTCCTTGAGTAAAAATAGATAAAAAATGTCATGTAGTGTAATACGGTAGGAGCAACCGTTTAAAAAAATTCAGTTAAGAGAAAGTAACATTTTGTGCCCCCAAAAACGTTACTTTTTAAAAGGATATTACTCCTTTAATATTAAATTTAGGTGTTTTGGTGAAGAATACTTTTTTGCTGAGTTTTAAATGAAGAATCAGCCTGCAGCATTAAAAGTTTATTGATGCTTTTTTCTGTTCCCCATTCAATATGTCCTCTTCGAAGGGCCGTAGCTCCCTTAGGGCTCATTTCCGGACCAACCTTTGTAAAAACTTTTTTTCATATTTTTGGATGCAGAATCACTTCTTTAATTTTGGCATGGCAGTTACTGATCACCCTGTATACGCTATATAAAGTACGCTACACCCAATTATACAGTAATTACGAAAGTTCGATATTTCTATAGGGTTCTTTTTTAATGGTATGCAGCAACTCTAACCCCTAAAGTTATTTTAATTTTTTTAAATATACAATTTACATAAAAAAATAGCTAGTTTATGCAATTATGCAAACCAAATTTTAAATCCATATCTTACGCCATTTATAAGTAGAGTTGCAGTAAAAAATAACCCTGTGCGAATGATGATAAAAAATTAGAATAAAGTGTTTTATTTGGTTAATTTATAGTTGGAAATGGGTAGTATAAAAAAAATTACATCATATTCAAACTTAATAAAATAGTTTAAAGCAAGTAGAATACTTTATCTCTAAAAAGGAATGTTAAAGCTAAATTTTCTAAGTAGCTGCTAATCATTTTGCGTAGATGTTGGCTTCCTCCCAAAATGATTTTAAACTGTTTGAGCGCGGTCTTTTTTCGACCAGGTTACAATACGGTTCTTCCTCTTAAATAACTTTTTTTGCTGAAATTTTCATATATTGTTCTTGAGCGCACAAAATATGTGACGGACGGTTTTTTTTTAAAGTATACCGAGTTATTCCATAACTTTTTTTATTACAGGGTGTCTATAAGACTATATTTTGAATTATATAACCTAACGTATTTTTTGTTTCATTTCTGGAAACGACCCCTACTTTATATTTTTAAGTAGAACATCCTCTATATTTTTACATATTTGGATTCTTCATTAAATTCTGTGTATAAGTTTTTGTCAAATTTTGACAGCTTTTAATAAAATTTTGTTTTATACTTTTTTATATGAAAAGTCACTAAATCTATTAATTTTAAAAAGATTATATTTTTCTCTTTACAATGATACCACAAAGTTAATATTTATTTTTATTATCTCTTTAAAATTTTATAAAAATAATAAGTAAATCGGATCGCACGCCTATGTGTCGGCGTTTGCTTTGCAAAGGAACTAGTCAGGTCAGGTCCGTGTAATAACAATTAGGGGCTGTCCATATATTACGTAACGCAAATTTTCAAAAAAAATTGACCCCCCCCCCTGTGTAACGCGTAACAATATAAAATTTTTGTTTCGCAATAAATTTAACTGTATTCTCACTACTGATTCGTTTTTCTCGACAAAACAAACATGAACCTAAAATATAGTATAAAATAATCTTTAAAAAAATTTACACGAAAAAATCACTCAAACTTTAAAAAACTATTCATAATCAATATCACACAGGGAAAAAATACTGGGTACCTCTTTTTACACTGAGTGTCACATATAACACGTATATTGTTTATGCACAGGTACACAAAATAGTACACATTGGTGTTCTGTGAGTACACATTCCCCGCGAAAATATATCATCGCCGAGGATTCATCGGCAAGATCACGCAAGAACAGGGTCGTAAGATTTTTTTTAATATCAATGTCAACAGTTTTTTTACTGATTATTTAAATATGCATAGTTTCGTCAATTTTTGTGTGAAAAAGGGAATTATGGGCCACTAAATAGTAATCTATGTTGAAATAAAAATACATGTGCCAAGCTTAGGAAATAAACATTAAATTTATTAAATTTCGTTACGTAACGTTTACCTAGACCCTCCCCCCTCCCCCTAACAATTTCTCTGACCCCCCCCCCCTAGGCGCGTTACGTAATATATGGACAGCCCCTTAGTGTATATTATTTTACAATTTGTAATTATTGTTATTACTTTATTATTTACCAAAAAATACCACAAAATTTTCTGTTTATAAAATGTAATGACAGTTTTTCTAGGTTAACCTTTTAATATGAGCGAGCCTAGCGCAGTACCGCCCTAATCAGTTACTGAACTATTAACAGAACATAATTTGCAATTTAAAAATGGACAAAAAAGGTTTTAGTTTAGCAACTGAGAATGGTATTAAATTAACCAAATAAAAGAATAAATCTAAATAAAAAAACTGAGAATGGAATTAAATTAACCAAATTAACGAATATGTCTGTAAAAATATTAAGATAAGTAATAAAACATTTATATCATATTATAAATCGTTAAAAAATAATCTTCTGAATTACACACGATTCTTAGAATTATCGGAAAAAAATCACAGTTTTCATTCAAATTTGCTGTCAAAGGGGTGACGCCCCGGTCGTAACTATTTCCAAACAGCAAATTTTTATAAAAACAGTGAATTTTTCCCGCATAATTCTCAGCCTCTTGTGTAATTATATATGAGAATTCAAATATGTAAAAATATGGGTTTTCCATTTAAAAATAAAAAGTAGAGGTCGTTTAGGGTTACAATACAATACAATATAAGTGGGGTTGTGAGGCATGGTACTGCCTTTCAAATCACTGCGACCAATGAGATCTATTGTGAATCCCCTTTGCAATTTAGTCCACATCAAACTTTAGGCTTTCAAAGAAGCCTAAGAGTTTTTTGGGGGCTACTTGGGATATATCTGCAGGTCTTGGGTATACCTGTTCTAGATATTGTAGCCTTTTGCGAGCAATGGCTTCGCAGAAGCACATAATGTGTTCGGCCGTTTCTGGTGCTTCTGAGCATAGACGGCAAATGTCGATTTCAGACTTTCCCATTTTTTTAAGATGATATCTTAACGGGCAGTGTCCGGTTAACAGCCCTGTATAGGTCTTTAGGTCCACCTTGCTGAGATCGAGTAATTTTCTTGTTTGTTTAGGTTCATATTTTATGAATATTTTGGCCTGTCTTAAGTTTTGGTCTTTCCAATATCGAGTTTTGATTTTGGTCGTTTAGGGTTAAACCAGAAGTGAAAAAAAAATATGTAAATTTCATTCTTATATCTCTGGGAAAAAAAAGTTATAGGGGCGTAGCGTAATTTAAAAAAAAATAGCCCCGCTCGAGAGCTGTACTGAAGTCATTTCAGTAAAGAGTATAAAATGAGTGATTTGTGATAGAAAGAAACGTGTAAACGTTTTAGTTTTTAACTCGATTTATAAAAAATGTTTAGTTATTAAATATAAGCGTATCTATTTTATACTAAATTTAACTATAACATAAAAATGCTTTGGTAAAAGTTTTAATAATAATATCACCAACAACTAATTAAATTAATCTAAGAGATAGGTTTTAATTAATAATATGAAAAATTACTTTAGAATTGCGTAAATATAGACTGTCTATTTTTACTTACACCAAGGTACCTCTATTTTACACTATTATTTTGTAGACCAAACGCAGTACCTTCTCTAGAGAGCTTTTTTATTCGAAATAATGATTAAATTATTTATATTAGAAAATTAATAGATACATATTACATTATGCATTTGCAGTGCATATTATGCACGGCTGTTACAGGGGAAATGCAGTATGATTGATTACCTAATTATTAGTAAAAGGGGAAGAATAATTTTTTTTTCATGCCACAACAACAATCAACCACAAGAATCAAAAATAATTAATAATTACGTTTTGATATCCAGTCTGTCTGTTTTAAAATTTTGTATTCAAAAATTATGAAGCAAAAAACGTAGAATGTTCGTAAAAACAACCTCATCCTAAGGACACTAGATCTGTAACTCTAGTTCAGTTTCCGGCGGCGTCACCGATCTAGTGTCCATATCACAGTGTTCCCTAGATGAATAAAATTGACAAAGAAAACGGATGATTGGATCCTAATAAGGGAAGGTCTGCTCATTACAGAACCACTTACAGTGAAATCCCAGAGGTTTATTTTTGGGATATAATGCTTAAAATTTAAAAATTTAACTTTGTTGAAGTATTTTTAATTAAATATTAAATTTTGATTACACTTCCCAAAAACATAACATAAAACATTTGTTTTTATTTGTTGGAGACCTTTTAGTTGCGTCTGGCTATATTTGATGCGCTGATTTCGGAACTTTTTTTCGTTTTTCTCAATCAGCTCGTTTTTTTGATATATAGCGCACAGTGGCTCAAAAAACAAGCTGATTGAGAAAAACGGAAAAAGGTTTCGAAATCAGCGTATCAAATATAGCCAGACGCAACTAAAATGGTGTCGGCAAAATATTGCTGCATTTTGTCCATTAAAAATTATAAGCAATGACATGTCTTTGCAGTTCAAGGAAAATCAAGTGACAGATATCAATTGTTTATAAAATTTACTCCTACTAGGAGGAAAAAATTATTATTGCTATAGGTGAAGAAAATTGATTTCAAAGTCTGAAAACATGATAAATAATGGTATGTTCTAAAGCTACTAGTGGAAAAACAGTATTAGAATCAACTGGAAGATAAGAGATTGGTTTTATTTTGGTTTCTTCTGAAGAAATGTTAAGCAAGATAAAACCTCTGGGATTTTACTGTATAATTCGTGTAAAGATGCAATTCGCTTGCAAAACAACTTTTACCTATGATATTTCTTAGAGACTTAAAATTTGAAACAATTTTTTTCTACTACTTAGAAAATCTTTGTTCCAAATTTCAAGTCTCTGGGTCAAAGTGTTTTTGAAATATCCTGGTGTAAAGTTGTTTTGCAAGCGACTTGCATCTTTACACGAACTATAATGTCCAGACCTTCCTTTACAAGGTCGATCATAAGTTTTCTTTGTCAATTTTGTTTATTTAAATTTTGCTGGGGTACAGTGTGTTACCTCATCCACTTAAATAGACCACGTTACCTTTTTTTAAAAAATATCTTGTACTGTCAGGATGGCCAAAAATAACCAAAAAGAAATGACCATGTATTAAGAGTGCGAATGTGAATCCACGGGAAGGAGGTAGGCTGAGGTTTGTGCCACCATGCTGTCCCCACAGGGCGTGTATCCATTATGGAACATTTCGGGGATCTGGACCAAAGACTCTGACAGCGTGTGGTCGTCCAGTATATCTAGAATGCCGTGAGATTGACTTAGTTTTTCTAGGGATTTCACGTCGTTATCGACGGCAGCTAGGGCTTTTTCCAATTCTTCCGCCTCCTCGCGGGAAGGCTCATACTCGCCGTTGCGATTTACTGAAAAGAAAACCATGGTTAAAATCAGCTGCTGCAGCTGTTTTCTTCCAGACAAAAACAGGTTATTCTAGTTTAAACCGGAAGAAAGAATTCAATGTTTTTTTCATATTTTCACTTCATTAAGAAACCGATATCTTTTATCAAGACGTCATTCACTTCAAGCCTTACTTTTATTCATTAAAAATTGAAAATTTTGAAGTATTATTTATTTATTTTTAACCCCTTAACGTACTCACCCGAGTTAACTCGTTGTCAGGAGGTTGGCTCTTTTCCGCTTACCCGAGTTTACTCGGGCGACTTACATTTTGTCGAACTGGTGAAAAATTACCCACTTTTTCGAAAAAAACGTGACGCGTCCAGTGCTTAATGTGTGAAAATGTTTGATTTAGTGTTTTTTTTTATTAAGGTATTGCAAAAGGGTTCTCAGAGATCAGGGAAGACACAGAAAAGGGTATTTTAAAAAACCTGAAATTCAGCTACTTTTTACCTAAAAGTCTGGAAATAGTATATTACGCACCGAGTACGCGAACCTAGTTTTTAGAGCACTCGATTTGCACTGAAATGGTTTGCGTCGAGGTGCGTATACTATTTTTCCTACAACCTAACACCTAAACATCAAAAAAAGCAAAAATTATCTTAAAAATTAGTTTGTTAATTTGAGGTTATGTATTTGACTTTTACTAATTTTCTGACAGCAGGTATATAAAATCAGCTGATCGTCACTTCTCATCCGTTGTCATTGGCAACTGATGGGAAATACTCAGTAAGTACTAACTAGGTCGTAGAAAAAACGTTTAAAAATCAAGAAATTTCGTTTTTTTTATTTCTTTTTATTTACTATTCAGGGAATGATAAATTCTTGGCCAGGTAAAACCTGGAAAAGTCGGGGAATATGAAAGTTTACTTTTTGAGGAAAACCTATATATCTAACTGTCTGGATATGGACTTAATCTTGTAGTTAAATATTAATTTTGTGGTGACACCCTAAATGTGTAACGTATTTTATGGATAGCTCCAAACAGCATCCAAATAAAAAATTATAAAAAAAAAACAAAAAAACAAGTTTTTTATCAAAAAAAAAAAAAAAAAAAAATGGGTTTGGTATAGCATATGCATAGGAGGGAACTTACCTGCAAAAAAGTCACTAAATTCGTCCACCTGTATCGTACTTAGTACCGTACTGATATCCGTTTCCTCTAACAAATGCGCCTGCGCGGCGATGGCCTGCTCCAAGCCGTCCGACTCGTTGAGGCCCACCAGGACTTGTTCCACTAGCTCTTCTTCCAGTTCTGGAGATTCACACTTTACTTCAGTTATTTCTATCATTTCGTCCATCTCATTGATTTCGTTTATTTCGCCCACTTCAATTTCTAAAAAAATCACGAAAAAATCAAACGATTTTAGTCATGATTCATGACTAAGAAACTATTTTTAGATAGAAACCTTTATTTTTTCAAGAAAACAATTTATACTATTATGTAACTTAATTACAGAGTATTAAGGGAAAGTAGGGTAACCGTGCGCAGTGGGTAACTGTGCGCCCAATCGAAAATTCATATTACGCGGTATTCTGAAACATCTCTGGCATCCCTACGCATAGTCGATTAGCAGCTTTTTTTTTCGGTGCTCCCTAATCATAAGGTGTTAATCAAATCAAGTTTTGCGTAGGTGTGCACCATTCCTATGGATAATAACTAAAAAAAATCAGCTTACCTTCACTAACTTGTATATCATCTAATATTGCACTATTCGTAGTATCGGGAGTATCTACCAAATCTATAGTTTCTATAGTTTTTGTAGGTCTTCTTTTCTTTTTATTTCGTTTTTGAGGTCTAATCATAGCGGAAGGTTTTACTTTTTTCCTTAATTTCTTTGGTTTTGCTTCTTGGTATAATTTGTAGTTATCCTTGAATAAAAAATATGAAATTTTACAAATATCTATCTATCATAACATATCACCACCCTGTAAAAACAATCCTGCAAAATCTTATGAAAATTCTATGGGATTTTAACAAGATTAAATGGGCTTTGATAGTTACGTACGATTCGATGGGACCGGGAATGGTATTTTCGCAAGATTTTAAAGGAATAGTAATTTCTAGGTCAAAGTGGCGAAAACGCTACCAAAGTTTATCAAAAACCATGAAAACCTATAACCTAGTTGATGGGATATTTCTTACAATTTTCTACTTTATTGGTGAGATTTTTGTAATATTTCATAGGCCCGTTTACGTAACATTTGATGGTACTTTTTTTACAGGGTGAGGGGTTTAAGAAAATCTTACGCAATAATAAATAAGCAGGGAGGGTTTATTAAAAAAATATTTTTTTGCAGGCATTCAGTGACCAACTTACCCTTTTTCTAGCGTGTTCTGGACAAAGTGGCAACTCATGCGTTATATCAAAAACAGGAACAGAACACTGCGTATTGTCGGCAAACTTCGCTGTACAATAGTCAAACAATACCTGGTCAGTGTTATACATAATATGCATGGTACAGTGTTTCGAACAAGGTAATGCTGGCTGTATACAATCCTCGATTTCGCAGCCTTTCGGCTCTACCAACTTGTTGTATCCGATTTGATATGGATTTTTGTTTGACAGTATATTCCGCACTTTAGCTTTTATCTGAGTAGGAAATTTGTTTGGGTGACCTACGTTGCTACGTTTTATTTGTTGTATGTGTCTTCTAAATTCGTGACGCGTTATTTCGAGCCTTTCTTCTCGGGAACCGTCTTCTATTTTAAATTTCTAGAAGAACCAATGTTTATTTTATATTAACATACATGAAATACACTAATATTAATGTAAGAAAGGTTTTACGTTTAATTATAACACGTAAATAAATTCACAGTATAACGTACGCTATATACAGTACCTGTCTATGAGATCTCCCCATAGTAATGTGTACTAAAGCTATAAATATGGCGACAACGCGTCGACTGCGCGCATAGATTCAGTGGTGTTCTGTAGTGCTGATCAACTGAACAGCTCAGAAACTGAGCCTCTGATCGCATTTGACAGAGCGTGCAGAGTTGCAAAATTGTCATTTTATAATCCTATGGGGAGATCTTATTTGCATCTAGTGTAAATAATGAATTTTTTACAAAAAAAAAACAAAAATTGCCCAACTAAGTAAAAAAAAAATAACAGAAAATTACACTGCACAACACACAAAAATTTGCAGACACCATTTTAGTTAATTCTAAACGTATTTAATGCGCTGTTTTCGGAACCTTGCTTCGTATTTCTCGATCAGCTCGTTTTCTTAAGATATAGCGCACAGTGGTTATTTTTGCCTATAGTTGTAGTGAAAAAAATAATTAAGATCTAATTAATTTTTTTTTGCGGTGACTCCCCGTAAAAACTCCGTTCAATCTAAAACTGTTTTTACAATTTTGATAGTCTATTCTAATTTTAGAACAGTATTGCAATTTCAAGTTTCATATAAACGTAGGAGGGCTCTAGAACTGTAAGCGATTTTTTTACAAATTTGATAGTCTTTAAGTATTAATTTTAAAACACTAGTAACAGTTTTACAAAAATGCCAAAAAGTTTAATCGCCGCCGGAGAAAATTTTTACAATGTTTAGTTTAATAATCTTAAAATAAAAAAAAAAACGAATGAAAACCCTAGCGCCGCATGCGAAAATTTTTACGAATTTGAGGGTTTATGGCCAACTTGGAAAGGGCTCTTCATATTTGCTCGATTTGACGTTCTTATCGTTCTGGGGGGGGGGGGGTAAAAATAAACAAACTATTTATTGTAAACTTCCGACGTCGGGTCCCCCCTTGAAACCGAGCCCCGGGTAATCAGCGCAACAAATATAGCCAGATGCAACTAAAAGGTGCCGGCAAATAAAAAAAATCTTTTTTTTTTCTAGACCATGTCATTATTCAGATTAATTACTGGAACGTAAAAAACTTAGGTTGCAAGCTGCGCTAATAAGGAAAATTTGTCAAATTAAAATTATGCCCAAAAAACCATTAAAAAAAAAATGGTACAAAATTTTTGTTAAAAAAAAACTCACCTCAAGACTGGCACTAAACCAGTGTTGCTGATAATGATTGTACTCATTTTGCTCAACCTCTATCCGCTGCAAAGTTTCATGATGTGTATCCCTAATGCTACTTGATTTATGTCTTGATTTTATATCAATATTATTTTTGTGCGATTTTCCATTTTCTTTACTTAAACCTACATGAAATATTTTTTTTATTATTTATAATACATATGCTTAGGGACACTAGATCTAGGTCTTAAGTTAGCAAGACCTGGCGTCTTAAGACCTAGATCTAGTGTCCCTACATATGCTGGGTGCAAAAAATGGCTTACTCCTAGCCTAGGAGTCCCAGGATCCAATAACTTTTTTATCAAAATTAAAGGTATAAAATTCATACACAATTAAAAAAAAAATGGATATGTGGGTATTACTAGAGACACTAGATCAGACTCGTAGATAGGATTTTTTCTTGGAGGACGGGTAGTAAGCATCCACCGCGGACTGGGAAGCCGAAGACTAGTGAGTTTCTAGCCTAGAGGGGCCCCCAGCTATTTATTTTTTTTTCCTTTCCAAAATAATTTTTTTTAATCAAAATTTGTCGCTTACCTTGGCGCAAAATTTGGCGTCCCTACCAAAAGAAAAAAAAAACACCACCAAACCCCTCCAAAAAAAAGCTTTGTCCCTGAGCGTTTCTATACAAAAATTGGCGCCCCTACCAAACCAAAACAAAAAAAAACCTCTAAAAAAAGCTTTGCTCCTGAGCGTTTCTAGAAAACTTGGCGCCCCTACCCAAACAAAAAAACACCCGCTATTATTTTATTTTTTTATTTAAAATAACAAAAAAATATAATAAATAAAGATTCTTGGGGGAGGAGTAAATACCCCCCCTCTACCCCTCCCCATATCTACGCGCCAACACTTGATCTAGGCAGGGCCATAGCTATTGGGGGAAGCCTCCCACACCTATCTTGAAATTAGAAAAAGTTGAATATAAAAGTTGTAATTTTAGCAGTAGTGAAAGTGAAAGTTAATTGATGATCAACTTTTTTGTCAAGGGGATAAAAGTTATAATTTTAGTAGTAGATCTTGAAATTTAAAAAAAAATTGCATATTTCATGGGTTAAAAATATAAAAGTTGTAATTTTAGTAGAAGTGGGAACGTTTTTTTTTTAGTCATTAAATTTTTTATTGAGGGGATAAAAGTTGTAAATTTAGTCTAAAAAAAAGATGTGATTTTCGACCCACAGCCCTGGATCTAGGTATTACCTACATACCCAATTTTTTTCACAAACTGGTTATTTAAATGTCTGACAAAACATAACTTAAATCTTTGGTATAGGTCGATTTTTCCGCCTGTCTGGTGTTTTTGACACTAATGGGGGGGGCTTCAATGGCTAGAATACAATTCAGCCAAAAAATATACCTTAAGAGCTTTAAAAACCCTAAAAATCAACCAGGATGTACACTTAGCTTCATGTATGTCGGACATTCAAATAGCCTGTTCCTTTTTTACTTTCCGATACAGAAAGTAATAGAAAAAAGAAAACAATTTTTTTTTGCCTAAAACATATCATGGACAAACCAAATGTTTGTGTCAGAATATAATAATTAGAATATACGAACCTATAATACTGTGGGCAGTTATTTTATCTTCAAAATCTAGCTCATCCTCAATTTCAATCTTCACCTTGGTATCAAGATTTTCAGTTTTAATTTTTGAACAAAGCATGCTTCGCATGATAACATTATTATCTTGAAATAGGTCATTTTGAGAACTGTTGTTCAGCTTAAAATTGTTTTGGTTGTGTGTTCTCTCATTGACAATTTGTTCAAGCAATGGTGAATTCCCATTAAATCTAAAACTTAATAATATTAATATTGTTTTACATTTTAGCTGTGTTACATATCTCTGGGCTCGGGGCTGGTAAAAAGGGGCATAGTGGCCTAGTTCTCTGGCTTACAGCCTTCCCACTATGACTACTACTACTACTACTAAATATTTCTAGGGATAAGGGTAGACAAAAACCCTGGCTTTTATGAAGCTGACTGAAAAAAGAAGTTGGTTAAACCAAAGATACTTATAGTTCAGTTATTAATTTTATAAAAAAATACTAATATCTCCAAAAGAGTACCTTGAATAGTATATTACTTGTATTTTCTACAAAAATTTATGAGCATAGTCATTCCTGTGAAAAATATAAGTACAACGGAGACTGCCAATAAGTTATAATGAACAATTTTAGCCCAGCCCTTAAAGTTCATTATAGGCAGTCTCCACTGTGCTTTGCTTTCTTTGCTATTAATATTTAAATTATTAAATAGTTAGTTAGTTTAAATCTTAGTAAGGTTGAACCATGTGTTATTACATACTTATATCTATATTAGATATTTACTTGCCTCCTAACTAAACTAAACTTTTTTTTGAGGTTAATGACAACAAAACTAATGAAACTGAAATAAAAATGTATAAATCTTTACCTCTGATTTCCTTTTATCCCTGAATTGAACATCTTTAGGTATCTTAAGTGTAGTTAAAACTAAATATATACATTTTTTGCCATAACACCTACAATTTAGTGATAATTCCTACAATTTTTGAAACTTGTATTTCATGAACTGGAGATATAAAATAATTATCCTGGAAGAAAGAAATGCTGTATACAATGCACATATTCCGTATATTATCCTAATTAAATTTACCATAGCGTAATAAGCTTTTTTAATAAGTTTTACATTGACAGGTCAATTAAGGTTATGCCATTAAGTTTGTATCAAATAAATACTACTAAAACTAGTATACAATATATATTTACGTGAATATATTAACTGATGGATATATTTAGTATATAAATAAGTATTATTTACATAAAAATTCTTCTAAAAAAATTCTTACAAACTTTTTATGTTTTGTTTGACAAGTGACAAACTGTTTTGGTACCAACATCGGAAAAAAAAATCCCTATGTATTCTTCTCGTTTATTTCGATAAATACGCATCAGATATGTGTTATTTAATTTTATGTAAACAAAAATGATATTTTGTATTGTATTACACAAAATGTGTTTTTAAATAATTTAATTTTGACCAAAATAAAAAAATCCCGCTATTTTAGGTTTCATCAAGCTGCCGCTAGATGACTATAGTAGTTATGACAGTTGTTTTTGTTTTTTTTTGTGTTTGAAAAGTTGTTGCAAAATTTTATCGGTACTTTGATTATTTTTAGCGTATAACCTAATTAATTAATTAATTCTATCCATAAAATAAGGCATGTAACGTTTCCCCATGTAACACAAAATGGTGGTATATCGGTGGTATATCACTCTCCATTACCAATGACTATTACTGGTAGTAATAAGAATTTGGTGATATAGCACCGTTATATACCCGCTTGGTTTGGACTTTGGACCCGCTACTAGTTCTATAACACACTCTTAACACCTTTGAAATCTATAGTAATAATATCTCTTTAATAGAACCGTTAAGAGACTACAAGTAACATAAAAGATATTTAATAACCGTTTTAGAACCTCTACGTTGCTGGCAGTAATAAATCGTGTTACTTGGGTCGTGTGCCGAGACGTGTTAAGTGTTCGTACGTGTTTAAACCTGTTCGCGTTTCTTTTGGTTTGACTTTCGCGAAGTGGAAGTGGTCTCTGGGAATACTGACTGACTGACTGTTCTCGTTCTCATGATTCACTTGTAGCCGTAACCGGATAAATACAGCACACTGGACTGTGTTATACAGTAGGTTTGTGCAAAAAATTACTTGTTGCGAAGAGCCGGCTCGATATTCGTAAAAAATAGATATATAATAACTTACCCAGCAAACAGTGGTGCGATGGCCGTCGAGCAACTTCACATCGTCGATTCCATGAAGCCACAGTTTCTTGCGAGGTTTCTTGTAATAAGTAAATTTTTTGCATTTGAAAATTTATTGTTGCAAAATTTTATCAGTACTTTGATTATTTTTAGCGTATAATCTAATTAATTAATTAATTAATTAGTTTATTTTATCTATAAAATATTCGATAAAAGATAAAATAAGGCATGCAACGTTTCGTGTGCCGAAGACGTGTTAAGAGTTCGTACGCGTTCGGTTTGATTTTCGCGAAGTGGAAGTGGAAGTGGTCTCTGGGAACAGGGGAGGATTTAGGGGGCCCCCTAAATCCTCCCCTTGGGGGGGGGGGGGGGCATGGCCCCCCAAGAGCCCGGGGTCTTGGGGGCCATGTCCCCTCCCCCAAGCGAGATATATTAGCATAGAAATACCTTCAAAATTACATTTTTGGTGAATTCGCAATTTTTTTTCTTATGGATGCCCCCCCTTAAAATGAAATAAATCCGCCCCTGTCTGGGAATATTGTTCTCGTTTTCATGATTCACTTGTAACCGTAACCGGATTGACTAAATACAGCACACTGGACTGTGTTATACAGTAAGTTTGTGCAAGATGGCTGCAGCCATTTTGCACGTTACCTTACGTCCTTATACAACAGAGCCGGATCGATATTCGTAAAAAAATAGATATACCTTATAATAACTTACCCAGCAAACAGTGGTGCGATGGCCGTCGAGCAACTTCACATCGTCGATTCCATGAAGTCACTATTTTTTCAGGTTTCTTGTAATAGGTAAGTTTGCACGAAGCCATGGTCAAGCGCAGCCCCTAAGTCCCACAACTTTAATTTTTAAACTATTTTGCTTGTCAGCTTTTCAATTTTTTTTTACCTTTTAGCACCAAAATTTTTATTAGAGATTTTATGAATTAATATAATCATCAAACTGCGAAATGTAAAACATGAAGATTTCCAAAAAAAAATCGCCTGCAGCGTTAAACATGATTAGTTGTATTTTAAGCCATTTGAAGTTTTATAAAATAATTTGCTTTTCGAAATCTTATACATTGCTTATCCTGAAAAACTGTAAAATCTAAATTGCCTGTGGTGGAAACTTGATTTGCCTTTTAATTGCTTAGAAATTGCTTGTCCTGAAAACTGAGATATATTATTTCCAAAATTTCCAAAAATTTTCGGCTGTGGCGATATATGTGCATTTTGCAAGACTGTCTATTTAAAGTTTGAGCTGAAAATGTGTGACCCTGAAAATTCTTATCAAAATTGCCTGCGGTGCTAAACTTGATTAACAATATTGTAAAAAAGTCTGGCACAACCTTGTTTGTGACTTGACTTGATACTGTAAGAAGGCTGCAGCCTTTTTTATCCGGTGGCAAGCCTATTCATGAATAGGCTTGCCACCGTATGAAAAGCTTAAGAAAAGCTAATAAACTTTTATCTAATTTTAACACAAAACTTTAAATTGCATTAAATTATTCAACATTTCATGGTAAAATATTCATATTTTTGCTAATTTTGCTACAGTTTTCTTTACTTTTATAAACAAGAGATGGCACTACATGTGCTCATTCTAACACTTGATACGGAATATTCATACCGTATCTAGAGCTAGAATGGATTCATTCTGTGTTTGAAAAGTATGTGTATTTGCTTACATTCTAAACCAGTTGTAGAAAAAATACCTACTCCACAAAAACACAAAAAATTGCTTTTAAATATGTACAAGTATAAGTACAAGACTGGCCTCACCATGATATACATCAAAATTTTAAATAAACTGCCTCTTAATATACGAAGCATAGACAGCTTTAGACAATTTAAAATCTCAGCTAAAAAGTCCAAACCTCAGCTAATTTTTTTTAAAGACAATAGCTTTTATTCATTGTCCGAATTTCTTGAGAACAATTGGAACTGATTTTAAAATGTGTGGTGTACTAATATTTTTTATCATTAATTTTAATCTTTAAATATGTATTAAATTTAAATTTTTTAAATTACATTACAATTGTAATGAAAATTTTATTGTATTTTGTATTTTATATAATATGTTTGTATTTATAAATGTATTCTATTCTATTCTATTCTATTCTATTCTATTCTATTCTATTCTATTCTATTCTAATCTATTTTTTTCTATTCTATTCTATTCTATCCCTAGTTATACAGAGCGGTCCAAAAGTCACCCCCCCCCTCTTAACTTTTGAACGAGTTTAGATATCGACTTCAAATTTAGAAATCTTAAATAAGACAACTTAAACTATCTTTAAGCATATATTTGATACCTTCGCTCTTAAAATGTGGGCAGGGGGGCATGGGGCGACATTTTTTTAAATGGAAAGGTGGGTCTTGTGATACATCATTTTAAAGCTTATAAAATTCTCCATTTAACTGTATATTTTTTATTTATTTTTAACATTTTTTTTTTGGGTTTAAAATAGGGTTGAAAATGGGTATTTTTGTCAAAATTCTCTAAAAAATCCAAACAATTTTTTAAAAATGCCTAATTTCATAATGAAAAAAAGGAAATTATACTTTTTAACTAATTTTAGTTGACATAAATAAAAATTAACAAAAAAAAAACTTAAAAATTTATGTTTTTAGCACAAAAAACTGAAAAATCATAACCTTAAATAACATGTTTAAAATTTTTTAAAATGTATGGTTATATAGAGAATTTTAAAGGCTTTAAAATGATGTATCACACGACTCCCCTTAATATTTAAAAAAATTTCCCCCCATGCCCCCCTGCCCACATTTTAAGAGATAAAAGTATCAAATATATGCTTAAAGATAGTTTAAGTTGTCTTATTTAAGAGTTCTAAATTTGAAATCGATATCTCAACTCGTTCAAAAGTTAAGAGGGGGGGGGGTGACTTTTGGACCGCACTGTATGTTATGCATATATGCATTTTTATCGTCAGATACATATTTAGCGAGATAACTGCACTAACCCCTAAAATTCTGATAGCGGACACCCCGTACGCAAACCACCCGGTGAAAAACTTTTTCAGGAGTGTTCTGTTACCATTCACTACTACCCTTAAAATATCAGCTCGTGAGCATTTATTGAAATTTCAACATAGGGATTCGTTCAATAAGTCGCTTCTTGGCGAAAGGGCCTATTTAAGCGTCGTTCTTTAATATTTTACAATAAAACTCATGAAGAATGAAAATATTTTCCAGTAATTTTCATTTGGAAAATTAATCACACTATGTGAGTCATATATTCATTAATTAACGACCACTAAATGATGATGAATAAATAACTAAATTTCAGGAAATTTAAATAGATTTCAGTATATTTCAATATTTAATTTTCGGATTCGATCGATCCAGGTCTTTAGAGCCAAAGGATTTATTTCCCCAGAAACATTTTTTTTTTTTTTTTGAAAATGGGAATTTTCAACATTATAAAAAAAACAAGCCTTAAAGATATGTAATGCTACGCATTGCATTATATATTATTCACAGTAAATAGTATATTGCATTTCCCAAATACTTTAAAAAAATAATTTTCAAAAGAAATAACAAAAAAAAATATATTTTTTAAAAGATCTTTTTGAAAAACGAAAAAGTTTTCAAAAAAACTTATTTTTTTTGTAGAATTAATCCTTAAGTATTTTTTTCTGAAAAAAAAAACGTTAATCTGAATTTTCGTTCAGCATTTTTCGATATTTTTAAAAGTTTAACTCCCCATAACTTTTTTGTTTTTGGGGGATTACTTTCAAAAACAATAGGGATCTTCCCCTCATAGAACTTGATTTTTCGTCAACATTTCAATACGATCGGATTCGTTCTTGAGTTATCGTGTTTACAAAAATAGAAACCAATACAAACCAATAAAAATTTGGACTCTGTTGGTCTCTATTGGTTTTATTGGTCTTTATTGGGATTAAAATTAAACTCTATAGAGTTAATATATTAATAAAATTGTGGGTTTGACAATGTATAAAACTCATTCTTTAAATATTGGTCTGTGTTGAAAAAAATATTTACTGGTTATTACCAATACAAAACGTATCTGACATCGGACAGACAGGCAGACGGATAGACAGACATTTGAAAAAAAAAGTTGCTTATTTTTTCATGAAACAAGTTTATATCCAAGAATTTTTTGTTTAGGACGATTTTTGATTTTTTTTTTTTTTTTTTGAAAATTCGAAACTACTACTAAATATTATAATATTATTCTAAATGATTTATTTCAATTTTGATGACTTATCATCAAAATTTTTAGCGAAAAAAATGTTTGAGGGTGATTAGCTATTTTTA
This sequence comes from Brachypterus glaber, assembly GCA_958510825.1. Lineage (NCBI taxonomy): Eukaryota > Metazoa > Arthropoda > Insecta > Coleoptera > Kateretidae > Brachypterus > Brachypterus glaber. The sequence goes on along the minus strand of OY294049.1, from coordinate 9,562,437 downwards.
ATCATCAAAATTTCTGGCAGAGGAAGAATTTTTGGGCTATAAAAAAAGATTATTTTTAAAATTTGAAGGCAGAAAGACTCCTTAAAAAAACATCACCCCCAGAAACTTTTTTTTACCCTTGACAATTTCTTTTGTGACTAAAAAAAAGTTCATATCATTTTTGCGAAAATGTTGACTGAAAATAAGACTAAAAAGGTCCTTGCCACCGGCGCGCCGGAGGGCCCCCAAAGTATGTCCTGCCCTGTCTAGGCCAACGATGCATAAAACAAAAATGGATATAAACCTATAAGCTGGGGAATTGACAATTATTAATTGTACTTATCAAATATTTGTACGGGATAATAATCATACGAGAAGGTAAATAAACCAAATTTAATAATGTATTTTTACTCGTTTTCACGACTACTCTGGAGATTTAGTAGCTGTCTATAAATTACGCAAGGGGGGTCGGTTTCGATTCTATTTAGATCAAATCTTTATCTATTTCCATTTTTGAGAAATACCCTGCCGAAAATTCGAAAAAATTTAAAAAAATGTCTTTTTAGGTGGACAATAAATAAATTATTAAGGCACATACAAAGGTTTTCATGTCTTGATTTCAAGTTACATGCTTGCTCTATAAAGCCCTAAAGAAAAGTATCTGGATTTAATTTCCGGTGTCCAACTGAAGACTAGTTTTTAAAACATCCGTAATGACGATTTAGTGTTGCTGTTTAAGACTATTTTGGGCAGTATAGACAAATATAATAAATTTGACGTTAAATTTATAAAAACTGCTTAACAAAGATATATTCGCCTACTTTTAAGGTAGTAGTCTGGTAACTTATGCCTATTTTCATGACTTCTTTGGAGGGTGTTTTTTATAGGAAAATAAAAATGAATTATCTTGAATATTTAGAGTGTTTTTATTTACATATTGAAAATATAAAAAAAAATTTATTTGAAAAAATTTAATAGTTTATTACTATTATTATTGTCACTCGAAGTTGGAACCTCAAAAAAATGCACATGGGTGGCCCGGGTGATTTTGGCTCTTGATGTTATCTGAAATCAAATATTCTTGATTATTCTTAATCTATAGACATGTCATTCTGATCGGAACTACTGAAGTTAACAAAATGGCGGACTTTGAAAAAAAAAGTCCTTTTATTTTAGCAAAGAAAGGGTTGTAAAATAAAAAGTTAGGGGTGAAAAAAATTCTCGTTAGTACCGACGAGAACTATAAGTGTGTAGAACAGCCTGTTAAAATTTGAAAGCAATCGGTTCAGTAGAAAAAAAGTTAGGACCCGGGCCGACCAGAAAAACAATGTTTTGAGATAAACGCGTTTAAAGTTCAACAACAAATTTAAACCTTAAAGGTTGGACTCCGAGGCGCTCTAGGAAACTCTTTATAACTCCCAAAATATTTCGAATTTCTGTCTGAAATTTTCACAGTATATTCTCAAGACATTGTACTTTCAAATTAAGCAAAAAAAAATTTCGATTTTTTGAACCCAAGTTACCAGACTACTACCTTAAACATCATTGCAGAGGCATCAACTGAACTTTTAAAATGATTTTCAGACATTTCGTGGCTATTTTATAGAGCATAAATGTAACTTTAACTTAAACTAGAAAGAACTTTTGTATGTGCTATAATAATTTTAATATGAACCTCCAAAAATTACAAGTTTTATTTTTTATAAAATTTTGGAACGGTTTTTCTTAAAAATGGAAAGATAGAGATTTGATCTAAACAAAATCTAAATCAGCAACAAAAACACCATTAGAATTGTACAAAAGAATTTACAGTTTGTTACTGTTGTTTAGCATGCAGTCTGCGGAAGAACTTTTACCACTATTTAGAACTGGCGCTCATTAGGATTTCGTTCTCAGAGGTTTTATAGCTTACAGACCCTTTGCTAACATAATTAATGTTAATTTAATCTTGCTATTTCCATTTGGGGGACGTGTGATTAGTTACGCGAAGAATTGAAGTCTTATCCTTTTTTCTAAATCATTGTACATTAGTCAAGTGTCTTAGTCCAGAATCTAGGCACACACATCAAAATCTTGACAGGAAAAGTCTAAAATAAAAAAAAAAACTTACTTACGAGCTTACGTTATTTATGGATAGCCCCTGTACAAAAAAAAATGTTGTGTTTGTTTAGTGGATATTAGAATTAATATTCGATCATAATGTTAAGCACATAATTTGGTAATAAAGTTGTTTGAACAAATTTATTAGCAGATACTGCTAAACAGTTCTTGAAACGTTAGACCTTGCTCAGATTGAAATGACCACGTACTTTTCTTATGGGAAATGGCCCCAGGTTAAATTTGCTAAAATTCAAGTATGTTGGAGTTCAAGTATTACGTAACGCAAAATGTACCAAAATTCATACACTTCATACCTCGGTTCTCGCATTATTCAAGGCTATAGAGATTTCATATTTCGGCTACCCCCCTAACACACCCCTTATTAGGGGGGTAGCCAAAATATGAAATCTCTATAATCTATAATAACGCGAGAACCGGGGTATGAAGTGTATGAATTTTGGTACAATTTGCGTTACGTAATACTTGAACGTTCCCTTATCTTATTCTGTGAATTTGTATTTAGTAAATACTATTTGGGTTTTGAAGCGTATTTATTTTTAAGGGATTGAAGAAACTAAAGACACTGCTAAATCTCTATTCCTAATTACTATATCATTAATTATTTTTATTCTAAAATATCCCTATTCCTAAAATGTCTATTATTAAATAAATCCCCTTATCAATATATTTATATCTAAAAAACTTGTCTTAAATCATAGAGTAAATATATTCGGTCTACATCTACCTTTATTCTTAAAAAACACTACTTACTTGTAAATTCGCTTCTCAACTATTCTTCACTGTTTCTTAATTTAAAAATTATTCAAAAGTATTCTTGTTTTTTGCTTTAAGATTTTTAGATGCAACTTGAACTGAGATACTTAGAATAATAATAATAGAATAATAACAACCTTATTTTGAAAGTCAGTGTTTTTTTATTTTACCCTTTTTACTTAATTGTTGAAACACCACTGACTCTTTTAACTGTTTAATATGTTGGGCAATATTGGGGACTTTACATAATTTAACCAGTGTCGTTCTTACTTTATATTTTATTTAAAAAGTTACCCTTTTTGTCTACGGCACTGTTTAAACTGTAATGACTTTATTAAGATTTTTTTAGAAATATTAGGTAAATCTGTTAAAACGAATGACTGTTTAATTTTTTTTTTAACTTACCCAAAAAAAGTTATAAACCTAAACAGACAAAAAAATGGATAAATCATATTATTGGGGCGCTACAACCCCCCCCCCCCCAACCACGATCGAGTTGGGAAAATTCACTGTCAATGTATGTATTATTGAGTGGTAGAGTTTGGTAATTGGTGGCAGAGTAGGTAATAATACTGGTAGAGTTGGGAAATTTGTAGAGAGTTGGAAAAATTGGCGGAGCAGTTGGGAAAACTGAGTGGTAAATTTAGAGGGTCGAGGACCTTTTTTTTTGAGCTGAGGACTTTTTTTATTTTTTTTATTAGCAAAATTTTTTCAGGAGGGTAAGTTTTTCCTGTTTTTCAAAACAAAATAGTTGGAAAATTCCTGAAAAAAAAGGGAAATTCCTTACCATTTAGTTAGGAAAGAAAAGCCAGAGGGTGCTCAACGAAAACTCCAGAGGCTCAAACCAAAGCCAGGGGGCTAATGGGGCTAATGCCCCGTTCGCCCCCTTCTAGTTACGGACCTGATTATTTTTATTATTTGTGAATTGAAAAATCGTCTATCCCTTTCATTTCTCGTGGGTATTCTTTTGCGCCACCACTTATAATATTATTATAATTTATTTCTATTCATTTTTCACGCAATAAAGAAAGAAGCTGTGGGGATATTTAAGGCTTCACGGTTCATATTGTATCTATACCTTACTGAATAGCGTTACAATAAAAATGTACATTTTTATTGTGTTTTATTTATTCATTCAAAATGTATTTATTATCGTAACAAAAGTAGAAAGTGTTACATCGATTTCAATAGCACATTGAATATTTTATAGTTCATGTTCAGAATCGTTTTTTTTTGTTTGTTTAAGTAGGAGGGGTGATGGTTTGGAAAAGTCCATTTTTAATACATGTATTACGGGCCAAAAAGTTTTTTTCGCCCGCTAAGACGTGTAGTTTGTTAGCTTTTTAAAAAAAGATGCTTTACCTTTACTGTAATATTTATAAAGATACAGTTATTATAATCATTTCATACAAAATAAATGATTTTTCTATAACATAACCTCAAAACATATGTTACATTTTTACATTTACGTTTACATTTTGTTTAATCTCGTACTATTCTACTTAATTAAGCATCCCCTAAGTCCAGGACTTGCGTGGGGCTAGTAGTAGAGGGAACCACCGGCTTTAATTGACTTTCGAACCAATTTATAGGGAGTGTCCGCTTCACAAACGCCTTCGCCAAATTTCAATTATTGATTAACTAAAAAAGGATAATCGGCGCCGGTGAGAATCGAACTCACGCTATTTTGGGTAGTAAACTCGTCAAGTACGACGCGGTAGTCCACTACACCAATCCTCCCATACTGATTAATCTGTATTTATCCACTAAAATAAATTAAAAACACAAAATTTCAATTGTAAAATCAATTTCAATATTTATTATGAATATTAACGGTTTCAGAAGTATTATTATTTTTATAACAGACACATTTTAACAGAAATTAATTAATTAATCACCAAGCTATAGCTTTTTTAATTTGAAAATGAAACCGCACCCAAAAGAAACGATTCAATTTTTTTTAGCGATTTGATTGCCTAGCAATTTGTCATGGATAACTAGATAAGTAATAAGACAGTAAAAAGAAATATTTTTTGCAATTTAAAATTAAGTATATTTTAATAATTTATTATAATTCGTAAAAATCGAATAAAAATATTCTATAATACACGGGCAAAAAGTTTAGTTTCGATTTCGTAGGTTTATTAACCTCGGACAGGCCCCATCCGCCGGCACTCGGCTTCTAAAAACCTACTCAATCGAAAAACTTAACTTTTCGCCCTTGTATTATAAATAACTATTTTATATCCACAAAAAGGTGATACTGATATTGGCGGCCTTTATTTTTATAGTTTAGACTTACAAGAAGCAAATTTTCTACATACTTTTACCTAAACATCTTAGCTAGGGGAGGCATCGAGGAAGGCTTAGTTTTACGCATTTCATTATATTCTATTCACAGCATATTGCGTTTCCCAAATACTTAAAAAAATAATTTTCAAAAAAAGATATTTTTTTTTTTGAAAAATGTTTCATTTTTTTTTAATTTTTCAATTTGTTTTTTATTTTCTTTATGCTAAAAAAAGAAAAATAAAAAATGATATATTTTTTAAAAGTTTAACCCCTCATAATTTTTTGATTTTGGGAGGATTACTTTTAAAATTGGTAGAATTTATCCTTGTAATAAAAGTTTTTTTTTTAATTTAATTGGAATTTTCTTTCAGCTTTTTTCGATTAAAAGATCAACCCCCTATAACTTTTTTGTTTTTGGTGGGATTACTTTCAAAAACAATAGGGATCTTCCCTTCGTAGAACTTAATTTTTCCTGAAAATTTCAAGTCGATTGGATTATTCATTCTTGAGTTATCGGATGGACCGAAATTAAAAAAAAGTTGCTTATTTTTTTATGAAAAAAATTTATATCCAAGAATTTTTTGTTTAGGACGATTTTTGAAAATTTTTGAATACTACCGTACAATACTATTCTAGCGCAAGAGCTGTCAATAATATACATGTTTAAATATATTTATAAATATTTTAGTAGGAAATCTTTAAAGATTTCCTCCTAAAAGGAATTCAGGTGTAAACATTTTTGTCAGCGCTTTACCCCCCATACCTTATAAGGTATGCGTGATTTAACTCGATTTAACTCGATTGTATCCAATCTTTTATCCAACACATATTTATTTTACTGGAAATATCAGTACATCATTTCTGAACTGTTGTATCTCGAAAGAAGGTTAATTCAACAAACGGCTAAAACATCCCCACCCTTTGTGCTAGTACTGTCAATGTTTGCGTGACTTTATGCGTTATTGAATTGACCTAGTTTAGAGATACAACAGTTTGTTACAATAAATGAGGGAAACTTTCTTTCACTTTTCTTATTAAAATAGCTAGAGTAAACAAGACGTTTATATTTAGGCGTTGGATAAAGGTACAGTATTATACAGGGTGGCCCATAAGTAACTTTACCATTATACTGTAGGGTGGCCCAAGAGTTTCATCTAAAACTTCTCTCTTACAATTTGTTTCTTGATGAAATCTTCGCCAACTATTCTCATATAGTTGGAGCACCGAGAACCGGAGCCGGAAGTTGCTATACCACACCATTTCGGCAGCAGAGCTTCTCAATATCGAAGTTTCTTTTTCGGATGTTTCTGTGGATTTACTTAGTGTTGGTGAATCCATTTTAAATTACTGTCCTGGTTTAAATTGACTGGTTGGAATCTGAATTATAGCTGAGAGGGAGAGGTTCAAGATTAGCACCAAAAAAGAGAAAAGCGGAAGAAGGAAATGAATGAAAAAATGGCAGCAATTAACAGGCGCTATACTTTTCCGAGCCCTATGCCGTTTCCAAACCCTAGATCCCGGTCGTGACCTAAGGTTCGAAGACCGTCTACCTACCCAACCACCTTCCTCTTCCGGCCCTTACCGGCTATTGACTTGTGTTACCGTTTGGAAAAACACAAATAAACTTACTTACTTACTTACTTGCTTACTTACTTACTTACTTACTTATAACCGTGGTCCAGAGCCTTCCAGGTTTAAATCTGAGGGGTGGCGACCAGTCCAGAGTAACTACCGGATCGGCTCGGGTTACTTGCAGGGGAGGCCGAGGGTGGCGTTTGCGCAGGAAGAAAAAAAATTGTCACTTACCTCGAAAGTTCAAACAATGATGTTGATATGAGTCCCAAATACTCGAAAAATGACTCGAAAAAAACAATTATTTTATTTATTTATACATACATTTATTTATTTATTTATTTATTTATAGGCCGAAATCGGTATGTAGGTGCTCCCTAGAATGTTGACCACGCCCCCTAAATTTGACACGCTCTTTTTGGGCTACCATGTATACAAAAATTAAACAATAAATTATTAAAACCAAAATTTCAATGATTTAGGGTTATTGCACATCAAAAACAAAAAAAAAGTTGCTTTACATGTAGTTTCAAAAATCGATTCTAAGGGAGTTACGGGCTCCTAAATTACACCATTTTTAAAGGGACTTTTTTCTTAGCTTTTGATGTAGAATCACCCCGCTTTTTTAATTTTTAATATTATAGTGTTTAATTTTTGTTTCTCGATACGTGTCATTTTGCTTTTAATCGAAAACGGTTAATCCCACGGTATTAGATTCTAAGAACAAGTGCATTCTGTGTTTTTACCTGGAAAATACTATTTTAATAATAAACCCATCAAAAAGTTAGGCAGCAAAATGTTTGGGGCAAAAAAGTGACAATTGTCACTTATTGTCTTAAGACCCCCATTTAGGATGTCTCTGATTAAAGTAAGTACATGCAAATACCATTGGCTGATATTCTTTTTTAAGAAAAGGTCACATTCAAAACCTCGATGATTTAACAGAAAGTGTTCCTGAGTTATTTTTTTTTAAAGATTTTGTTTTTCTTCAAAATTGATGACATATTTAAAAATTAATTTTGGAAATTTTGTACAAAATGTTCCAAATAATGAATATTGTATGTATTATTAGTTTAAGACTAATTATATATCATTATCCTGTAAAATTTTAAATATTTATGCACAAAAAATTGAAAATGTGAATAACTTTAAAAAATATATATTCAATTTTTTTTAACCGCTTTACGCAGTCACCGAGTTAACTCGTTCACAGTAGGTTGGCTCTTTTTCGCTCACCCGACCTAGAATGTAGAAAATAAAGTTTTTTTTTTTAATTTTCTCAACATTATAATTTCCCTTCAGTGTAGACTAAAAATTAAGAAAAAATAAATTGGTGAAAAATTAACCACTTTTCCGAAAAAAAGTGGTGCGTCAAGGGGTTAATAATTAGTTCCACAACTAAATGATGATCTCTTTAAAATGATATATTAAATGACCTGCGTTGCTATTTAATTATTTGTGTATATTAGTTTTGTTGTTTGTTCTAAAGTTACGAGGTGCGTACCATTTAAAAGAACAACCCTGTATATTTTTAAAGCGAACCCTAATTTGTCGAAAATTATAGGTTTTATTTACTCGATATTGATGATTTTGATAGCTAATTATAACTATAATTGGACTGCGTTTTCAATAACATGTTAACCCACATTGTATAATGACAGTAGGCTGCAGAACAGTTTACTTAATATATTTTAGAGGAATTAAGGGGTATTTCTACCTCTCGTTCTACCTTTAAATTTTAAAAATAATTTTTTGGCCATAAAATTTTTTTGAAAAAAAAACATCAAAAAGTCCAAACAGTCGATATGATTCCGGCCGTTTGGATAGACTGAAAAAAAACGGGATATTAGTTAGTCGCTATAGCCCGAACTAGATGATTTTTTTGGTAAAAAAATAACAAAATAGCGGACTTTTTTCAAAAATGTACAAATATTTTCAATTCTATTTTACGCAAACCATAAAAATGGGTCGCTTATTTTTTGATTTAACTTGTTTAAGTAGTACCGTGAGATATTTCAATACAAAATTTGTATTCCATTTAATGGAAAAAACTTGCCCCTAGGCACAGTGCGACCCTATTAAGTTTAGGTTTTTTTGGAATGACCGCACAAATTTTCTTTTAGTTGTTGATAGAAGACTACCCCCTCATTACATGCCAGTAGTCACCTAAATCGCAGTTGCTCCTTCTTTTTAGCTTTTTAGGCTTTCCATTTCTATTTTAACTTTTTTTTGGTATTATTATTAAAAAAATCAATTTTCATTAAAACCTTGGAACTAGCTAAGGTTACCAAAGGTAAATGCAGTCTACTATTAACTAAAAAAAATTTGGATCATTCCAAAAAAACTTGAACTTTACATGGTCCCAAAATGTTGTGAAAAAATAGGGAATGTTCTTCCGGTAGAACTTTACATAACAAACGAAATGTTATGTAAAGTACTAAAGGACCATTCCCTATCTTTTTCAAATTTTGGGAGGGAGGGGTAGTTTTCAACCAACAGATGCTCGATGACGTTATTTCTCTGTTTTGTTTGTTTAGTGAATAAATATAAACAAATTGATCTACCAAATAATTTTTACGCTGTTATGTAAAGTACTACCAGGAGGTCATTCCCTATTTTTTTCAACATTTTCGGATCGTGCCGACGGGTAGTTTTCGGCCAATAAATGCTCGATGACGCACAGTGCGAGTTTAGGCTTTTTGGAACACCCAATTTTTTTTTGCAGCCTGAAATCTGGTAAGGCCAACAACACAACTGGTTGTGGTTACCCAACACCAGACTTTTTAAGGATCTGGTAAGAACAACAATTGAGGAGCTCGCGTTCAAAACCAGAGTAAGTGAATATAACTGGGTGCGAATGCGAGATCTTTAATTGGTCTTGTTGCTCCTACCAGGTTTCTGGTTGCATTTCTGGTTTCTGGTTGCTGCAGCAACTAGAAATATAGTTGTTCCATATTTAACTGTGGATCTGGTCACAACTAGATCGTTTTTTCACTGTTTTAAAAAAACACCCTGTATAATAGAAACAAAATACAATATAAATATAATGTAAAATATTTGATATATTTTGTCGATCTTGTCAAAAATTATGATAAAGCGACTAAATGGGCTGCCATTCATAAAGCTAATACATTACGTTACATCTAACGTATTAGTACAACAAAACTTTTAACTAGGTTTTAATAATACAGGGTGTCCGGAAATGATGAGCAAAAAACTTGGTGAGTGATTCCACATCAGTGTACCTTTTTTGTATTTTTATTTTTGGAATATGATTCATCAGGTCAAAGTACATAAAAAAGCTACTATTGTTGAATTACTGTAAGATTAACCGCTTTCGAGAAAAATAATTTTAATTTCACGGTTCGAGGACGAAAAATTAAATAACAAAAATGTTGAAACCGAAATTTTCATGATGCAGAGAACTGAGAAAAAACCTCATATACAGGTACATCCAAAAATTAAACCATAGGGAGCTAAAATTTCGGTTTTCAACATTTTTACTATTTAATTTTTCGCCTTCAAACCGTGAAATTTCACCTTCAAATTAAATTTTCTCGAAAACGGTTAATCCTACAGTATTACAACAAGAGTCCTTTTTTAATGTATTTGGCTAATTTTATTTGTTTTAAACTGTTCGCAAACGTGACGTTGTCAAATTCTTTACTGTCGCTGGCATTTCGCGGCAGACGTGTTGCTGGATTCATGTCGAAGCTCTGAGAACGTGTTTGGATGTTTGACTTACATACCATTTTACTGTGAGTTTCCCATTATATGATAAGGTATATTGTTTGAGGTAATGTATAAGAACCGTAATTTATTGACAGTCGACGTTGCCTATTGCAAAAACTAATGAAAACTGCTATTGACATAATTGCATGCAACTGATTTGTTACTAGAAGTAGAAGGATCAATAAACTAGAATTATTACTAGAAGTAGAATTATTACTAGACGATTCACTCACCGCAGTAATGAGAAGAATCTAGCACATGCGCACTGGTTGGCTTGTTTTTGTTTTGACGGATCTCAAAAGTGGCTTCCGTTTAGGCAGTTGTAGTTTTATGAAATAGTTTAATTTCAGTGGGGTTACGTTGCGCATCAGGGGGTCTATTCTCATTTCGGTGAGTTTTATTCACGCGTGAAAGCCAACTTCACAGTAGTTCTTCTGATGATTTGATTGGCGTAGACCGTGTATCTCCGCCCATATTCATCGAAATATCAGGCGGAAAAAATCCGCTCGAAACCAGAATAGACCACAAAAATGAACTATATTTTTGCACTGATTTCTGGTTTTATTACTAAAACTTACTGTCTTGAATATAATTAGGTGCGGAAAATCCAGTTTTTTTGTTAGAATATATATCAAAAGATTGTTAAAATACTCACGAATTAGAGTTGTAAAAAAACCATTTTTTTTTGAAGGCTTGTTTTTTTTTGAAGTTTTTTTGTGTTATTTTTGTTTTTTTTTTTGTTTTTTTTTGTTTTTTGTTGTGAAAATATTCAAAAAATGACAACTTTTGTATTTTAGGATCAATTAGAGACTGTTTTCAATAGTTTTTATTAGTTTTTATTTCAAAATACTTTATTCTTCGTGAAATAATAAAATATATAGATTATACGCCTTCTGTTAACGAGTTTAGGAGTTGAAACTTCAGTAACATAACCTCACTTTTCTAACGTGTCAAATTTATGAAGTCTGTTTATGATGCCTGGCCGCAAAAAAAGCAACATATCAAATCTTTTTATAGACACACAAACTAACATTAAAAAAATTGCTGTCCTACTTCTTTCTGGCGAGAACAGCACTATACTATACTACTATACATGGTTATTCTTTTAAATGGTACACCCCCCCCGTAACTTTGGAACGAAATGAGATATAAACTTTAAATTTAAAATATGTAAATCACACAAAAAGAATAGGCATTCCTTAAAATTAACCCAAATCTTTAAAATCATAACTCTAAAATGTTAGGAGACAGTTTTTTTTGCAATTGCTTAATTATAATTATAATTATATAATGGCAATTTTTTCGTTAAAATCGAAATAACTCAAAAACTATTGGAGATAGATATAGATTGTTACATATTAAACGATTTGGAATTTAATTTAAAATTTAAAAATCATTAAATATACAGGGTGTTCCGTTTAAAAAGACATATGTTGTGCATGTACCATTTTTCTGGCACACCCTGTACTTTTGAAAATATTTTTTAAAAATGTATCTGTTAACCTATGAGAATACTTACTAAAAAAACTAAACAACTAATATCTTTGACAGAAAGCTTGTACACCCGGTATATAAAATTCCCTGCCGAAGCCGATTAGTTACCAATTGATAAAAAAGAAACTTTAGTTTGCAAAGTTGTATTTCCCCTAGTTTGTCATTCGATGGATGAGAATAACAATTTGTAGGCAAAAAAACCCTAAACTTGGACATCGATAGTCAGTCCCGTATTAGCTTATAATCTTGGTATAAACCAGGGCGAGTAAAATACTGTTTTAAAAAATGAAACTAACAAGCATTTTGATACATGTGACCCTGTACAAAGAAACCCAACGTCAAATTTAAATATTACTTTTTTTTCGGATTCTTTTGGAAAAAACCTTTTTACATACAAGTTGAAATTTTACACGTCCACAAGTGAATTACTACTGAAAATCTAGTTTAGACAAGCGCCTAAATGCAGGACTCTATGCAGGAGTTTGTTTTGTTTTTTTCTTGGTTTGGTCTTTTTTTAATGAGGGGGCCTTTGTTTACGTTAACGTTGGTTTGGCGTCTGTTTGGTGTTTTTTTTTTTTGTAAAATAACATTGAAAAACGGTCATAGTATGCGCGTGCGCATGCGCAGTTTATCAAAACGTTGCATAAAGAGCTGCACGTAGGAGCTCCTAAGTTTAGCTCCTCAGCCATTTTTTTTTTAATTTTAATCAGTGTCGGACTGTACATCACGAGGCTCGTGAGATTTGTGACATGTGAGGGGCCCCCATGTAAATAAAAGTTCTTAAAAAAAAACTTTACAAAAAAAGGTCCTCACCTCTAAAAAAAAAATCTTTACAAAAAAAGGTCCTCACCTCTGTTTGAAAAAAAGCTTTACCCTTACACTCAATCAAAGAACAGAAAACCAACTATTTAAAAAAACGTGAGGAGTTGAACTGCAGAACCAGACATATCCAGTTTTTGTGAAAAATTAGTTTTTGACTGTATCGGGTAAAATAACAAAAAAAAAATAATTTATATTCCAGAGACTAGACCAACACATTTTTATATTTTCGAGGTTGCTGAAACCGAATCTGACCTCAGATCAGAATTGTTTTCTACCCATAAAAACATCTGAATTTAAGGAATGTTCGCACCCTTTTTTAAGTGTAGAAAAAAATTGTGACCTGATGGTGCAATTCTGAGGTCAGATTCGATTTCAGCGACCCTGAAAATATAAAAATGTCTCTGGCATATGATTTTTTAATTTTTTTTTGGTTGGCTGTGTACAGCCACCCAAAAAAAAATCATGTGCCAGAGACTAGACCAACTCATTTTTAAAATTTTGGGGTCGCTGAAACCTAATGACCTCAGAATTGCTCCATCAGGTCACATTTTTTTTCTACACTTAAAAACATATAAATTTAAGGAATTTTCGCACCCTTTTTTTAGATGTATTTAAAATTGTGACCTGATGGAGCAATTCTGAGGTCAGATTCGATTTCAGCGACCCTAAAAAAATTGGTCTATAGACCTAGTCTCTGGCACATGATTTTTTTATTTTTATTTTCTGGTTGCCTGTGCACAGTATTAAAAATAAATAATAAGTTGGAACTTTGATAACCCAAAAATCTATGAAAAGTAGTAGTACAACAGTGTTCTAACTGAGTTAGAACCTTTTTGCGTTAAATTCACATGTTTTTTGGCTGTTTGTTTTAATTATTTGTACATAAATGCAATATTTTGCATAAATTATTATTAATCATTATTAAAATTGATAATTAGTAGTTGTTTCGCACAAGCATTCCTCATCAACATCGACAATTTTGGTAATAATCACAGGCCAAACTTTTTATGCATTAGTGACATCGATGTGACTTAATTTTCATTAACGGAGTACCTAATTTTTAAGTAAGAAATTTAAATTAAACTTTATTATCTTAAAAAATGCAGATAGAACATGGTTGTATTGTAAATAAAATGGTCTATGTGCATAATATTTTTATTTTTTCAGTACAGGCAAAAAGGTAGTAAAAAGAACTATTCAAAAATGCAAAAAAGTGAAAACCTAAACAAATTTTAGTTGAAACCTTGTTGTTCTGATACGACGAACATGTTAGCTTCCAAACTGCTAAAATTTTACCTACGAATAATCGTACACACTGCGCTAAAAATAAGCTTAACCCGAAAGTTCTTGCACTTAGAGTTTTGTTTTATATTTTATTTCTTTGATGCTTGCTTATTATTTTAAGGCCAAAAAGAAAATCGCAGGGTGCTCAATTTTTTAGATAACTTGATTTTTAATATATTTTTAAAATGTAATCATATCTAAATTTTTACGGTAAATTTGATTTAAAACAATATATGTTATGTATAAAAAATAAACGAAATAAATAGGGTATAATTTAAAAAAATAATAATAGGATGCTCCTATATTCCTTAACTTTTTATTATGTTAATTATAAATACATAAATACGAAAAAACTTTCAATTCGAGTTTGAACCGTGTAGAGAGATTCTCACTTTCCTACGTTTCGTCTTTTAATACATCTTCAGGGATTAAACGTAAACTGAACGTTCTTCCAATTTAGATTGCAACTGCAGTTTGCGTCTAATCCCTTAAGATGTATTTAGTATTATGAGACGGAAAGTGAAAACCCCCTTACCCAGTTTAAACTGAATCTTAATTATTCCGTTTTTTTTCCTCTAAATAACATAAGATACAAAATATATTGTTTTAAATTAAATTTACACTAAAAATTTGGAGAAATACGCAGTGTGCGTAGGTTACAGTTACAGCTTGTGCTAGTGTCTCCCTGTATACACTTTTAAATAAGAGTATAAATACGCACGCAAAAAGAAAATCAAATAAAAATAGACATAACAAATTTTAGGAAACGGAAAATCATAAATAAATCAATTCTGATCTGGAATAAACCCAATAACTTGTTTATAGTCTAAAAGCTGGTGAACATTTTCAACAAGTTATTTTATCTCGGCTGTATTTTAAAGTATTTTATTCACAATCATTTAGAAATTGGCTAATTACATACATACGTAAAAGTTGTAAAATCAATTATTGTTAACTTCTAGTACCTAAAAAGTTTGAAATACCACATTTCCATTCCTTGGTCGGGAACTGTCTTGTGACTTTACTTTACTTTACTTCACTCCAGATATGTCAAAAACTTAAATGTATTAAAATGTTACTGAAAAAATAGTTTTTAGTGCTTATTTTTTTAAAATAACATCAGATACAAATTTAAATTGCAATATTTTCGTATTTTTAAAGTATATTAAATTTACAACCAATTTAACTGTAATTTCTGAAGGATCACTGATAACCGCCGGTAATTTTACAAAGTATATGCATAACGTTATTTTTATACTTTTTTAGATAAATATTTATTATTTATTTCGAATGAATATTTATTTATATTCAATATATTTATGTTTTAAAATTGTTAATATGTATTAAATAAAAGTTATTTTTTATTTTATTTTCGTGGAGATCGCCATCTATTCATGCATTAATAAAGCAAAAATCTTCGTCGTAGTATTATGTTGTTCTATGTCCATTTTTATTTTATGCCAAAAAAGTCCGCAAATACATAATGTATACGGACGATTTTGGCATAAAATAAAAATGGATATACACTGTAAATAAAAATAGTGTAAAATAACAATCACCGACATTGGTTATTTTATGCCCTTAGGAATACTGAAAATTTACCATATTCGACATGTAATATTTTAGTATACTCCCAGGTAGCAAGGGATGTTATATTACAAGAAATTAACATCACTTTTGGGTGTATTTTTAAACTAAATCATAACATCACATAATATTGAAAAATAACATGTATTTAACATCACATTTGCAACGTAACACGTGTGACGTGACAAACATGTTATTTAATAACAAATATTTAACAACGCTGTGAATATATCGCATGTCACATATTAACGTGGCTTTCACGTGAATGTCATGTTATTTAGCTTCTCACCGACGTTCGAAGCAAAAAAATCGATATAAGATGATGTTGATAGAGTAAATTATTATAAGGAAATTATATACACATATACGATTTCCAATGGATAGGGGGCTCTGCCGGGCTTCCAAAGACCACGGACACGGATTAAAGGAATATATTCTTCGCTTAATCTGCAATTTCGTATTTAGAATCTATCTGTTCCAATCTGTGATTGTTTCAATTACTGATTGATTTTAAATCCGATTTTTTATAGGGTTATAGCGTTTTTAATGGTTTTAATTTAGAAAAAGCTAATATCCTAGAATATTATTTAAATATTTAAGTACCAGTAACGGTATCCATAAGATATTAGATATAACATGAATGTGGATTTATGATGTCACAAACACGTTATTTTCGGGATGTAATTGTGTGATGTTATTAGGGGCGGACTTAGGACATCCCCACCATGCTACATTCTTGTTAAATGTTACTACAATCTTAAATCACATGTCACATATTAACGTGGCTTTCACGTGAATGTCATGTTATTTTGCTACCTGGGCTAGTAATGTAATATTTTACCATAATAATAACGACATTTGACCATATTAATCATGTATTTTTTTTCCATATACGTAATGTATATTTTAATTATTAGTTATGTAATTTATAGTTTTGGATAATTTCTGAAGAAACTATCTAAATTTTCTAGACCGTGCAAACGTGCAATTTTAAAGTTCTTTGCATATACAGGGTGTAAGAGCACACGTTAAAAAAATTACATGTACATGTACTTATACAGAAATAAAAAAAATGAGCAAAATTTCAGAGGGGGTGTATGAATGTAATTTTGAGATAAGAACGTTTTGTTTTGACCAATCCCAGAAGCTGTTACAATTACCGATTTAAGTGCGTAAATCACCCAATTGGTTTTTATGGAAAAATAACAGATGAGAATGTCAACTTGAAATTTTTCATATGATAATTTGTCAAAATTAATGTTTAAGATGTAAACTGTTAAATTACTGGAAGATTATGGATTTTTTAACTTTATTGTAATAACTTAGTAAATTTGTTAAGTGTTTTTCTTTTAATTTTAGGTCTCAATTTAGAATAATTGAATAATTGAAAGTTTTACATGTACACCTACACTGAAATGGATACTCTTTAAGAAGATAGTTTAAACCCCCTGAAATCTCTACTTAAACAAAGTAAATAAATGAAATTGGACTTACATAAAAAGAAAAAAATCATTTTAAAAGTTAAAATTTGCTATATGAAAGAAGAACATTATAGTGTGGAATCCTTATTACATTAAACACATTAATCTGATCGAAAATTTGCAACATCGAGCTAAAAGGATAGATTCTTATTTTAGGCACCTTGGATATTATTAAAGACCGTGAGGAAAATGTGTTTTACCACAGTGTTTCTTTCCTAATCGAGTGTTTAGCTTCCATGGAATTCTTTAACTGAATCAATTATCAGTTAATTTTTTAAAAATCGTTATGATGAAAGACCTCAAACTTTAATTTTATATAAAGTGTTTCAATTGTCATGTTTGTCATAAAAAAAACTCTTAAAATACAATTTGGTATATTGGTTTTCTACTTTTTTAATCGTATGGCATGAGGGCCATTTTAAACATTTGTCCATCGATATATACAGGGTGTCTTAACGAAGCCGACTCGGTCGATATATAGTAAAGTATCCACTTTAGAGAATAACTTTAAAGGGAATAGTTGTATGGCTTTAAAAAAGGCACATTCTAAAAATATTTTGAAATATACAGGATGGTCCTCCTAGGGTGGGTAACATCTGACTTAATTTTTTTTAATAAAATGGTATATTATTATGTCATCTTACTTGTCATAAAAATACCTTTATTTTAATATCATATTATATGGGTCTATCGTCTATTTTTTTTTTGAGAAAAAATGCATTTTTAGTGATGAGATAAAACCCGCTTCAATTTCTTTACTTTTTGTCAAAAATTGATAAAATTTTTCAAGCTTATCTTAAAAGGGTGTATCTAATTGATAAACAAAAACATAAAAAACTCATTTTTATAATGGAATGCTATATTTTTTATTTGCTCATTAAATGTAGAATAAAAAAATACAGCATTCCATTAAAAAAATTTTTTTTTTAAATGGAATCCTATAATATTAAATTAAATGTAGAATTATATTATTTTATTATATGTATAATGACATTAAACATGTGAAGTTTAACTTATTTCTAATTGATTTTACATGTTTGTCAAACTTTAGATTTTCATCTTTGATAAGGCCAAGATATTTATGGTGTTCTACTTGTTTTAATGTTGAGTCGTTTCATTTCAGAGTTATATTATCTTCCAGTTTTAGTCTTTGATTCGTTTTTATGAATATTGTTTTCTTTACATTACTCAGTTAAAAATAGGTTATTATATCATATCAACACCTTTTTTTTGGGCTTCTATTCGGAAAATTGTGGAATCCATGGCCCTTGCCTCGAAACGCCTTTTTTTGCGCTGACCAATTTACCGATCAATCTGAAATTTTTAGGTGTTGTTCCTACAATACAATATATGTGGGGTTGTGAGGCATGGTACTGCCTTTCAAATCACTGCGTGTTGTTCCTAATTACAATAGCTAGTTCGTCAACGAAGGGATTTTTATTTGAAAGAAAATTTCTACTTTTTCTGGCCGGAAAACTTAATTTTCGGAACATCGAAAATCGATTTTTTGGGAAAATCATCGCCATTTTCGTATTTTTTTTTTGCAAAACCCTTCTTTAACAAACTAGCTTATTGTAATTAGGAACAACACCTAAAAATTTCAGATTTATCTGTAAATTGATTTTAGAGAAATCGTGGTCACCGCAAACGATAGAAAAAAAATGCGTTTCGGGGCAAGGGTCATGGTTTCCACAATTTTTTGAATTTTGCAATAATTTTTTTTTTCACCATATCAAAACATATAATATTTGATATTTTGTAAGTCGTTCAAATAAAGTTGTGATTACATACATGAAAAAAATCAATAAAACGCTTAATTTTCCCGAGCTAGTAGGTATATAACCCCTTAAGGCAATTGTAAAATTTTGTCGGGAAGAAACAACTTGTTAAATATGTTCACCAGCTATTAGAGATAACTTTTTTGACGCTCTATAAAATATATCGATCACTATATATGGGCTTAGCAAAAATAACAATTTACCTTGCCTGTATCTTCATAAGTGAAAAAGTTTCTAATCAGCTATTATTTTGATGTGTAAGCAAAGTAAATATTAACCTTAGAACTTCAGAGTTGGAAGTTTCGAGTTCTGATAGATACGTAAAGCACACAAAACAATATTGTTTGGTTATTTATCTTTTTTTTTATAAAACGAAGCTAACGTTATTATTTTCGACCAATCAGAAATGTCTACTATTAGTTTCGGCTTTTAAGTAGGGCATGCAGTCCCGGGTCTCAGGACTGCATGTCCTACTAAAGCCGAACTAAAATTAGGTTGTTTTCAATCCCATCAAAGCAATCTTTTGTAGCTTATATTTCTCAACAATGGCTTCAAAATGGCATAAAAAATTATTTTTTTGTACTTCCGGTTTCGTCGGAAACTAAGTTAAATTATTCTTTTTAATTGAATTTTTGCATCTAAAAAACATAAAAAAAATCATTTATTTTTTTTTAGTACGTTTTTGTTATTTTTTTATTAACATGGAGGAGAGCTACAAAATAGAGTATTTTTTTTCCTTTAATTTTCATTTTTGCCGGAAATTAAGTCAATTAAGTGTTTTTTTATTAATAAAAAATTAATTAAACATTTTTTTTAGATGTAAAATTGTTTTCTAAATTTAAAAATGTAAAAATATACCACAAAATTACAAAAAAATAAATTTCCTTAGTTCCCGGCGAAACCGGAAGTACAAAAAAATTATTTTGTTCGCCATTTTGAAGCCCTTTTTAAGAAATATAAGCTAAAAAAAAATACTTTGATCGAATTGAAATAGTTATTTATGGTACTTATGCCATACAAGGTTTTATCCAATAAATAGCTTAGGAATTCATATTTTTATTAAAAATTTTAATGACATTTACAAGAAAATAATTTGACAAGTGACAGTTGAGTGGGTAATATAAATAATTATCCACTCAATAAAGTAAAAGCCACGCGGGAGTTATTATTGAGTTTATCTATTTAAAATAAAGCTGGTAATTGTCTTATTATCTGTATGTATTGGATAAACAATTTTATTTTAGGGAGTGGCATGGATTGAAACTCACCCGGTATACATACACGGTGTATTTGAAATACGGTCCGAAATTTCAAGGGGTGATTCTACATCAGAAAATATGACAAAAAGTTCCTATAAACATATCGCTGGGTTAAAATTATAAGGTTCTATGTTCTATAGAAACCCCATATAACATAGAACCTTATAATTTTAACCCAGCGATATGTCTAAAAATGCGTTGTAAGGGAGCTAAAAGTGGCTAAAAAATTCGGTTTTTATTTAATAACTCAGGAACCCTTTGAGGTATAGCAACGACGCTCTGCAAGTGAACTAATCTTATTAAGGCCCATCTTCGTATGTTATTTTCATGTACTTATTTTAACCAGGGGTATGCGAAACGGGGGGCCTTATCAGTTTTTTGTCCCAAACTTTTTTCTGTGTTTTATCGTAATTTTATTTTTGGTATATGATTTCTCAGGTCAAAGTATATAGAAAAGGTACTATTGTTGTAATTCTGTAGGATTAACCTTTTTCGAGAAAAAATTATTTGAAGGTGAAATTTCACGGTTCGAGGACAAAAAAATAAATACTAACGAAATTTCAATGAGCAGGGTAAATATACATCAAAAACAGAATAAAAACTAAAATACAGGTACTTCCAAAAATTAATCCTAAGGAAGCTATGGTCTCCTAAAAACGCACCACTTTTAAAGGGCCATTGTAGCTTTAAAAGCGATTTTTCGACCTACAAGTATAAAATTTTATTTTCTTTCTTAGATTTTGATGTAGAATAACCCTGCACCATTAAAATTTTGTCCTCGAACCGTGAAATTTCACATTCAAATTAATTCTTCTCAAAAACGGTTAATCCTACAGTATTACAACAAGGGTACCTTTTTTTATGTATTTTGACCTGAGTAATCATGTTCCAATAGTAAAATTACAAAACAGTTAGACAGAAAAAAGTTTGGGACAAAAACTGCCGCGTTTCCACACCCCTGGTTAAAATAAGTACATGAAAATAACATACGAAGATGGGCTTTTTAAGATAAGTTCACATGCAAAACCTCGTTGCTATATCTTAAACGGTTCCTGAGTTATTAAATAAAAACCGGATTTTTCAGAAACTTTCAAAGGGGATTAGCTCTCTTATAACGCATTTTTAGTCATATGTTTATAGGAACTTTTTGTCATATTTTATAATGAAAAATTTGCAATTATTTTCGGTTTTTCGAAAACAACTGGAAAACTAATCATTTTTTGATATTGATTGTTTCATTAACTTTAACGCTCTCTAACTTTTTTTCTGTTTGTGAAAACAAAAAAAAGTCATTTACATAAATTCTAGATAATTCCAAAAACTATCATGTTTTTGTTGAGCGACGAGATATGAACCAAAAGCAAAAAAAAAAATGCGGTTTTGCACATAACTATACAGGGGATAAAATTTCGATGTAAGCTTTTTATGCAAACCCCTTTCGATTAAAAAAAACGGAGAGTGTGCCTTTCATTGCAAGGTGAGGCCCTTTCACACGACTGTTCGACTGGGCTATCTGGACGGCGCTTTATTTTGAAACTCGCGAAAAACAATTCAAATTTTATATTTTTCTCATTATTATACTCTTAATAGTACGAAGTGCTTGAAGAGTATTATACGGGGTATATCCAGCGTTGCTTACGTTACATCTTAAGCCTATTCTAACTTTTAAATATATAAATTTGTCATTTATATTAAAAGACATAATATTTAAATACAATATTTATTGTTAGTAAATAAGTAACAAAACATATATTTATAATTATTATAATAAGTTTAATTTGTGATAAATTTATAATTTTAATAAAATAATATGTAATGTTGCTTACGTTAAATTTTCTGACATAGATGTTGACTTAAGTACATGTATCTTTAAATTTCTGTTCTATTCCAGAATATAAAATCTCTTTAAAACTAAATGTGCATTTGAAAATGTTTAAGAAATCAGGCTAAAATGTTTTAAATCTTTAACAATTGCTGAGTTATGTATTAAAAGATAAAATATCTGTTGCTTACGTTACAAAGGAATTTTATTTAAAAATCAAAATTTGGTTTGGACTTTTTTTTACTTTAAATATTTTAAAACGGTCTTTTCTTCATAAGTTAATTTTTTCAAATGTCCCTTGGATGCTCTTAACTTTTTGGTGCGCTAATGCAAGAGCTACAAAATGGCATACTTTTTTCGTTCAATTTCGTTTTTTTCGGAAATTAAGTCAATTAATAAGTAAAAAAATTATTAAATGATTTTTTTTAGATGCAAAATTGTTTTCTGAATGCCTTAGTTTCCGGCGAAACCAAAAGTGTAAAAAATACCCCATTTTGTAGCCCTTATTAAGAAATATAAGCTACAAAAAATTGCCTTGATCGGATTGAAGACAAATTAATTTTAGGGGATGTCCATGGACTAAAACTCACCCGGTATACACATGTTTTTTTATCGAATTCTGGATAACTTTTTGTGTGTGCACGGTAACTCGAGAACAGAATATGCGATCAATATCAAGTTTGCAGGAGGATTGGTGTAGTGGACTACCGCGTCGTACTTGGCGAGTTTACTACACAAATAGCGTGAGTTCGATTCTCACCGGCGCCGATTTGCCTTTTTCAGTTAATTGATAATTAATATTTGGCGAAGGCGTAAGTGAAGCGGACACTCCCTATAAATTGGTTCGAAAGTCAATTAAAGCCGGTGGTTCCCTCTACTACTAGCCCACACAAGTCCAGGACTTAGGGGATGCTTAATTAAGTAGAATAGTATGAGGTTAAACAAAATGTAATGTAATGTAATTAAATTATGAGATGAAGAATCCCATTGTTTTTGAAAAAAATTGCTTAAAAATAACAAAGTTATAGGGGGCGTCATTAAAAAAAAATATTTAAAAAATAGAAGGAAACTTCCAATACATTTCAAATGTTCTGATTAATAGAAATATTTATACCAATTTTTTTAAAATGTATAAACAAAAAAGTTATAGTGAGTTATAAAACTGACCCACGAGCCTAAATAAGTTATATTTTGGGAATTGTATCAAGAAAAAATCAATATACTATCCACTGTAAAGAGTAAAGTATGGAATGCGAAGCATTACATATCTTCACGACTTGTTTTCTTCTCCAACTGGGAATTGGGAACGAAATTTTATTTATTTCTTTTAATGAGAAAAATATTTTTATTTTTAGCCAAATTCTTTTTATGAAAAGTGATTTATTTTTTTATTAAATTCTTTATTGTTTAGTATTTAAAGCTTTGTTTACAGAAATTGTAAACACATAATAAAATGAATTTACAGGTTTTATATTTATGTCTTCGTTTTATTCTTTTCTCCTCGATTAGGCTTTTCTTTATTTATTCGACCAAATTTAGAATAGTTGATTTAATAAAATATATACCGGGTTGCCTTAAAATGAAACTATAGTTTATAGAGATTATTTTTTTTAACGTTTTTATCATTTAACAATATGTCTGACCACGTGTTTATTTCTGTCCAATCATATAACAGTTATATTGGGAATTTTTTACTGTATAAAATTCTAGTGAGAATCGCTGTAGTATTTTGTTTTTCAATATTTCTCTTTTACAAGATTTCATACCTAAAACTAATTAATAATTAAATATAAATATATATCTATTTTTAATTATTGTTATTACTTTATTATTTAACAAAAAATACCTCAAAATATTCTTTTTATTAAATATAATGACAGTTTTTATAATTTGACTTTTATAAACATGCTTGCAAGCCTAGCCCAGTACCGCGCTAGTCAGTACTGCAGTAAGTGACTAAACTATTGACAGAATCATAATTTGCAACAATGGACAAGAAAAGGTTTTAGTTTAGCAATTGAGAATTGAATTAAATTAACCAAATCAAATAATATGCCTGTAAAAATATTAAGATAAGTAATAAAATAATTTATAGCATTTTGCGATGAAAAAAAAAATAAAAAGTAGGTTTGACATAGTATAAATCTTTAAAAAATAATCTTCTGAATTACACATGATTCTTCGAATTATCAAATTTGCTGTCAAAGGAAATAATTACGACCGGGGCATCGCCCTGCTGGGGGGATGCCTCTGGAGCAAATTTTCATGAAAACAGCGAATTTTTCCCGCAATACCTCTTGTGTAATTATATATGATAACTTTCTCAAATTTTTAGGACTTATACGAGCCATGAAAACCCCCATTTTGGCTTAGCCAT
The DNA here is from genome assembly GCA_958510825.1 of Brachypterus glaber. NCBI lineage: Eukaryota > Metazoa > Arthropoda > Insecta > Coleoptera > Kateretidae > Brachypterus > Brachypterus glaber. The sequence continues at coordinate 9,538,084 of OY294049.1, read as the reverse complement.
TAGAAAATATAATTTTCGATCAAACCTAAAGTGATAGCATTGCCACAGGAGCCATTTTTCAAAAAACAACATGGCGGTGCTGACGTCTATATTTTTAACATTTTAAATCTTTTAGTAGTTAGTAGATTATTTTACTGTTTATGTCAAAATGTTTTTCTTTTGTTTTTATGGAAAAAGAGCCAATTTGGAAAAAAAAATGATAATAACATTTTTTGTGTACATTTACTTTACCTTTTATGTACACTGTAAAAATAAATTGAATCATAGGTAATGTGTTGCCATACAGGTACAAGTAAAATTTACGAGATTTTACATGTAATTTTGCAATTTTTTATAAATATTACATGTAGTTCATATAAAATCGTAAAATTACATTTAAAATCTCGTAACTTTTACTTGTCTCTGCATGGCAACACATTACCTATGAGTCTGCATGTAAATTTACATATTTATTTTTTACAGTGAAATCTGTAAAATTTACTAGATTTTACATGTAATTTTACATGTAATGTGCATATAACATTTTAAAATTACGTGTAAAATTGTGAAATTACATGTAAAATTGTAAAATTACATGTAATATCTAGTAAATTTTACAGATTTCACTTACACAAAATTTTATGTTTAGGTTATTTTTTATCGTGTAAAAATTGTGGCTTGGTTACTTGCAGTGAAAAAGAGAATGACTATAAAATATATCAAAATAATATTTGTTCATAGAATTAATTTTAAACATGACGAAAACTGTAATGCCAACCCGAAACAAAAATCCTAAATCAGTGATCAATTTAAATGTAAGTTCTTTTAAATTTTAGAGCAAACTAGAAAAAACTGTATAAAGCACTCGTTTCATAACACGTTTTTAGCGCACGAGTACAAGTTTAGAAAAAGAGCCGCTTGCGGCGAGTTTTCTAAAGTACTATGAAACTAGTTATGAAACTAGTACTTTAATATACTATTATTTTGCAGAGAATTCTCCACTCCATAAATTCGTTCATATATTTTTTCAGAGATATTCCTTGTACCACGCACGGTACTACCCAGGCCACATTAGACTGATTTTTAACAAAAAGTGTAAAAAACTACCCTTATCTTTCCGCGACAATAACTAAGGTAAATATGGGGTTTTAGCAATATTAAAAGTAGCGCGTTTGTTCAAAAAATTATAAGAAATATTTTTGGTCCAATAATTTTTTTCGTTAGAAAAGGCGGTAAACCAGCGCGCATTTAATATCTATATGTTACAGTAAAAGCCCGAAGTTTGGGTAATCCTAGGATTGAAATGTGGTAAAACTACGAAAAAAAGTATTATCTATATAATTTCTACCACGTCATAACGGTCAATCTTAGGATTTTTCATTTCATATTGGTAAAAGCTAGTTTTGGTTTGTAAAAAAGTTGTTGACTGTTATATCTATTTACTAGGTACAGAAAAATTAAACAAACAAAAAGTATATTTTTTATTTAAGACTACCCTGTTGAAAATGACGGGTCTGGGCGGGTATAAATGATGCACAAACCCGTCATTTTCAACAGGGTACTGTTAAATAAACAGCTGTTATATTCTCCATATTATTCGTGTGAAGTTATGAATTATTTAACATAGTACTTATGTTTATTGTAAATTTAGAAAAGTTTAGTTGTTAGTACATGATAATCTTCCATAAAATTTTGAATTGCCTAGTTTTCCGGAATTTTATCACTTCCACGGATGTACCTGCTAATGAAATAAGTGTAAGGGGAGCAGTGCGAAAAATATCCTTATCTGGCATACAAGGCTTCCAAAGATGTAATTGTACTCAAAAATGTTATACCAAGAGATTTTTATGTAAATCATCCGGCGAACCATGCAATTCAAAATGTCATCGAAGTTTATCATGTACTAACAACTAAGCTTTTATAAATTTATAATAAACAAAGGTACTATGTCGCTGTATGTTGAATGCTACTTTTTAATAACACTAATAAAAAAACTACTATTTGTAGTTTTTGTTTTCTTTTTCAGTACTTTGTTAATAGATATAAACGTCAACCAGATCTTTTTTACAAACCAAAACAGCTTTTACCAATATGAACACTTCAATCCTAGGATTAACCAAACTTCGAGCTTTTACTGTAACATATATATTTAGAAAAAATGGCAGTAGAGTCCGCTCCTACGTTAATGTGATGCGCGCTAAATATCATAACGCGCATCACATTCGCTTAGGAGCGGACTCTACTGCCCTTTTTTCTACTCCTCATGCACAATCCTAAAATATCAGAACTATATTATTTTTTTCCGCTATTTTTCCCGAATTATAAGAAATCTTGAATAAAGAACGGCTTTTTTTATTATGCCTAATGTTGTGGAAAAAGACGGTGCGTTTAGCTATTTCATAGTATATTGAATACGCCTCAGCAGGAGATAATACTCGAGAATCTATGAATGAAACTGGTTTTCTAACAGTAATTCATCATTTTGTGCCATTTCTCAACTCTAATAAATATTAAATAAACAAGCCTTGAAAATGTAAAGCCCCAGCCTGCGGGTAATGCGATCCATATTAGTATTTTTTTTACTTTCTCATAAAGTATTGTAAGAAAAAAGAAACAGTTTTTTTTTGCCTAAATCATCTTATTTTGACCGTTTCGGAGAAAACTGATTGGGTCGGGAACTTTGGATCACGACACAATAGTTTTAAGATTAAAAATAGTTAATAATTCTAAATTTTGAAAGCATTTTCTATATTTTTCTATACAAAGTAATTTAAAAATAGTTTAATATTTTCCTTTTGAACGCATTAACCAAGATGGTTTAAATTTGGTAGACGAAAAAAGGCTGTGTCATCCTTATTTTGACCAAGTTTACTGCACCAAATTAAACCCTGTTTAACTGTGCCACTGAATTCAATAAATCTATATAATATTGATATTAAATATCTTAAAGTGCGCAACCGCTAAAATGGTAAAAATTTGTTTTTTTTTAAATTATCAGGTTTATCCTTGTTTACCTCGAGAACTCTGCCGATTTTTTTTTAAAAGCATTAATGGGTTTTATCAAGGTGGGCATTGAAATCGTACATTTTACAACATAGTTTGATTTAGTTTGACAGGTAAGAATTAATTTTTAAAGTAAGGTTATTTATTTGTCAAATTCAAAACATATCAAAGCAAAAACACAGTAATACTTTGATTTTTTTTCTAAAAATTAAAATTAGTAGAATAAAATTTATCGGAAAAATAAAACAACCTAATTTACATAACTTTTCTAATTATAAAGCATTATAAAAATAATTTAAATAGTACAATACAAAAAAACAAACAAAAAATCCAGTACTTACTGTATTTTACCCTAGACGGTTTTTGTCAAAAGCTTAACCCAGTTTTTAAAATCTCTTGTCTAAATGATATGATGTAAAATTTACGATTTTAATGCCCCCTTGATAATACCTATTAATGCTTTTAAAAAATTCGGTAGAACTAGGCATAGGAATTAGAATACAGAACGTACACTTACAAAGTGGTTATTTATACGTCCGGCGAAACATAAGCTAACTTTTTGGTTTAGGTCGGTTTTTAAGCCTGTTTGATGTTTTTGATGCTAATGGAAGGGCGAAGCCCCCCATTTAAACAGGGAAAATAAAGTTCTGATGAAAAATATACCTTAAAAGCTTTAAAAACTCTAAAAAATACATAGTAAGAATACAGGACTTTCACTTAGCTTTGTATAAGTCGGACGTATAAATAGCCTGTTCGTAAAATTTACCTGGATTTACACTGATAGAAAAATCTAAAAATATTAATACGGACCGTTGTTGTCAACTTTTAGGTATAGAATATAATTATTATTATAAATATTATTATATTAAATACAATATTAAAATATTTAAATTTACAACATTGTTGTCACTATAGTGCCGGTATATTATGAAGGATGATTAATAAAGATGGCGTAAATCAGCTGATTCTAATAAATGTTTTAACAAAATTTTAAAAGTAGGCAGTTTGGGGTGAAATTTCCATGGGCATAATTATACCTAACCAGTGTCGGACTGGACAGGTGAGATAGTGAGAAGAATCTCACGGGGCCCCCTCGGGTTATGTTTTTTGTTTTTTTAAATACAAAATTACTTAAAGTGACTATAACTATGTTTGGAAAACAAGTATAAGATTATATTGGCTTAAAATATTTGTTGTACCTACTGATGGAAAAAGTATAACAAGTATTTTAAGTATTAGATTATTCTTGAATATAGATTTGTTTTTTTTCCGTGCGATAGTGTTCTGTCAGTGTACCGGATTTATCCAGATTAATTGTCAAATTAAATGTGGGTAGTGTGAATCAAAACGACGTGACAACGTAATTTGTATAAGTAATGTTAATGTTGCGTGTTGGCTCACGATTACTCGTTATAAAAAGTGGAAAAAATATTTAAATGTTAATTAAATATTTACTAAAAGCTGAAACTTAAAATCCGCATGGAAAATAGCTTTTTTAACCTGTGGGGAATATAAATTATGCGCGTAAATTACACAAGCCCACAAAATAGTTCAATTACTGTTGATGAGACTATAATTTTTCTTACGTATTGGGCTCTGAAAACGAGTTTGTCAATAAAAAAGGCTGCCGACACCCATGCTTTTGTAAAAAACTGAAAAAAAGAAAATTCTGCGACGGGGAACCAGAATATTTAGGTGAATGGGTCTCTGATGATGTTCATGTCAATCGATTTGTATTACCCCAGGTTTTAACACACACTGGTCTAATTTGGGTAAAAACTGAGACAAGGGTTGCGTTCCTGGCTTTTTTATTTATTTTCTTTTCTATATCCCTAAGAATACTAATTCTAACTCAAAAATTCATAGGACTTTTTTTGTAGAGTATTATTTGAGTTTTCTATTGTTTTTTTTCTAGTAAGCGAGTTAATAAATAAAGCTTTGGTGAGGGGGCCACTCTGATTTACTTCCCTGTATTTTTTCTAAAACTTCATTCAAAGTTTATTATTCATATATGTTTTTTAAATGTATGCCATGTTGTTTAAACTGAAAATATATGCTTGTATACTAGATTTCATATTATTTTGAACATTTTTTGACCCCCGAACGGCCGCCCATGTCAGTTATAATAATGAGATATTTGTATTGTTTGATTTCTTACATTGTTACAGTTTTAAAGACTTCTTCATTTTGAAAAAAAAACAAGTTCTCCAAAAAAAGAAATTTTTTTGAAAAAAAAAATTGTACTTATTTTTTTATTTATTTTTGTTTTTTGAAGTTGCGTTATTTGCGAAAATGCAATATACCATCTTCTGTGAATAGTATATAATGGAATGCGTAGCATAACATATTTTCACGGCTTGTTTTGTCTTTAAAACTGTAACAATGTAAGAAATTAAACGATACAAATATATTATTATTATAAAATTTGGTATGCAAACATAGTTTTTCTATTAAAACAACATACGAGGGGTGTATATGAAATACACTGCCCAGTAAAATCGCTTTCCCATTTTTCACCTCAAGGCTTTAAATGAATTTTTTATTATCAGATTTTAGCTACCTCAAAAACCCCTTTATAAAAATTTTCACGAAAACTACCCCCACCCCTCAGGGGGTGAAGTTGGATTTTTTTTATTATGAGATTTACTTGCAGTAACCTCAAAACCCCCTATTTACCACTTTCACAAAAACTACCCCCCACCCCTTAGGGAGTGGAATTGGAAAAATGTTATTATCAAATTCAGTTTCGTCGTCCCAAAAGCCCCTATATACCAACCTCAAAAATCCCCATATAGCAGGTTTTAAATTTTTGTAAAAAATTATTGTATTTACCCCATTTGCCCCCCTTACCCCAACCCAATGTTTACCAAAAACAATCCCGGACAGAACGATCGACCGACATTTTCTTTTTTGCTTGAGATTGATTTATATCGACATAAAACGTCACAAAACACAAAAATACGCAAACAAATTTTGAAATTTTTTTTTGAAAATTTTCAAAATGGGAAATCAAAATTAGATTTTTTTTTGCAATAGAATCAAAAATATTGAGAGTGATTATAGTCATCCACGCGATAGAAAAGCTGCGACGCAAGGGGGGGTATCACCGAACGGACAGCGCCCTCTCTTCTTTACGTCATAAGCGTGCATGCCTGCAAGTGAGACGCACTCACATTCCACACATATTTTCAATAGACACACATCCGTGAAGCGAACAATACTGCCTTGCTAAGCTGAAAGGTCCTAATAATAATAATAATAATAATAATAATAATAATAATAATAATAATTATTATTATTATTATTATTATTATTTATTTCAAAGAGTACATTTATACAAGGTAACTTATACAAACATTAAAACGAAATATTTTCAAAACAAAATATAGAATATAAATATAAATAAGTTATGCAACTCTGCCTGTACATGCATTTCTAAACTCTACAGTATTGTAAGGTTCTATCTCACAAATAAAATTTTATAAAGCTTTTTTAAAGCACCTAAAATTATTTCTCTGTTTTTTTTTATAGAGATAAGTAACAAATTGAAGAATTGTATCGAAGAATACAATGATCTCTTTTCAAAAGTAGCTAGCCTGTAATTCGGAAAATTAAAATTGAAAGTTCTATCTGATGTAGGTTCATATTTGGAAAAAAATTCTCTATGTGACCGTCAGAATATTATGAGTTTTAAAAATGTTACGACGTTTCCTTCCTTTTACGGCATTTTTAACATGGTTCTAATAACTCTTTTTTGGCATTTTAAAACAGATTCTATCTCTACTGATTTACCCCAAAAAATTATGCCGTATTTGATGAGACTTTGAAAATTTGCGTAGTAGATAGTTTTTAGAGTGTCTACGTCCTATCTGTGCATGTTAAACCTATGTAGATAGGACCTTTCAGCTTAGCACGGCAGAATAAGTAATCGTTTCCAAAGTTTTAATAAAACAGAAAAATGTCTTTATTGTGGTAGTAGTAAGTCAGGTATGAAGCACTCTCAGTGTTTTTGATACTGTACTAGATTTACGTGTATGCGTTTTAAAGTATACACGTGTATCTTAAAATGCCAAATTTTAAATACCTAGGTCATGTGGTTCCTGATATAAATGGCTGTCACAGACGATAGACGGACAGAGAGATAAACAACTGAACGATAAAGGTTCCATTTTTAATTTTTAGGTTGCGTGTGTTGTAAAAAAAAACCTTGTCACTTGGCAATAATTTGATTTGATAAATCTAAATAAATTACAACAATTCATAGTAAAATATACATTAAAAAAAGTAAATTAAACATTTTATCGTTGAAAAATTTCACTTGCAAATTTATACCTACTCATAAAGTTTACTATCTCATTATATTTTATTGGACCATTATGCAGTAATTATCTGATTTATATAAAAGCTATAATTATTCATATTTTTAATGTACCCAGTATAAAAATTAATTCAGTACTTAAAATAATTTAAATTATTAGTAAAATGAAATATGTGTTTATTATGCTCTTCAAAGTGTAAGTACTAGAAGAGTATAATACGGTACTTCTGAGTTTCCCAAAATCGCCAAAAACGGCATAGACAAAAAAGTCTTGAATACAAATGTATTTCATGAAAAAGTAAATAAGACTGAAATTGTCGATGTTTTTTTTTTTTAACACGAACAAGAACGAATTATTCGATCGACTTAAAATTTTCAGGAAAAATCAAGTTCTATGCGAAAAAGATCGTTATTATTTTTGAAATTTATCCCCAAAAAACAAAAAAGTAATGGGATGTGAAACTGAAAAATTAAATCAAAAAGATAAGAGGTCGGATTCAGCAAAAATATTTTTTTATTCGATTGATTCTAAAAGCGTCACTTCTGGTTCATTTTTTTGCGGGTAAAAAATTGTACTTTATGGCCCTAGGGTATACCTTTTCAAAGGTATATCAGGTAGTGGGCCTGGTGGGCTATTGTGACATGGCCAGTCCGCCATTGCTGGTGACGAATATTACTTTCTCATAAAAGAAAGTATTGTGAAAAAAAATCAATTTTTTTTCTTAAATCATCTAATTTTTTCCTGAAACGTCGAGAAAAATCAAAATAAGCAAAAAAAATTTCTGTCGTCTGTCTGTATCCACAATAACTTAAAAACGCTTTGAGCTAGCGACTTTTTGGTATGCAGATGTATTTTATATTATCTTGGACAATTTCGTATTTCAACAAAAACGGGTACGGGGACGGTGGTAAAATGAAGATTAAAATTTTGTTTTGGTCGTATTTTTTTATATACAATAGAAGAAAAATTTAAAAACCACATAAAAGGTAAAATAAAATTACCCCGTTCCGCCAAAATGTAAAAAACTGTTTTTAGACATAACTTTTTTTATGAGAAAGTATTCTCGCTCATTCGAGACGGCTGTTTTTGTTTTGTTTTTCGACTGGCCTATACTGGAAATTCAATAAAACCTGCAGGACTCATACCTCTGCTGCTTTCATATAAGGGGTCCGCCTTTGCGAAGCTTCGACGAAATTACGCTAGTCACACCCGAACTGGTACGATCTTCGTGTGGTAAAAACACATTCGCAACAGAGTCACTTCAGATTTTATTGAATTTCCAGTATAGTAAGGCTTAGTGGAAACGTCGCGTCGCTTATCTTTGCTATTTACACATCATTTGTGCTAGATGACAACTGATGAAAATATATTACCGTCTAATACTTACTTTGGAATTGACAATTTCAGACTATATTGGCTTAATTTATTTCCAATAAACAAATAAACTCCCTAGAATTATAACCTAAAAATTTGGCCATGTGCAAAATCCGGCAAAATTATTTTAAACTTGTAAAAGTGTTTATAAATACAAGTATTATGCTTTAACCAATGCAGTTTTTCAAAATATGCATTCAGTGAAAAAAATCTCTGTATGAAGTGGTCCTCCTATCCTTGTGATGGTAAGTTTTTCTTAGATTGTTCTCATTTTTAATTTTTTGTTCAATTGTGCTTATCTCAGCAAAATTGTTTTAATCATTAGCGTATTTATAAAACTCTTATCATGTATTTTAATTGTTATAGTCCCTGTTCTCTGAAGAAGCTCAAGTTGAGCGAAACGTTAGAATTAAAGTAATTAACTACTAAAGAAACTCATGTCTTTATGTGCCTAATACCCAAGAAAAACAAGAAATAAATAAAAAAAAGCACAAGAAATACCAAAAATTAATAAAAACAAATATAGCATGTATTGGATTGCAATTGCTTAACCTTTATCGGCGCCTTCGCCATAATTGCAAATATGCATGCAAGCGATATTAGGGTGGACCTTATATTTTCTTAAAATTTTTTTTTAGGTCTAACTAGAAAATTCTGTAAATATGAGAGTTATCAAACTTGTCTAAGGGTCCTAATTGGGCCCCTGAAATTCGTAAATTACCCATAAATCGTAAAAAGTCGGTGAAAATTGTCTGTAATTTTTGTATTTATATTTGTATTTTTCACTTATAAGTGCAAAAATTTAAAGGGCTTGAACTCTAATTTTTTTCCTTTCAATCATACAAATTTATATGCCTATTTTAAAAATGATCAAAAGATTCTAACAGGTGCCGAAAATACGCCAAACACTAAAATTTACGAATTTCTACCAAAAAAATGTATGAGATCGTACTGAATTTATTTTTATTTAGTGCATTCTAATAATTATTCATAATATTAACCCTTAACTGGTGACGTGGTGCCATTCGTGATACCACCATAATAAATTATTTCATATTTTGAGAGCATGAGCCAATGACACCAATTATATTTTATTTTAATGTTTCCAACTGTTATTTTTTTAAAAGCTAATTACTATACTAGACTATTAAATAAACAATAAGGTTCACATTGACACTAAAAAATAATATAAAGAACAACAAAAATTAAGATTTTTTTTTAAATTTAAAATATGGAGTTCTGAATGGCTCCAGGTCACCAGTTTATTTTTTAACCACCTCACCAGTGGCTTATTTAGGAGCTCTTATTTGGCGCAGCTCGTTTTGTTTTAGTTAAATCATTTTAATATTAAGAAAACAATAAACAAAAATAAATACAGTCTGATCTGATAAATTTTTGTTTTGTTTACCATTTAACTCTTAAATAAATAGTAGAAATTCGTAAATTTTAGTGTTAGGGGCCACTTTGGCGGCTTTTCGGCACGGGTTAGAATCTTTTTATCATTTTGAAATTTGGCACATAATTTTGTATGCTCAAAAGAAAAAGAATAAGATTTCAAGCCCATTAAAGTTTTTACTTACAAAAATACAAAAATACAAAAATTACAGACAATTTTCAACGATTTTTTACGATTTATGGGTAATTTACGAATTTTAGGGGCCCAATTAGGACCCTTACAGAAGTTTGGTCACTCTCACATTTTCATAATTTTCTAGTTACACTTTTTTTGGAGTTAATTTTATCTCCACATGACAAAAAACTCGGTAGGCCCTATTTATTTTTGTTTTATTTCGTTTTAAAATTTAAATGTTTATTCTACAGTTATTTAAAGATATAACGATGTTTTTTTACAGTTAAAGAGTTGCTTAAAGGCCTAACGTCGTCCTTTTTTTTAATTTTTTTGCCATTTAAAGGACTTTTGAGGTTGAAGTTATGTAAAATTTCCTAATACCAAGTCAAATTATCGAAGAATCGAATCGAAGAAAAGACGACATAAGGTACTCAAGCAACTCTTTAATTAAACAATGAAAAATCCCTACATATATATATTTATTGACAAGTCGTGGAGATATGTAATGCTACGCAATCCATTATAGTAAATAGTATATTGAATTTCCCAAAATTCTTAAAAAAAAAATAATTTTCAAAAAAAATAACAAAAAAAATTATTTTTTTTAAAAGATATTTTTTTTGAAAAACTAAAAATTATTGAAAAAAAAATTAAAAAAAAAAAGTTTTCAAAAAACTTGTGTGAATAATATAATAATATTCGCCTCAAAACAAGCCACAAGTATTTTTGAAAATCGGAACAGTGCATCTGTTCACTCACACATACATATTTTATTTTATTTCCAACATGAACAAGAAAAACTTTGTTGAGTTTGTTTCTATTCGAAAGGACCCTTCAAACTTTTTATTTGTTGTTAGGTAATGACCGATAAAAGCAAAGTAAAACGCTCTATTGTGCAAAAAAGCAATTTTCGATTTGTTTGTGACTGGTCCATGGCATTTTTAGCTCTATCCCGTCACGAAAAAAAAATATTAATACAGTGCCCAGTAAAAGAGCTTTCCCATTTTTCACATCCGGCGTAAAATGGATTTTTTATTATTAGATTTACTTTTAGCAACCTTTAAAATATACCAATTTTCACGAAACTGCCCCCCGCCACTTAGGGGGTGGAGATTTTTTTTATTATCAGATTCTCTTTGAGCAACCTTAAAAACCCCAATATACCAATTTTCACAAAAACTGCCCCCACCTCTCAGAGGGTGAAATTAGAAAAATTTTATTTTAAGATTCAATTTTAGAGACCTCAAAAAACCCAATATATAAATTTTCAAGAAAACTACCCCCTGCCACTCAGGGGGTGGAGCCCAGGGTGGAGTAAGATTTTTTTTATTATCAGATTCACTTTCAGCAACCTGAAAAACCCCAATATACCAATTTTCACGAAAACTACCCCCACCCCTTTGGAGTGGTTTGAATTTTTTTATAATCAGATTCACTCTCAGCAATTTCAAAAACCCCAATATACCAATTTTCACAAAAACTACTTCCCGTCCCTCAGGGGGTGGATTTAGAATTTTTTTTGTTATCAGATTCACTTTCAGCAACCTTAAAAACCCCAATATACCAGTTTTCACAAAAACACCTTCCCCCAGGGGGCGAAATTAAAAAAAAATGTTATCAGATTCATATTCCCCCAAAAACCCCTATATACCAATTTCGAAGAAAATATTGAAAATATTAAAAAATATTTACCCCCTTACCCTCTCGGGGGTGGAGTTCTAAAAAATGTATTTTTCCCCATTTGCCCCCCTTGCTGCACTTAAATGTTCACCAAAAACAATCCCGATCGTGAACTTTTGGTAATACACATGTACACTGATAAAAGAGTTTATTTGCGTCAACTAAATATTTGGTTGGATATGGTCAATTAAATTATTTGGTTGGGACAAATAAATTTTATTTGAGTCAAATAAATATTTAGTTCATGTAAACAAATATTTTAATTGCAAAATGATTTATTAATGGGAACAAAATAATTTATTTGGCAGAAATAAAATTTATTTGACTCACATAAAGTTTATTTGTCCCAACCAAATATTTAATTGGCCATATCCAACCAAATATTTAGTTGACGCAAATAAACAGTTTTATCAGTGTATGCCAAATTTTAAGTCTCTAGCTTAAGGCGTTCTTAAGTTATCGTGCACACAAAATTTCCCGGACAGACCGATCGACTGAAATTTTTTTTTGCTCGAAATTGATTTATATCGACATAAAACGTCATAAAACGCAAAAATATGCAAAAAAAACATTTTGAAAATTTTTGCACGAAATTTTGAAAATTTTTAAATAGGGAAAGCAAAAAAAGAAAACTCATACTATCTGTCTATAACGCGAGCGCAAGATTTTTTAGCTCTTAGTCAAAGCTTAAACGCATTTTGCCGTTAGTTATATTCGAAACTTGGTCTAGCGCTCAAAGCGGCGGACTAGCGACCACGTTGTATTACCGGTCCGATACGTACACGCATTTATACGTACACCAGCAATACGCTCTGAGTTGAAAAGTTTTTAAAAAATGTTGTTTTTAGGAAGTAATAATATAAAAAATAAAATGTAAAATAAAGTGGACTTTGAAAAGTGAATTTTATTTTTGTTGGAGAAAAAAAAAACACTAATAAGGTCAGATTTTTTTCTTTGAAAATAAAAAAAAAATATCAAAAATAGAAAAAATTGAGAAAAAATATTTAAAATAAAATCTTTTAGCAAAAAAAATGAACCGACTTCTATGTATCTAAAAAGTAAAAAATAAAAAATACTTAAGTCGGTGCCAATTCCAAAATTCCCTAAATTAATTACTAACAATTATTTTTTTATTATTTTATTATTGGCTGCTGTGAAATTGACACCGACTTAAGTATTTTTTATTTTTTAGATACATAGAAGTCGGTTCATTTTTTTTTTGCGAAAAGTTTTTATTTTTTACTTTTTAGAGACACAGAGCATGTAGATTTGCAACGCCATCTAAGCTAAATTAAAGTTGTCCTTCCATCTCGGCAAGCTGCTGACGTCAAAACGCACTGTTAGTGCGTTGTGACGTCATTGTCTTAAATATAATTACAAGTCCAAACCAAGTTTAGCGTCATTTAAAAGATTTTTAGTCTGCCGTAATATTTGAGTGACCCCTTAATCAAGATATCTGAGTTATCCGATATTTCTTTAAAAATTTGGTTTGTATTAGAACTAAATTACGCCGTTTTTAAGTGAAAGTGCATTAAAATGATTAGATTTATCTTAATTATTCGGCTTACCCGGAATTATCCGAGCGTTAAATTAAAACGGGACCACCTCATGAATGCCCTCTTTAAGTTGCAAAAAGTTTCATCAAATCCCTTTCATTCTTTCCAAAGTTAGGCGGGAACAAACATAAAAAAAAACAAAGTCACACGTCGAATTAATAACCTCCTCTTTTTTGGAAGCCGGTTAAAAATAAAACGAAATCAAAAATAGAAAAAATTGAGAAAAAATATTTAAAAAAAGTAAAGAAATAGTGTTTACCCTTTTAACCTCGATCTTTACTAAAAACAGCCGAGATGGCCAAAGTCCTTATCTCGAGTTATCCGGGCCACAAATACCCTGACAGACAGACCAACAGATAGAAACCTAAAAGAAAGCAATATTTTTTTTTATTGTTTTTAATTTTTGATATGAGATAGATATAAGTTGACGTAAGTTGAGTATTTGACATGTAGAATTCTCGCATTTTGTAAGAAAACTAAAACACCAAGTACCCACTGCAGTAGTAAGAGTAACTTTTATCTCGTATTGCATACCGGGTGAGTTTTATTAATGTCCACCCCTAAAATTAAGATGATTGATCTTCATCCGATAAAAATTAAACTTTGGTGTAAAAGTGGCATAAATATTATTTTTAAATGTAATTTTTTTCATTTTTGAATTCAGCCAAAAATTGTATGTTAAAATAATTGATTGTTTTTTTTTTACTTTTAGTTTTTTCGTTTTCATTTTTATCGTATAAAAACGAAATACTCATAATTTACCTTCTTTTTACTTACTTCTTCAAAGTAAATTATAAATTTGGAATAAGAAAAATAGCGGAAAAATACTCTACAAATAAAGTTTGCATGGACATAAAAAAATTGGAGTCTTGGATAAAAACCCGTTTTTTTTAGATCTAATTTGCTGTCACTAATTAAGATTTAATATTAGTTTTATATTATTTTAAGCTTAAGTAAAAACAAGGTAAATTATGTATATCTCGTTTTTATACGATAAAAACGAAAACGAAAACGAAAAAAAAAATAAAAATAAACCATCAGTTTTTTATACATACATAAAATTTTCGGCTGAATTCAAAAATGTAAAAAATTAAAGGGTGTTACATTAAAAAAAACGTTTATTTTTTATTTCACTTCCGGCAAATCCGGAAGTGAAACAAAAAAAAATAAATCGGCCATTTTATAGCCAATGTAAAATTATATAAATCACCAAAGCTTCGTTTTCATTGAATAAAGATTAATCTTAATTTTCTTAAAACTCACTCCTGGTATACAGGGTGGTCCATTTATCATGGCAATCCTTAATATTTTAATAACTGCTAGATATATCGCACCCGTTACAGAACAGTGTCATAACACAAAATGTTGAAAAATGTGTTTTTAGTGTATTATTACTGCTCTTATTGAGTTTACGAATTTGTATAACTGGCATTTTACATATAACTATGCTAGTTAGAAATATACCAGTTATGCAGATCGGTAGACTCAATAAAAGCAGTAATAATACACTAAAACAAATTTTTCAATTTTGTGTATAATAATAATAATAATCTTTATTGGTGCTAGCACAATTACAAAATTGTTTACACAAGTCAAAGTGTCAATAAATAATTCCCCTAGTTCCTGAGGCACTGCAGAAACTCCTCTGCGCTGTAAAAGGCCTGAGAAAGTAGCCATTTTTCGATCCAGGTTTTAAATGGGTTCAAGGGCAAATCTTTAATATTTTTTGGTAAATGATTGTAATAGGCAATGCCATAGTAGTTTGTGCCATTTCTACTGGAGCGAAGCCTTAGAAATTCCATTCTTATTTTATTTTGAGTGGTAGTGCGGTAATTATGATGAAGAACTATTTATTTTGTATAAGTGAATATTTTCATGAATATAAATTAAGCAATGTAAAAAATATAGTGACGGCAAAGTTAAAACTTTATATTCAATAAATTTGCTTCTGACATCATCCTGATAGCCTATCTTACCTATGATGCGCATGACTTTTCTTTGAAGTCCAAATATTCTTGACATAAAAGAGGCATGACCCCAGCTTATCAGACCATATGCCATCTGAGCTGAGAAGAGCGCATGGTATGCTGTTAAGAGTATATTTAAGCTTACATAGAAAAAACGGATTCCTTGAACCAAGGACACGTGTCTTTGTATATGTTCAAAGCCATATTCTCTTGTTTCAAGGCTGGCATTTTCTTGAACCAAAGTCAATGTCTTTGAATAAAAAGCACGGGTTTTGGAATAAAAATCCGCACTTTTTATACAAGGACATTGACTTTGGTTCAAGAAAATGACAGCCTTGAAACAAGAGAATATGGCTTTGAACATATCCAAAGACACGTGTCCTTGGTTCAAGAAATCCGTTTTTTCTATGTACTGTACCAGAAAGCTGCTTAATTAAATACACATTTTTATTTAGTTTTTTTGCCAGATATTCAATATGTTGAGACCAGGTGAGTTTTGGGTCTAAATATACGCCCAAAAACTTGGCCTTTTCAGGATTTTCAAAATTTTCTGTCAGTCTGTATGACACTGTTCTGTAACGAGTGCCAATATCAAAAAAAAGTTTTAAACAAAAGAGCTTGATGGAAGCACAAAATAGTGTATATTTGATATGTTTAGTAACTTGTTTTGCCAGCCGTCATGTACTACTTGTGGTACACAACGTCGCCAACGTGCCAAAACTTATTATTTTTTTACCATATAATTTTTAATAATAATAATAATAAAAAATGAGCGTCATGTACTTCTTTACTAGGGTTAGATGTAAGAATAGACGTCTCCTTATTGGTACTCAAAAAATAATTATCAAAAGCCGCAAATGGGTGAACTAAATCTTGCACTAAACGAATTTATTGTAAAAATTTAATATTATGTTGCTCAATAAAGACCTTTATTATCATTACCCTATGAAAAATGACCAATAGAAATCAAATACAAACCAATAGAAATTTGTATTGGTTTTTATTGGTCTCTATTGGTTTTATTGGTCTTTATTGGTATTAAAATTAAACTCTATTGGTTTATATTGGTCTGTGTTGGAAAAAATTTTTACTGGTTATTACCAATACAAAACGTATTGGTCTGTATTGGTTCTTTTCCAAAATATATGTTATTTTATTGGTATGTATTGGTTTAAATTGGATATTATATTTATTGGTAAATACCAATACAAAACTTATTGGTCCGTATTGGTTTATTTAAATATTTTTTTTAATATATATTGGTATCTAATGGTTTATATTGGACTTTATATTTATTGGTAAGTACCAATACAAAAACCTTATTTTTGTATTGGTTTGTATTGGTTTATATTTGACCAAATATCGATATTATATTTATTGGTAAATTCCAATACAAAAACTTATTGGTCTGTATTGGTCTTTTTTAAATATTTTTTTTTATATTGGTATCTAATGGTTTATATTGGATATTATATTTATTGGTAAATACCAGTACAAAAACCTTCTTTTTTGTATTGGTTTATATTTGACGAAATATCGATATTATATTTATTGGTAAATACCAATACAAAAACTTATTGGTCTGTATTGGTCTTTTTCAAATATTTTTTTTATATTGGTATCTAATGGTTTATATTGGATATATATCGGCTATAAAAAATGTCTTCTCTACCTTGGTATATAATTACTATTATTATTTAAAAAAAAAATAGTTAACAAATCACATGACTTTTAAGTTTGTTTGTTGCATGTGATTTTTTTGCAGCAAATTGTATATGACCTATATGGGTCATATATATTCGAAAAATATTGTACTGGAAAATTCCAATTGAATCTGACATATATAACGTTGTATTGGTTATTTCCAATAAGATACATTTTATCTTTATTGGTCCGTATTGGTACATTATTGTACCGGTAAAATCCAATATAAACCAATATACCAACTTCTACAAATTATATTGGTAATTTCCAATAAGATACATTGTATGCCTCTCTATTGGTCTGTATTGGTCTCTATCGGTTATTTTATTGGAAAGCCCATTATAAACCAATAGAAAACGACTTACACAAGATTGTATTGGTAATTTCCAATAATACGTTTTTCGAGTCTCTATTGGTTTTTTTTCGGTTTGTATTCGGTTATTGTACTGGTCTATATTGGAGTTTACCAATAGAAACCGACTTACGTAAGTCGTTTTCTATTGGTCTGTATTGGTATATACCAGTTCAATAACCGAGTACAAACCTCAAAAAAACCAATAGAAAATTTCTTCTGTTCTCTATTGGTCATTTTTCATAGGGTACTTACGTTTTTGAGAGGCTCGTAAACCAGACCTGTCCAACAATTACGATCTTTCTGACTTTTGCTCACAAATAACTATAAACTACATTGACCCAGAAATCCTGGGCCAGAATATAAAATGTGGCTCCCTTTGTACAAATACTATCAGTGGAAACAAACCTGCCACCATTTAATAGAAGCATGCTAAAAAACAAGCCGTTTTAATTAAACATTCCACATATATTTAAAATTCCTTATAAAATACTGACTTGTAATGATGATTTATGTGTTATTTTCGTTGTGTACGATCTGTTTTTAAATAAAATAATTTAATTTAAATTTAGAAACAGAAATACAATATAAAGAAATACATTTGCTACAGAAATAAAGAAAAAAACATGGGAATTTTAATTAAATCAGTTTAATTCAATACAGTATGTGTAAATCAGATCTCCCCATATTAATGTTAACTAGAGCTAGAAATACGGAACTGCGCGTCGAGCGCGCTCCTAGATTTAGTGGAAAGTATTATGTGGTACATACGAACTGAATAGCTTGGTAACAGAGCCTCAGTTTGCTTTCGAAAAATCGTGCAGAGATTTAAAACGTTGTCATTTTATGATCCTATCTGGACTTTTCATGTACACGTACTGTATTATTATAATCATAAATAATTTGATTATAATCGTTTAAAGGTGTTAAAATAAAAATTATGATTAATTAATTATACAGGGTTATTCAGAAATAAGTTCGAGAAATTTAAGCGGTGATTCTACGTTAAAAAATATGAAAAAAAGTTTCTATAAAGGGTAGTCCGGAAATGAGTCCTAAGGGAGCTACGATCCTTCTAAGGGTATATCTAAAAAGTAGTTTTTACTTCATTTTTGTGGAACCCTATAAGCCACAGTTACAAATTTTTGCGCATGCCTTCACATTTATAAAGGCTATTATTTCATGTAATTTTTATTTGGTAATTTTATCCAGGGACGTGCAAATGGGCGGGGGGCGATGTCACTTTTATGCCCCATACTTTTTTATCTGTAGATTTTTTGACATTTTCTCAATAAAATATTATTTTTTAATTAAAAATAAATAAAAAAAAGGTACCTACTTTTTACGTAACACCGTACGGCCAACCGTTTTCGAAAAAAATGCAATTAAAGAGGCAATTTCAAGGTCTGAGCATCAAAAATAGAATCTAAAAAATGCGCCAAAACACTTTTCAAGGGACCGTAGCTCCCTAAAAAGCGATTTGTGGATATTTGTGTATGGGAAGTTTTTGTTATAGTTTTTAATGTAGAATCGCCCTGCAATATTAAAATTTTATTGGTCCAAATTTTAGTTTATTTTAGAGCAGTTTAAAACAAAAAATAGTCAAAAAAAAATGTTTTGCCACATTAGGGTGGTTCAAAATTGTTGAAAAAATCCGATTTCGCTGAAATTTGGCATAAAGGCTTCTTTTGGTAATATTAATACGGACCAATATCCAAAAAACTTAAAATTCAAAATGGCGGAATAAATATGGCTATTTATCTTTTTGTTGCAAAAAAAATATTAAAAATTGGCAAAATATGAGTAATTTTTCTATTCTATGTATATTAAAATTAAAAGAAAAATCGTTTTAAAAAACATGCAAATTGGTCCCAGAAAAAAGTGACAAAAGTCTGATTTTTTGCATGCCATTTTTGCACCACTGATTACGAAAAAAATAGTGAAAAAATAAAAACAAAATTGCGACATTAGGGTGGTTCAAAATATTTAAAAAATGTCCGATTTAGCTGAAATTTGGCACCAAGGATTCTTTTGGTAATATTATTACGGACCGATACCCAAAAATTTAAAATTCAAAATGGCGGAATAAATATGGCCGATTTATTTTTAAAATTTTGTCAAAATTAACGAAAATAGGCACAAAACAAACAAAAATTGAGAGATTCAACCCAATCTGTTATGAGTTATTTTCTTTATATATATACTAATTACTGTAAAAATTTTATGATTTTCTACTGGCTCGTTTTTTTTTTTAATTTTGAAAAAAAATATGCAAAAATGAGCGGTGCAAAAAAATGGCCCTATTAAAAAAAGCTGACTTTTGTCAAATTTTTTTCTCTGGGACTACTGTGCAGTGTAGAAATACTGCGACACCATTAGCTAAATTGCCATAATACAGTGCTTGTCTAAAGTCGCCCCCGCTCTTTAGCTTTTCTACTGCTTAAGATATAAAACACGTAAATAACAAACAAAAAGCCAAATAACGTTTTGGTATATATTTGATAGGCAGGGGGCAAAGGGGAAACATTTTTTTAATGGAAAGAGATCATGTCATACATTATTTTAATGCTTAATTAATAGGCCTAGGCTAGTGCGCGTACCACAATGTAAAATATGCACAATTTATTGGTATACTTAGGTACTATTAAATTGGATAATCCTGGTCATAAAACATTGTATATGTTAAAATAAACATTACCCACAACAAATTCAATAAATTAAATGAATTCAAGATTAAAATTAAACTTTCACGTTAATCCAGTTTACGTAAACTAAATGTTAAAAACAATACTCGACCGCATGTACACTGTTGTATACAGGGTCAGATTTCCAATTAGGCAATACCAGGCAATTGCCTAGGGTACACTATGGGCCAGAATTTTTCTTGCGCGGTTAAAATTAACGAAAATTTATTTGTCGAAAAAAAAATACTTATTTGTGGGCAGCCGTTCAAACAATAAAAGTCCAAATAAATGTTTTAATTTTTTTGAAGATTCTTTTTAATTGTTAAAATTGAATTTGCTAAATTATGGCTACTACGTTTTTTCAACTTAAAAAAAACCAAAAATGCTATAATTTTTTAACGAAGAAAGATAGGACCTATGTTTATATAAACATTTTTTCATGAAATTAGATCTACTTTTCCTAGCCAAAGTTTGTAAACGGGCTAATAAATCACCCTGTATTACGTAAAAAAATGCCTATGCATTTATATTACCACTGTATATTAGGCTGGGCCGAAAAAATTTTTTTGGTCACCGATTTTTTAAAAAATTGGTTAAAATCTTTATTCTGGTCCGCTAAGTGGGTTATAAAAAATTCAGATCAATTAAATGGTCAGAACCCCAATTTTGGGGGTCTAACCGCCAAGATTTTGCGTTTTAAAATAAAATGTTTATAAATATTATGTATGTGTTGTTAAACGAGACGACAGCTTAAGTTATGACGCTAAAAGGTTTGGATGTTATGTTACCTAATACTTAAAATAAATAATAATTATAAATATACTTAAAGTTTTAGGGGGGCTATCTATAAAATTCATAAAAATTTAGGTAAAAAAAAAATATTTCTTAGTACACCTTAATAATTTTTTTTGACCAAATTCAAAAAGATAGGGGTCTAAAAAGTTTCTAACTGGAAATTCAATTAAACCTGCAGAGACTCAGTTGCCAATGTGTGGTAAAAGGCAAAGATCATACCAGTTCGGGTCGAAGCTTCGCAAAGGCGGACCCCTTATACGAAAGAAGCAGGGGTATGAATCACTGCAGGTTTTATTGAATTTCCAGTATTTACAACAAAATTGGATGATTTTAATAAAACTTTCACCGAAGTTCATTGGGCCACGTCGGAAATATCCGAAAAAAGTATCTTATACTGGCATTTAAGTAAATTTATCAATAAAAACATTTATTTTAAAAACGATTAATATTTTCTTTAGTTTTTAGTTTAAATTTGGCAATATCTAGCCCTTCCTACACTCTTAAAAATATATACAGGGTGTCCCAGCTTCCTGTCAAAGTGAGATATTGACTATTCCATATATTTTATGTTTTTTTGCAAATATCTCCAAAACGATTTACTTTAAGTATATGAACCCGATACTCATTTAAAAGAGAATTTAATTTTCTATTTAAAATAAAAAATATTAAGGGTATCATTTAGAAAAAGTGATTTAAGGGCATTTGATTTTCTTCAATTTTGTATAGATCTCTGGGACATTTGTATATATGTTTGAGATAACATTGTTTTTAAAGAAAAGAATAGGCCTTCCTTAAAGTTAACCCAAATCTTTAAAATCATAACTCTAAAACGTTGGGAGAAACGATTTTTTGACCATTGTTTGATTATGGCAATTTTTTCATTAAAATCGAAATAACTATTGGAGATATATATAGGTTGTTACATATACATACAAAGATTTGGAATTACATGCAGAATTTAAAAATCATAAAATATACAGTGTTCGAATATTTCCGACGTGGCCCTAACTTTAGGTCCAAGGGAACGTTCAAGTATTACGTAACGCAAATTTTGATCATTTTGGACCCCCACCCTCCCCCTGTAACGCTATTTTCCTATACCATTACCATGGGCGAACACTCCATTATATATTAAAAAGTCCAGCCTACTGTCCATAGAGCATACCCTAAAAATATTAAGGGTCTTAAAAAATATTCATAAACCCAACTATTTATGTGGAAAAAGTATCATCTATATTTTTCCATTACCATCAAGTTACATTTTCATCCTACCTACATACTCTGGGGCTAGTATCTATAAATTCAAATATTGAAAATTGACGAAACTCATTTTCAGATAAAATTTAAATTTTGCTGACGAGTTTCTTTACAACATAACCATTTTATAAAATAATTCAATAAGTTTATTATTTTTAAATTAGGGCCTAATTTTATTAGGTACACTGTAAGTTTTTATCAAATTTTTAAAATATACTTTTGACAAGACCCATTTTCAAAATTACAGAAAGCCTTTTTGCGTTTTGTGACGTTTTATGTCGATATATATCAATTTCAAGCAAAAAAAAATTGTCGCTCGGTCGGTTGATCGGTCTGTCCGAGAAATCTTGTGGGCACGATAAATTAAGAACGCCTTATGCTATAGACTTGAAATTTGGCACGCAGATATGTTACTAAAAGTTCTAGCTCGGGATTGTTTTTGGTAAACATTGGGGTGGGGCAAGGGGGACAAATACAATAATTTTTCACAAAAATGTGAAAATTGCTATATAGGGGTTTTTAAGGTTGCTGAAATTGTATATGATAATAAAAAAATCTAACTGCCCGCGGGGGTGAGGGGGTAAATACTTTTAAATATTTTCAATATTTTCGTCAAAATTGGTATACAGGGTGCCCGTTTTTTGAGCTCAAGCATAAGTTTCTCGGTTATTATACATAAGAGATACAAGATCGGTGAAATTAGAAAAAAAATGAGCATTTTTATGCTGATCAATAATGTGAAAGAAATTTTTTTAATTTTTTTTTGTTTTTTAATTATTGTATTTATTATTATAAAGTTTCGTTTTTATTTTTTTGACCGAAAACCGAAAAAGGCTGATGATAATCCAAATGCCGAGCTCACGCATGTGCGTAGGTGGCAATGTCAGATTGACAATATTTACAGCTTCAAGTCTAACCTCCGTTAATTTAATTGCTTCGTCATTTCCAAAGCTGCGCAAAAATAATTTTTTTAATTTCGCTCAAAATTTAACACTTGATCGTCTCGTGTGATACATCATAGTAATCAAAATAAAAAAACGAACATTTTTTATTTTTTTTGCAATATTTAAAAAAGAAAAAATGATAGGTCAAATTTTCTTTCAGATTATTGATCAGCATAAAAATGCGCAACCTTTCATAATTTACCGATTTTGTATCTCTTATAATAACCGAGATATAGAGGTTTTTGGGGACGACAGAACTGAATTTGATAATAAATTTTTTCCAATTCTACCCCCTAAGGGGTGGGGGGTAGTTTTTGTGAAAATTGGTACATAGGGGTTTTTGAGGTTGTTGAAAGTAAATCTGATAATAAAACATCTATTTAACGCGCGGAGGTGAAAATAGGGAAATCGATTTTACTGGGCAGTGTATTTTTACTAATTGTGGTATATTTTTTAATATTAAACCAAATTTAAAATCTTCAACCTATGTCCTAGCCAGAAAAACTATTTTCACTTATTTTAAAATATAAATAATAAAAATATAAAAATATGAGATAAAACAAAAGAAATAAAGTTAAAATATACTTCTGCGCTAAATCGCAGTCTAAAGGAACTAGGGCCCTCACGTGATATCACACTGTTTCTGTTTTTTTGCATAGGGCCATTTTCAAAAAAATTGCATTACGGTATTTTCCAAAAATGTTCGATTTATTATAAAGACCTCTTGTTAATCTTAATGTAAACCAATACCCAAAAACTTAAAAGTTAAAGTTTTCCTATCGCACCATAGCACAGTGGTCCCAGAAAAACAGTGACAAAATACTGTTTTTTTTGCACAGTGTCAGGATTTGCATAGCTGATTACGAAAAAAATAGTGAAAAATGTGAATTTTTTTGCTTGATTCAGAATTATTCAAAAATATCCGATTTAGCTGAAATTTAAAATAAAGGCTTCTTTTTTTGAACCACCCTAATGACGCAATTTTTTTTTCAGATTTGTCACTATTTTTTTCGTAATCAGCGATCCAAAACATGACACTGCAAAAAAAAACAGAATTTTGTCACTTTTTTTCTAGAACCACTGTGCTATAGGAAGGCTTTAAAAAAGTTTTTAAATGTAGGCTTGTGTTACCGTTAAGGCTACTTGTGTGCCAAACTACAGGTACACCTACTTGCTAGGTGTTATAGTTCTTGAGTTAAAAGGCTGTGACAAATGGACAGACGGACAGACAATTAAGCGATCCCATTGAAGTTCTGTTTTTCATTTATGAGTTACGAATTCTGAAAAAGGTTGATTTTCTTAGTGTAAAATGTTATAAATGACAAGAAATATTTTTTTAATAAATTATGTGAGATAAGAAACCTTTCTAAATTATAATCCTGATTAAAGGGGAAATATAAATTGCTCAAAATCAATTTAGTGTAATTTTTTTACAATTCACGCCCTAAATTTTGAAGTATATACTGTCTTTTAATTTTGCTAATTTAAGGTAATCTGTTTTAATTTTGTTAATTGTACTTTTAATACAGCTCTCGACATCCCTACTCTTTCTGATTAGGATGCGTTTTTAAACTCTTTAAAAAGTTTTATTTCAATGGAAAAAATATTCTTAAATTAACATCTAAATACGGTATATACCAAATAAATTTACTATATTTTCCTAAAACAGAAAAATGAAAAATAAAGTTCTCCGACTCCGATTTCTAATGTGTCCGCTCTACACATAGTTCCTCAGGAAAATTCCCAAAATTCCAAAGGTTCATATTTGTGGTTTTCTTCGTAATGCAAATAGATTTTACAAACGGATTAGCTAGGTGAAAAATAGTATTAAATTCAATGTTTAATTGTGGATGATCAGCGATTGGTTAAAGTCTAGTTCATCCTGAAGAAATGTTAAGCCTTTATCTCCCTAATATGAACACTGTGAGTGGTTCTACAATTTCCAGACCGTCCTCTAAAAGAATTCAACATCCGTTTCTTTCGTCAATTTAGTTCATCTAAATTTTCCTGGGAAACTATGTGTTCGCTGCCTACTGGACGGCGTTTAGAACCAAAAAAAGTGGAGTCTGTTTGACTCCACCCCACCGGTTACGGGTTAACATTCTACGAGTTGTTATACAGGGTTATTCTTTTAAATAGTACACCCACTGTAACTTTTGAACGGGATGAAATATTAACTTTATATTTGAGATATGCATATCACATAACAAAAACTATAATTTGTAATATTTTTAATTTTTTTATTCTTTAAGACGGCGCCAGGTGGGCAGTGGTGGACAATATTTTAAATGCCATCCTAGGTCTTGTGATAGGTCATTTTAAAAAGCTTAAAATTCTATAATTAACCATGTAACTATTTAATTTTAATTTTTTTTCTTCAAAATTTATGAAATTTATTATTTTTGAAAAATTAAGTTTTTAAATTTTGCGCAAAATGGCCCAAATAGTTAATACGTGATGTATTACCATGTTAATACTAATTATTTATTATTTCCATGTAAAAATTTTAATATTTATGGGGGGGGGTCTGGCCAAAAGTGACGTCACCTTTAAAAATTGTGTACGTATTTTTAAACAATTTTAGTGAAAATACTTATAGTAGAATTTTTATAAAAAACTACGACATAAAAGACTAGAGTAAATATTACTTTAGGCGTCGCTCTACCAAAAATTGTAATTATTTTTTCCCTATTCCTTAAAATAATATTTAACCACCAGGAGCTCTGGGCCTAAAGGGCCTCTTCAAAGCTAAGTTGTACCCAAGATTTTGCTTTATTTGTTGATTTATTGTTATAACCTATAGGTTTAAAAGTTTTAAAGTATATTAAACCCGTATTAAACTTTTTATAATTTTTATATATTTTTTTTAAATAAAATAGTTTAATAGTATAGTTCTTTAATCTTTAGTTCCTAGTATATGGAAAATATTATTGCTTAAATGAGATCCTATTTTTTTTGTCCGTAGACGATTTTTTAAATAAAAGAAAATAGTAAGTCTATTATTATGGGACCATATCTAAAAAAATAAGCGCAATGGGGGGGGGGGGCTGCCAAAAGATGAAGTCATTTCTTTGTATTTTATAGGGGGGTCTAGGCAAAAGTGAACAGTCCCTGTATATGTAACCGATATTTTTCCGACCTTTCGACATTTCCTTTTTATTTAGCATGTAGTGAAGAGAAAATAAATATCACATCCCCATCTATCCGGATTTTTCCGGGTCGAGTACGGTAATTGGACATACTGGTCGATTAAAATAACGAACTGCAGTACATAAAGTAAAATAGTCAGCGACAGGTGTTTCATAATGTCGCCCCTTTATAATACTATTCACAGCGCTTGCGCTAGAATAGCACTATTCGGTAGTTTCGAATTTTCAAAAATTTTCAAAAATCGTTCTAGACAAAAAATTCTTGGATATAGATTTGTTTTGTGAAAGAATAAGCAACTTTTTTTTAAATATCCGTTTGTCCGATGTCACGATAACTCAAGAACGAATAATCCAACGAACTATAAACTCTTCCCTCTAGAATAGGCATTTCATTCCTTAAAACGTTGGCAACATAAACATTCGTCTGTCCTACTCGGACATCTTTGTTCTAACAGGAACAACAATACCAGTTACTGGTAATTGTTATTGTTCAGGCCTGAATATAACTACTATTTGTTTACAAACAAACCGAGATGTTGGCGATACTTTATTTTAACGGTATGCGTATTCTAGAAAGAAGAGTTATTAGTTCGTTGGAATAATCCGATCGACATAAAATTTTCAGGAAAAAACAATTTCTACGAGGGGAAGATCTATTTAAAAGTAATCCCACCAAAAACAAAAAACTTATGGGGGTTAATCTTTTAAGAAATCGAAAAAAGCTGAAGAAAATTCTGATTAACGTAACTTTTTTAGAAAAAATTACTTTTATTATATATAATACATAGCTCACGGTGCTTTTTTAATGGTATTTTTTGTTTTTTTTTACCCTGAAATTTCTTTACCATTCGATAGTACCGTCCATTTATATGATTTTCAGCAAAAATTAAAAAATCTACCGAGCGCTTCGTTTTTTATTAAAAAAAAAATAAATGCTAAACGAGCTGCGAAGAGTAAAACAAGTCGTGAACATATGAAATGCTACATAATCCATTATATACTATTCACAGAATGGTATATTGCATTTTTCCAAATTCTTGGAAAAAAAACTTAAAAAAAAAATTCAAAATTTTTTTTTATTTGTTGCAAAAAAAGAAAAAAAAATAAAAATTGTTGAATTTTTGTTTTCAAATTTTTTATTTTTTAATAATTGGAAAAATGCAATATGTGTAGTATATAATGGACTTTTAACATTTATTTTTTTTTAATAAAAAACGAAGCGCTCGGTAGATTTTTTTAATTTTCGCTGAAAAGCATATAAATGGACGGTAGTATCGAATGGTAAAGGAATTTCAGGGCTTCGAAACAAACAAAAAATACCCCCAAAAAAGCACCGTGAATTCTTTAGGTTCTTTATCAATTATTTTATTTTTATATCTATTTAAATCATATACGGGGATAAACTTGACAACCTTGTAAAAACTAGTGTTGGCCACTTCAACACTTTTCCGTCATCAAGTAGAGGTACTGTTTGTTATTGTATTTTGGAATTACCTAATCGATAATCGGATATTTAAGGGTACGGAATACTACGAGGGGTTTATTTATTGAAAAAAAGTGTACAAGGATTGTGAGAATCAAAGGATTGTGGAAGATTGTCAAAGATTGTCAAAACGATTGTACAAAGTTTTAATGAAGATTGTTAAAGATTGTGGGAAGATTTCAGATGATTGTGGAAGATTGTAGATGATTGTGAAGGATTCTGGAGGATTGCAGATGATTGTGAAAGAAGGAATTGTCAAGGATTGTAGAAGATTGTTGGATAGGTGTACAAGAATTGTACAATAAATAAACCCCTTGGAATACTAGGATGGGTTAGGTCTTCTACAGTCCTGAATCAGGGTTATTAGTACGGTTCCCGTAGTGGTTCGGGTAAATATTTTAAATATTTCTACTCTGGTAGTTAGCTAAATAAGGTACGCCTTATTTTAAACTTTTTTTTATTTAGTTATTAAATTATTTTGAAACTTCGTAAATTACAACGTAATACAATAACAACTTTTTATGCAATAACAACTTTTTATATAAAACATAATAAATATTGCCTTTGTCACTTACAAGTTTTTTCTTAGTATAAGCTAAAGTTAAGCAAGTTTTAATTAAAAAACAGATCCACGATGTATTAATACAGGGTGATCAGTAACTGGCATGCCAAAATTTAAGAGGTGATTTTACATCCAAAAGTATGAAAAAAAGTTCATATAAAGGTTGGTCCGGAAATGAGCCCTAAGGGAACCACGACCCTTCGAAGATGGTCATATTGAATGGGGAACAAAAAGAGCACCAATAAAATTTTAATGCTGCAGGGTGATTCATCATTTACCTAAATTTAATAATAGTAATAGCCTTTTAAAAAGTAACATTTTTGGTGGCTTAGAATGTTACTTCCTCTTTATTGCACTTTTTTAAAACGGTTGCTCCTACAGTATTACACTATACGACATTTTTTATGTATTTTTACTCTAGGAATCTATATTTTTTACAAAAAATTAAAAAAATACACATAAAAAGGTTTGGGGCAAAAATGTGTTAAGCCTCACACATTTTGTCGGCCTAGGCACGCCTCTATAACTTAAAAAAATAAATTAAGATAAACTAATTGAACTTATTAATGCACATGCAAAATCTCATGTCTTCAGCTTGTTTATTATTATACTATTCACATTGCAAACGCTAATACGGTAGTTTCGAATTCCCAAAATAGCCAAAAATAAAACGTCCTGGACAAAAAATTCATGGATACAAATGTGTTTCATGAAAAAATAAGAAACTTTGAAAATGTCCGTCTGTCTGTCTTTCCGTCCGTCCGTCCATCTGTATGTCCGTCCGATGTGAGGTTTTCTGTTAATACGATAACTTAAGAACGACTTATCCGAACGACTCGAAGTTTTCTGGAAAAATCAAGTTCTATGGGGGGAAGATCCCTGTTGCAATATTGTTTTTGAAAATAATCCCCCCAAAAACAAAAAAAGTTATTGGGGGTTAAAATAGTTATTTATAATACAAGGGCGAAAAGTTAAATTTTTTGATTGAGTAGGTTTTTAGAAGCCGAGGGCCGGCCGATAGGGCCGGCCCGAGGGTAATAAGCCTACGAAATCGAAACTTAACTTTTTGCCCGTGTATTATACAATATTTTTTATTCGATTGTTACTAATTATAATAAATTATTACTGTCTTATTACTTATCTAGTTATCCATTTCAAATTGCTGTCCAGTCAAATCGCTACAAAAACAATTGAATCGTTTCTTTTGCTTGCGGTTTCATTTTTAAATTTAAAAAGCTATAGCTTGGTGATTAATTTCTGTTAAAATGTGTCTCGTGAAAATAATACTTGTGAAACCGTTCTATAAATATTATAAATATTGAAAGTGATTTTACAATTAAAATTTTGTGTTTTTAATTTATTTTAGTGGGTGAATACAGATTAATCAGTTGACATATATTTTGAGGTTATGTTATGGAATTTTTTTTATTTTGTATGAATTGATTATAATAACTGTATCTGGTCAAAAAGAACATATAGTTTAAGACCAAAAGGTCATATTTCTTTATAAATATTACAGTAAAGGTAAAGCAAGTTCTTTTAAAAAGCTTAAAAATAACAAGTTTTAGTTAGCGGGCAAAAAAAACTTTTTGGCCCTAGGGCCACAAAGTTCAACTTTTCGCCCGTAAAACATGAACAAAAAGTGTCGCTTTTAGAATCAATCGAATAAAAAAGTTTTTTCGGTGTAAGTTGATTTTAATTAAGTAAAGTATAAAACAACAAATATTTCTTTTTCGAAAAGTACCATAAAGAAAAGGATTTAGATAATCTAAGGGATATAAAACAATCTACATATTTAGAATATTTTTTTCTTTTGAAATGTTTGAATGAAACTTTATTTTTTATTATATGTTATCAGCTAGAAGACTACATACCTAGGCATTTAAATGTATAAGATAATTATGTTATTCCGGATGTTTTTCAAAGG
This sequence comes from Brachypterus glaber, assembly GCA_958510825.1. Lineage (NCBI taxonomy): Eukaryota > Metazoa > Arthropoda > Insecta > Coleoptera > Kateretidae > Brachypterus > Brachypterus glaber. The sequence continues at coordinate 9,507,779 of OY294049.1, read as the reverse complement.
TGGCTCGCCCCTAAAACTGTTTTATTCCTAGAGCTCTAGAGATAAAAGAATTGAATTGACAGGGTCACACCCCGGCAGAAATATCCCCCACCTCAGATTTTTTGACGATATTCATAAAATTTCATAAAAACTGAAAAAAAAAACAAGAAAATAATTTTTTTTTACCCTAAAACGAAGTTGAATATTTATTGTTAAATTGTTAACAATCAAGCGAGCAATAGACTTGAACTATAAAGTGCGGTCCAAAAGTCCCCCCCCTCTCTTAACTTTGGAGTTGAGATATCGACTTTAAATTTAGAACTCTTAAATAAGACAACTTAAACTATCTTTTAGCATATATCTGATACTTTCACCTCTTAAAATGTGGGCAGGAGGGTATGAGGGAAAAAAATTTAAATAGAAAGGGGGGTCATGTAATACATTATTTTAAAGCTCAAAAGTTAATAGAAGGGGGCTTACTTTTGGACCGCACTGTATAGTTCAAGTCTATTGTTCGCTTGATTGTTATACATACTATTTAACTTAATATTTAACAATTTAACAATAAATATTCAACTTCGTTTTAGGGTAAAAAAGATTTATTTACTTGTTTTTTTTTTCAGTTTTTATGAATTTTCATGAATTTCGTTACCATTAAAAAAAAGGACAACATATTTCAAATAAAAGTTTTTTGTATCGTAATAGAACTATACACGGAAAAAAAAAATTATAGCTAGGAGCGCTATAACACACATACCAAGCAAATTATAATCGCTTATTATATAAATACAAGGCTTTCTCTTAGAATTATGGCAGTCAGTGTAAAAATTTATATGAAATACTTTAATTGTTTAGTGAATAATAAAATATAACAAATAGTATGGCATTTATAGCTTAAATAGATTTAATTATTGTCCGTGCTAATAATTTTTATAATATAATAAAATTTCTGTAAATTTATAATAGTGCCTGTAATAAATATAATCGTGTCTGTAATATATATAATCGTTTCCAATTTATTTTTAACATTATTAGTTATTGTGTCCCTTATAATCTATAGCTTAAATCACTATAATTTGCCACTGTTACCAAATATCTTATAATGTATAGCGCAGAGCCCACTAATTTCTTTCCGTGTAGAATGAGGAAACGTCAAAAAATCTGAGGTGAAGACACTTTGGGGTGGGGAATATTTCTGCCGGGTTGCAGGGTGTCTATAAGACTATATTTTAAATTATGTCACCTAACGTAATTATTTTTTTGACTTCCGCCTTAACCGGAAACGACCCATACTTTTGATTTTTAAATGGAACACCCTGTTTATTTTTACATATTTGAATTATCCATTAAATTCTAATCTAATTCAACATTGTCAAAATTTTACAGCTTTTGCCGAGGCTTTTACCATTTTTTAAATAAAATTCTGTTTCAGATTTTTTCATCTGGAAGGTCACTAAATCTATTCATTTTGGATCGAATATTGGTAGAAAAATACAATTTATTAAAAAAAAATACTTTTGATTTTACACAAAAACTATAAGCAATAAATTTTTTGATTTTACTTAAATTTTTTGCATTGTTACGTTTATGGCTCATCGATATCACTAGAAAGATTAGTTTTTTCTCTTACATTAATATTTATTTTTATAATCTCTTCATAATAATATACGTTTGTAAAATAATATAGGCCAAGTATTGTTGCAACCGCCTGACACTGGTTCCTTTGACATCGCCGCAAAGCAAATGCAGCCAGACACAAGCGTGCGCGCGAGCCTATTATTATTTTTACAAATTTCTTTTATTTTAAACAGATTATAAAAATAAATATTAACTTTTCAGTGTCATTGTAAAGAAAAATAAATATCTTTTTAGTAATATTAAAGAGCCACACATTTAATTAAGCAAACATTCGAGTAAAAACAATTTTTTTTTCCAAGTTTAGTTTCGGTGTAAAATTAAAAAGTAAACATTTTTTTTTTTTAATAAATTGTATTTTTCTAGCATTTTTTTACAAATTAATTAAATTAATTTTAATTGTTTTATTTTTTACTTTATTATAAATCAAAATTATTATTATTATTATTAAATTGTATAAATTCTAGGCTGAAGGACCCCGGTCGATGGCCATTTGTATGTACAATAAAGAGCTATTTATTATTATTATTATTAAACTTAAACATTTTTTTTATAATTCGTATTTTTCTACTAATATTATAATATAATAATATTATAATATTTGATCCAAAATGATTATATTTAATGATTTTCCAGATAAACAAATCTAAAGCAAAATTTTATTTAAAAAAGGACAAAAGCTGTCAATTTTTGACAAACACTTGAGATGATATACAGAATTTATTAAAGAACTCAAATATGTAAAAATATACGGGGTGTTCCATTAAAAATTCAAAAGTTGGGTTCATTTCCGGTTAAACCAGAAGTGACAAAAAGAATTACGTTAGGTGATATAACTCAAAATATGGGCTTATAGAAAACCTGTAAATTTCATTCTTTTACCTCCAGGAATAAAAAAGTTAAAGGGGCGAGCTATCTTTAAAAAACACCCAGTATTATGTTTACTGTAAATATTATACTATGGAATGCGAAGCCTTATAATGGCTTAATAGTTACTGAATTTTACGAACTGCGAGAATAATTGTTAAATCTGTCACCAGAACAATTATTTATCATATAATTGTATAAATATTTTATATTTATACAACGTAAAAAAAAATAAACACTGCCAATATGTTTTTACATTGCTTCTATTTAAATACTACAACTAAAGCCAACACTGAAATCACGATCCGATTTTATAAAATAGTACATTTCTAACCTAATAAGAAAATGAAACATTTCCAATTCTCCAGATGCTAATTTGGTCTTATTTCAACTAAATAAAAATTTAAATAAGTGGCTTGTTGTTTTTCGTAGAAATAAACAAAAATGTATTTTATTCGAAAAAACCATCCCTGTTTACAGATAAGGCGATAGTTTCGCCATCTATGAGGTATAACCAAAAACATAAAATAGGTTAGATATCATCCAGCATAAGCCGGTGGTTCCCTCTACTACTAGCCCACACAAGTCCTGGACTTAGGGGATGCTTAATTAAGTAGAATAGTACGAGGTTAAACAAACATGTAAGTATACTGGTTGTAAATAAACTATTCCTAATATATTTTTTTAATTGTCTCAAGCCAAATATATTTTCTAACAATTCCAAATTGTATCTACCCAGCCAACACGGTCACGTCAAATTCACGTGAATTTTAGGTCACTAAAATCACAAAATTTACGTAATTATCGACATCAAATACACGTGAGATGACACGTGAAAAAGTACAAACACGTTGTGTTGTGTCAATATGACAAGATATCATATACAATACTTAAATTTTAGTATTTAATATCACAAGTAAAGTATTAAATACCAATCAATCAATAGTTTGTTTGGGTCTTTAAGAGACAGGCGCAGCCTATGGCTCATTTATCTAAAAAAATACTTGATCTGAATTGAAAGTTGGGGCAGTAAGTCTATGCTCACTGATGCGAGTTGCATCTGTCATAATTTAGGGGGGAGTGAGTCTCTGTTCACTGATACGAGTTGCATCTGTCATAATTTGGCGCTGGGGAGTGGGTGGGAGGGGGAGGGGGAGGGATGGGTTAGGGAGAGGAGGGATGTGCGGGAGGAGTGAGACTGGCTCACTGATGCTGGGAATGCATCTGTCCTGTATTAGTGGGTACCATTACTGGTTGAGGACGTTTTTGATCTTTTTGTGAGTGTTGTGTATTTCGTGATCGTAATCTAGAAAGTTTGAAATGAGGGGGTTTGGGTGATCTAAATTGTCTTGTATAAAAGACGTGCTGTAGCGGATGATTTCCGTTTTTAGGAGGGGCATTTCGAGATCTCTGTGTATCTGGTATATTGAATACCAATGGTGGCCATATAAATAAAAAAATTGTATTTACAAATAAAATTCAGTATTAAAAATACAATGACAAGGGCAAAGAAACTAAGAAAAATGGTCCAAAAAGCTACCTTCTTCAAAAAATAAAACCTCCTGATTAAAAATAGACACCAATCATCTTCAGCGATCCTTCTTTTTTTTTAGGGAGTCGAGTAATATTTGTTTTTTTTTAAATGGTAGCAACCAAACTTTTTTTTCTCGACATCACTCACTTTAGAATCTTCCTCAACAAATTTTAGACACACAAAGATCCAAATATATCGTGATATAAATAAAAAATATTATACAGGGTGGCCCATAAGTCACTTTACCATTTAAAAATTAAATAACTTTTTTGTTTGTCGATTTGTTTTATTTCTTTCTTTTACAATGTAGAGTATAGGAAATTGATTTTTTTTGAACTATGCATACAAAATCATGTCTTTTAAAAAAAAATCGGATTTCAACATTTTAGTATTTAATTTTTCGTCCTCGAACCGTGAAATTTCACCTTCAATGTATTTTTCTCGAAAACGGTTAATCCTACAGTATTACACTAAGAGTACCTTTTTTATGTATTTGTACCTAAAGAATCATATTCCAAAAATAAAATTACATAAAAATTGCACAGAAAAAAGTTTGGGACAAAAAACTGATAAGCCCCCCCCCGTTTTGCACACCCCTGGTTAAAATAAGTAGATAAAAATAACATACGAGGATGTTATTAAGATTAGTTTACGTGCTATATCTAAAAGGGTTCCTGAGTTATTAAATATAAACCGAATTTTTCCACTTTCCTTACCTTCCTTACAGCGCAATTTTAGACATATTTTTTTAGGAACTTATTGTCATTTTTTATGGTAACCGCTTAAAATTTCGGACCCTATTTCAAATACACCCTGTATAATACAACTCATCTGAAAATACAATATCAACAACTCATCCGAAAATTATGATTTTATGACCTTTTTTAAAAAAAAAAACCAACGAACGATTATTTTGTTAAAACAAAGAAAAATAGGCTGAAAAAATTATTTCCCACACACCCTGAATATATTATACCTGCTATATCCCGTCAATAATTTTCTACACATTTTTTTGTCAGATAAATGTGATAAATTGAAATACCTTGTATCCATAATGGTTTAAACCGAGGTTTAAACTTTTTAAATAAAACCTAATAGAAATTAATGCGACTTTCGTGACAATGAGGTGTTTCTTAACGAAAATTTAGAAGTTTTAAAAATAGGACTAAGTGCAAGATAAGGTCAATTAAAATTTTCAATTTCGCCTGATGAAAATAAAGTTACTTTTTAAGACGTTAACTTAGGGTTAGTTTACCCAATAATTAACACTTAACTAAGAATTTAACCAATGAAATAAAGCGACTTTTATTATTATTATTATTATTTATAATTAAAGTTGCTTGGGGTTCCACATATACAAAACTGTTTAGAATTGAATACGGTAACAAACTGTCAGTGTAGTTTATACATCCTTTATGATATGTAATTACATTTTCAAAAAAATGTCGTAAGCCTATTAACGTAGCACCCTTATAAGGGTTTGTATTTAGTAACTCAGGAACCCGTTGAGCTATTGCGATGAGGTGTTGCATGTGATCTAGCCTTAATAGGGCATATCATCCTATTATATTTTCATATAGATATTGTAATCAGGAGCGTGTTAAACTGGGGGGCCTTACTACACGGAAAAAAAAATTATAGCTAGGAGCGCTATAACACACATACCAAGCAAGTTATAATCGCTTATTATATAAATACAAGGCTTTCTCTTACAATTATGGCAGTCAGTGTAAAAATTTATATGAAATACTTTAATTGTTTAGTGAATAATAAAATATAACAAATAGTATGGCATTTATAGCTTAAATAGATTTAATTATTGTCCGTGCTAATAATTTTTATAATATAATAAAATTTCTGTAAATTTATAATAGTGCCTGTAATAAATATAATCGTGTCTGTAATATATATAATCGTTTCCAATTTATTTTTAACATTATTAGTTATTGTGTCCCTTATAATCTATAGCTTAAATCACTATAATTTGCCACTGTTACCAAATATCTTATAATGTATAGCGCAGAGCCCACTAATTTCTTTCCGTGTACTTGTTAGCTCTAAACTTTTTTCTCTCTAACCTTTTTATGGTTTTATTATTATAATATAATGTATTTTAGTGTAGAATCACCCTTTAACAAGAAAGCATCTATTTTTGAAACACCCTGTATATTTTTTTAATTTAAAAATAGTTTTAATTTTAGAATTTAAAAATATAAAAGTAATATACAGGGTGATCAGTAATTGACATGTCAAAATTTAAGAGGTGATTCTACATCCACAAATAAAAAAAAAGTTCCTATAAGGATTGATCCGGAAATGAGCCCTAACGGTCCTTCCAAGATGGACATATTTAATAGGGAACAAAAAAAGCACCAATAAAATTTTAATGCTGCAGGATAATTCTAATTCTTCATTTAAAACTAAGAAAAAAAGTATTCTTTATCGAAACACCTAAATTTAATATTAAAAGAGTAATAGCCTTTTACAAGGTAATATTTTTGGTGGCACAAAATATTATTTCCTCTTAATTGCATTTTTTTAACGGTTGCACCTACGGAGTTACAGTATGAAAGTTTTAATGTATTTTTACTCAAAGAATCAAAAAATAAAAAAGTTTGTGGCAAAAATGTGTTAATCCTCACACATTTTGTCCGTCCAGGCATGCCTCTGTATAAACCAAAACAAAATAAATTAACATAAACTAATTGCCCTTATTAATACTAGTATTCATGAAAAACTCCAATATCTCGTTGCTCCAAGTTAAAAGGTACCAAAGTTATTAATTAAAAACCTTATTTTATAAACAATTTTATAGGGACGTAGCTCCCTTAGGACTTATTTCCGGACTAACCATTATAGGAACTGTTTTTGATATGTTTTTATGTATCACTTCTTAAATGTTGGCATTCCAGTTACTGATCACCCTGTATAAAGACAAGCCTGCTTTATCACACCTAATGGAAATTAATGGGAACTTTAAGAAAATGATGTGCTTGTTCCTCATTAACGAAAATAAAGTCTTAAAAATGGGACAAAACAAAAGATTGGGTTAATTTAAGTTTTCAGTTTTGTCTAATGAAAATAAAGCTACTTTCTAAGAAATAAACTTGGCAGGATTTGATTTCATGGTTATTAGTGTTAAATTAGCTGTTTTGAAGATAAGAAAACTTCGTTTATAAATTGAATTAAATGAACTCCGAGATGAACTCTTATTATACTATTCACAGCGCAGAGCGCTAGAATAGTATTATACGGTAGGTTCGAATTTCCCATAATCGCCAAAAAACGCCCTAGACAAAAAAATTTTGGATACAAATGTATTTCATGAAAAAATAAGAAAGTTTGAAATAGTCCGTTTGTCCGTCTCCGACTGTCGCGATTTTTGAAGACACGATAATTCAAGAACGAAAAATTCAATCGACTGGAAATTATCAGGAAAAATCAAGTTCTATGAGGGGAAGTCACTATTGTTTTTCAAAAGTAATCTTCCCAAAAACAAAGAGTTGTGTTGAGTTGTGGGGGGTTAAAGTTTTAAAAAAATCTAAAAAAATTGAAATCAAATTCCGATTAATGTTATTGTTTTAGAAAAAATAAATTTTATTATAAGGATCAATTCTAACAATTTCGAAAGTAATCCCCCCAAAAACAAAAAAATTATGGGAGGTTAAACCTTTTTTAAAAAAATGAAAAAACTATCATTAAAAACATTTTATTTTTCAAAAATTTTACGTCTTTCGCAAAAATATTGTTTTTTATCATTTACTGTGAATAGTATATAATGGAATGCGTAGCATATTTTCACAGCTTGTTTTTAGTAATAAAGATAATTTTATTACTTGACACAAACTTTTATGTATCTTCATGAAAATTCTTATTTTATTGAATTAAATAGTGTTTCCCGTTTTTGTAGCATAACTCGAGCATAACTTTAGTTTAAACTTTGTTATTTATTTTTGTTTAAAATAAAACAATAACGATAATAAACAACAATCACAAAATACTGCTGCCAACATAAGAACACGTAACTTTCTCCTCTACAGCTAATAAAAAGTAGGAAAAAAATCAAACGTTTTTAAGAACAATTTTTGTCATGCGATCCCTTTTCCTGGCCTAGACTTTAACCAAAACCAATCCAAATCGAGAACTCTGGATAAGGTTTTTATGTCTAAATTTAAAGTATTTGTCTTAAAGCATTAAGTTATTATGGTCAGAAATTTTACTGAATATACAAATAGATAGACTGACAGATAGATTATTTTTTGGCGAAAATCAGCTTTTTGCATATAAAACTTCGAGAAAAAAGGAATGTTACTAACGCTGGACTTACATAGGGAAAAGTTAAACACAGTTATTCCAAGTAAAATCTGAGTATAAATATGACACCTCGGATTTCTTATTATTAAAATTTTGATCGATTTATTTTGTATTCCTGGTAATTCGTCCGGAATTCCCGTTTTTGTAGCATAACTCGAGCATAACTTTAGTTTAAACTTTGTTATTTTTTATTGTTTAAAGTAAAACAATTACGATAATAAACAACAAACACAAAATACTGCTGCCAACATAAGAATACGAGTGCGTAATTTTCTTCTCTACAGCTAATAAAAAATAGGAAAAAAATCAAACGTTTTCCAAGAACAATTTTTGTCATGCGACCTTTTCCTCGCCTAGACTTTAACCAAAACCAATCCAAATCGAGAACTCTGGATAAGGTTTTTATGTCTAAATTTTAAGTATTCGCCTTAAAACGCTTTTTAGTTATTATGGTCAGAAATTTTACTGAATATACAAATAGATAGACCGACAGATTATTTTTTGGCTAAAATCAGCTTTTTGCATATAAAACTTCGAGAAAAAAAGGAATGCTACTAACGCTGGACTTTTTAGGAAAAAGTTAAACACAGTTATTCCAAGTAAAATCTCAGTATAAATCTGACACCTCGGATTTCTTATTATTGAAATTTTAATCGATTTATTTTGTATTCCTGGTAATTGGTTCAGATTACCATGAATTCTCGTTTTTGTAGTATAACTTTAGTTTAAACTTTGTTATTTTTTATTGTTTAAAATAAAACAATAACAATAATAAACAACAAACACAAAATACTGCTGCCAACATAAGGTATTCTTATGTTGGCAACTTCGAGAAAAAAAGAAAGTTACTAACGCCGGACTTTCATAGGGAAAAGTTAAACACAGTTATTCCAAGTAAAATCTGAGTATAAATCTGACACCTCGGATTTATTATAATTGAAATTTTGATCGATTTATTTTGTATTCCTGGTAAATAGTTTAGATTACCATAAATTTATTGTTTATCATGAATTACCATAAATTTACTGTTTACCATGAATTACCATGGATTTAAGTGACATCTTTAAAGCGTTACAAAGTAATCTAAGCTTGTTTAAGGATAATTTAGAGAATGCAAAATATAGCTTTGTTTTTCTTGCCTCAAATTTAATCAGAAAATTTACTATGCAATATCCCTACAACCCAAGGATCCTTTTACAAAGTTTTACCATTACATATGTGTTTTCTTAGGATCGAAGAATAATCTGCAATAAAGCTGTTTTTACGTTTGCTAAATGGCTTGACAATACATTGAAAAAGTTATGTATAATACAAGGGCGAAAAGTTAAGTTTTTCGATTGAGTAGGTTTTTAGAAGCCAAGGGCCGGCTCGAGGGTAATAAACCTACGAAATCGAAATTTATCTTTTTGCCTGTGTATTATACAATATTTTTTATTCGATTGTTACCAATTATAATAAATTATTAAAATATAAGTACTTAATTTTAAATTGCAAAAAATATTTCTTTTTCCTGTCTTATTACTTATTTAGTTATCCATGACAAATTGCTATCCAATCAAATCCTTAAAAAAAACAATTGAATGGTTTCTTTTGCGTGCGTTTTTATTTTCAAACTAAAAAAGTTATAGCTTGGTGATTAACTTCTGTTAAAATGTGTCTGTTATGGAAATAATAATACTTCCAAAACTGTTCTATGAATATTATAAATATTGAAATTGATTTTACAATGGAAATTTTGTGTTTTTAAGATATTTTAGTGAATGAATATTATTATGAACATATATTTTGAGGTTATGTTATAGAAGAAATTTTTATTTTGTATGTAATGATTATAATAACTGTATCTGGTCAAAAAGAACAGTTAGTTCGACTAAAAGTGACCAAAAGGTCATATTTCTTTATAAATATTACAGTAAAGGTAAAGCATCTTCTTTTAAAAAAAACTTAAAAATAACAAGTTTTAATTAACGGGCGAAAAAAGCTTTTTGGCCCTAGGGCCACAAAGTTCAACTTTTCGCCTGTAAAACATGAACAAAAAGTGCCCCTTTTAGAATCAATCGAGTACAAAAGTTAATTTTGTAGTTTACACCGCAAAAAAAAAACTGCCGAAAAATCTGTTAATTTTAAATTTTGGGTTGCTTTTGATTAAAATCAGAAAACAAACTTACAATACAATACAAATGGGGTTGTAAGGCAACACAGTTCCTTTCAAGTCACTGCGACCAATGAGATATATAGTGAATGAAAACAATCTTAGTTTTCGGAATCAGCAACCCAAAATTAATATTATACTTTATTACAATTTTCATGAAATTAAATTTTCGTCTTAAAAAAAAAGGATAATTATTTTTTTTTTTAATTTATTGTTTTTTTTTTTTTTAATTTGATATGCAATAATTTTTTTATAGGTATTATACCTATATACATGTATGTAGATATGTATACCTATAGGTATAAACAAAACATTATGCATTGAATATTTTCTTTTTAATTGGATATTCGGTCCTTGTACTTTACCATGGGGAATTATTGTAACAGAAAACAGCGCTACACTTATAAACATACTGCACATATAGAAAGGCATTCTAATTTTTCCACATTTTCTCCGCCCTCGATGGCGGAGTTGGATTTTTATTATCAGAATCAGTTTCTGCGACCTCGAAAATTCCTATACCGGGTGAGTTTCATTTATGTCCACCCCTAAAATTAAGATTAATTTTTATTCGATAAAAATGAAACTTTGCTGATTTATATAATTTGACATTGGCTACAAAATTACGGATTTAATTTTTTTGTTTCACTTCCGGTTTTTCCGGGAATGAACTAAGAACTATGATTTTTAAATAGAACATCCTGTATATTTTTACATAATTTGATTCAGAATTAAATTCTAAGTACAACCATGTATCATTTGTCAATTTTTGACAGAAAATATCATTTTTGACATGAGATTCAGAAATTGCTTATCCTGAAAAACTGTAAACTCTAAAAAAAATGTCAAATTCTGGATTCTGGAAAATGCAAAAACTTAAAATTACAAAAAAAATTCGCCTGCGGAGCTGAACAGTATAAGTTGTACTGTTACATTTTTTCTTACTGGCACCTGGGGTATGAGACAAGGGGAAGGTGGTATTCAAAAGATTGTGCATGTTCCATAGGCGTGTTTGCATTCCTTGAATTCTTTTCAGGTGACATTTAGAAAAAATCAGACAGTATTTTAAGGGGTTTCACCTAGCCATTTAAATTATAAAGTGCCATTAAAAAGTTTAATAAAACAATTTACTTTTTAGATTCTTAGAAATTGCATGGTCCTAAAAACTGTATACTGTAAAAATTTTCTCCTACGGTGCTAAATTTTATTACCAATAATGTGATATTAAATTTTTAATAGATTTTATAAAATTATTTACATGTACGCAAGATCTGATGTGTCTGGGAAATGCAAAAACTTAAGAATTCCTGATTTGCTCTGTGTATTTGATTTTTTTTTTAATTATCGTGTAAGTGCATTGAAAATTCCAATCAAAATTAACGCAGCGCTAAAATTGCATACCTTGCTACACCCTTGTGTGTGACTTAACAAAAACTTTTTATTGATACTGTTAAAAAGCTAAATAGGATTGTCACCATAAAAAAAATCCTGTGACCTTCCCTGGCTCAGCCCCCCCTCAAGAAAAATCCTGGCTGCGGTACTGAGTCTAACTGACAAGAAAACTAATATAGATATGGTAGTTAAAGTATTAATACTCTTTAGAAAATTTTTCCCGAAATATATCTATCTTTAAACAAACATTACAGCAAAACCTAAAAAAAAAACTGCATTATTAATAATAATATGTTAATATATTATAATAATTATTAATTTGAATTCGTACCGTGATACTACTGTATTACATCCTTTTCTCTAGAGGACGCATTTATAGTTTGTCTTAACAATTTAATTAAAAACAGGAAAAAATTAAATAAATGTCCACAGATCGGTTCTATTTTTGACATCTCTGCATGTGGATCGTACATTTTTAGGTGTAAGCGTTTTTTATGCAAAAGATGGTACGTCATCTTTTACTTCTTCTTTTTCTTTATATATATAAGTTTTTATTAACGAACTAATAACTGAGAGTTATTATTTCGTTGGTTTTTCTCACTTTTCAGGGTTGAATTTAATCTAAATTTTGAAAGGGGACTCTATTTTTTTACATGTCATATAAAGCAAACGAGAGCCCAATTTTGGCTGCCAAACATACTTCTATCAAATGATAAATAAAATTTGTTTTGGATTAATAAGATCTTAGCACTCTACCAGCCCTTTACCAGCCCTCTAAAAATGGTAAAGCTACGGTTTCCTCCAAAATTCGCAGTCGCTAACGACTGCGACCGGGTAGCCGCGACCAGGTGGTCCCGACCCTACATGTTTTCCTCGGTCTCGCCAGTCGCCAGTCTCCATTCTGTTAGCTGGCCATTTTATAAACAGCTGTTGTTTTGTTTGCGAGTTTATGCCTTGCAATCATTATGAATATCTCTAATTATACTTTTAAACTAATTTTCATTAATATAAGTAAAAAGCTTCAAAAAAAAAATTGTTTAAAAAATTAAAAAATATATAGTCGAATAGAGAACTTTATTTTCTTTAAAATGATGTATAACACGACCTTCCTTTCCATTAAAAAAAAAACTCCCCCATGCCCCCCTGCCCACATTTTAAGAGCTGAAAGTAATAAATATAAACTAAAAGATAGCTTAAGTTGTCTTATTTAACAGTTCTAAATTTGAAGTCGATATCTCAACTCGTTTAAAAGTTAAATAGGGGGGAGTGACTGAACCGCACTGTATACAAATTTACAACCAATGGACAAAAATTCCAAACCAGATCCTGCCACAATGAATAACCAGTCGCAGGTCCTGGCAGCCAGGATCCTTAAAGTATATTAACTATCAGAACAAAATCATAAAATATTAACAAAACGTAGAACGCAATAAATTAACGACCAGATCTAAACCTAACTTATTTGTGACTTTTATCTGAGTCAAACCAAATAAAATAAAATAATATAAATATATGAATTGTACTAATTTGACAACTAAAAGACAGTTTATTAATAAAAATCATTTTTTGTTGAGCATTGGGTACGAAAAATAATAAAAAAAACGAATAAAAAACAAAAAAAAAACGTTTTAAAACAATGTTTTTAAACAACGTATTAGAAAAAAAAAACAGTTTTTAACATCCCTACAAGTGAAAATTATTACATACCTACCATAACTATTTCTACTCTGCTGTGGAATGAAAATAATAAACACTTGTCACAGCGCACACCTGTTCACACACTGTCAAATTCGTGACAAATTGGTCGTGCCTCTGCTCCCGGAGCGGTCAAGCGACCGGCGTCCAAACGAACGGCGACCAGTAGTTAGTAGTAACGACTCGGTAGCAGCTAGGAAAACAGGTACATTTAAAATGCATTGTAGATGTCTTAACGACTCGGTCGCGGCTACCCGCTCAGCGACTGCGAATTTTGGAGGAAACCGTAGCTTTAAATCTATTTCAATTAAAGTGCGAAAAGTGTGGATAAAAATCTGAAAAAATTAAGAACTTTTGATGTAATGCGGTTTATATTTGAACAGGTAAAAAGCACTTAGTGGTCCACAATACATTATCTGTCGAGTGCCTAGTTACGTATATGTAACTCATATATGAGCTTTTATCGGCAATCTGTCATAAAGATAATTGTGTTATATCTTACCCTTTTTACAGCAATTTTCCTAAATTTTCAATTTTTGGCGCTTAGTTTCAGAAAATGTATTCCGTGTCGCTCACGAAGAAAACCCTTGTGTTTGAACGCGAGCTACTCAATTATAAAATGATTTTTTTTTTAATTTAAATCTATAAAAACTATGTCAATTGGGTTTGCAGAATATGTGAATACAGAGTTATTCTTTTAAATTATTTTAGTCAGTTTTAAACGGCGTAAGATAGCGACTTGAAATTTGAAATTTGAAACAGACATACAACATAAAATAAAGTATCTTCCTTCGGCCATAAATTTTATATATTTTAAATTGACAATAAGACTAAGGGTGCGCGGGTAAAAATCTTAAATGGTTCGAGTGATGTATTATTTAGGTATTCAAATTGTCTATTTAAAGGTATGTTTATATTTTGATTTTCGTTAAATTGGAATATTATATTTAGCTTTTAAATTTTGAATAGCCATCAATATATTGAATTTTAATGTGCTCGCCCTCCCATAATATCTCGAAAACCAAGCAAAACATAAAATTCTGCAAAGAGGTCAGTTTAATTCAGCAACTTAAATCTGCACATTTGAAAATTATAAAGTTTACCCCCTTACGCCATCTTCAAAATCTTAAATAACAACCCCCTTACTTTTATATCGTATGTTAAAAATGCTTTTTGTTGGTATTAAAAAAAATCGCTTTACACCTTTCTACCCCGGGTTAATTTTGCCCCCAAGTAAGGGGGGGGGGCAATTGATACTAAAGAACTTTATTTTCTCTTTAAAATAAGAGTATAAAAAGAGGTTGCCCTAATGATAAGTTAAACTGAACTAATTTTTAGAATTTTGATATTAGGCTTTATTCGAGAGTTATTCGGAGAGGATTTTCACATTCCATTACTGATTTATTAAAAATTTAAAGCTAAATATAACCCTTTAATATAACTTAAAATCAAAAAATAAGTACACCGTTGGATAGAAAATTGTAAAACCTTCCAAATAATATTCCACACGACCTACCCTTCCATCTAAAATTTCCTCCCATTGCTCCCCTAGTTACAGTAGATACTCGATAATCAGAACTTCGTAATCCAAATGATGCGGTAATCCAAACGATAAAATTCGGATTCTAAAGTACCATACTTTGTAGTCCGAGTTTTATCGTTCGGATTACCGCATCATTCGGATTACCAAAGATCCGGATTATATCGATTCTCTACTGTATTTTAAAATATAAAAATGTGTAATTTATGTAAAAACATAGTTTATATTATGCAATACACCTGTTCCAAATTTTCGATATCCTTAGCCGTTTAAAAGTTAAAGGCACTGTACCATTAAAAAGAATAATCCTTTATAAGCGACCACTAAAGGCAGTAGTAATAGTAGAGGAAGATGCCCTAAGATGACGAGTATAAGCTTTGGTGGTTTGTATAAAATAGGGTTTTCATTTAAATCTTTTTTTTTATTTAGAAGGTGGTAATTCAATTAATTGTTTATCTAATTTTTATATTTTGTTTTGTTTTAATTATTGATTTACTTAAAAAAAAATAAAAAAAATATGTAACATTAGTTATCTTACCACCAGGAGACTAAGGATAAAAAATCTAAAAAAAACCTTCATTAAAAACAAAAGATAGTTATGTACCAAGGGTATTAAGTAGATGTTTATGCCCTGAGGGCTTCTGGCCTCTAGATTTAAAAAATCTTAATTTGAAACTTAATGTTAATTTAAGGTATTTAAAACATAGCAATATAACAGTGTATATATAAATTTCAGGCCAATACTCACCCATAAAATTTTATTGACTAAAGTTGTTACACTTAAAATTGTAAGGAATCACTCATTTACACAAATATGGCTTCCACGTCGACCAACCTCGTTTTGAAAGAAATAACACTAGCGCTCTTATTTGGCGCTCTAGTCAAGTAGTTACCACAGACTGCAACTTTTGCTCCATATGTTGACCGCCGCCTGTTATAGACGATTCGTCATCTTACCCAATTCGTCATCTTAGGACCCCTTCCCCTATATTACGTACCGAGTACGCGAACCTAGTTTTTAGTGCCTATTTTTTACAAGGCGGAGCCGAGTAAAAAAAGCACTTGAAGGGCACTGAAATAGATTTGCGTCGAGGTGCGTATACTATTTTTCCTACGAAATAACCTAGACATAAAAAAAACGCAAAAATTTCTTAAAATTAATTTTATTAATTTGACGTTTTGTGTTTGACGTTCACTTGTTTTCTGAGCAGTAATGTAAAATCAGCTGACTTACTTTCCGACCGCTGTCATGGCAACCGGTTAAAAATAAGCACCAACTACTTACTAGGTCGTAGGAAAAATAGTAAAAAGCATTTTACTAATAATTTCTTTCATATTTCTTTCATATTTCTTTTATATTTCTTTAATTTTTACAATTATGGCGAAGGCGCTGTCATTGATATTATTGATTGTTTCATATTTCAGATACTTTTCGAGCTCAAACATTATTTTTTATAAACTGGAGATTCTAGAGGGTTATAAAAAAGGGATTTTGTTAGAACTAATGTTAGGAAGAGAGACTATAAACTGCAGATCGTGGAGGGTTGTAAAAAGGATTTTGTTATAACTAATGTAAGAGACACTGGGTATTATAATAATTATTAAGAGGTGAATATCAGAATACAGACCGTCTGGCCCGCGAGGGACAGGCATGTCTCAAAATCAAAAGTTAAAAAAATACAAAAGTTTTACATAACCGTCAACCGAGGTAACTTCGGACGGTGCGGGTGACTTCGGAATTGAACCTCACAATTGGCACATAACCTCACAACTTGTGCACACGTGCTTTGGTTCAAAGGTTTTTTTGCGAAAAAGTGTCCGAAGTCACCCATAACGTCGGAAGTTACCGAGGTATATTCCGTCGTTATATATCACGGTTCGCCGTTAATCAGTTTTAATTTGAATTTGTTTTTTTTTTTGAACAATTTGTTTATAATTTAAGTATTAATTTAAAACGAACAATCAAATAATCTGTCGAGCGAAATGTTTTTTAATCGTAAAAAAGGGTCACGTGTCCTTCGTAACTTTTTAATAATAGATTAATTTGAACCAAAATTACATTTTCTTGTTAATTAATTGAAAATAAAATAAAATTTTAATCTAAAAATACAAAATATAAAAAAAAATATTTAATTTTTTTTTTTATTTTTTTTTTGCAATTTTATATTAAAACTCGTCTTTTTTTTTTTCAATTAATAAGTAAGAGACCAATTTTTGTTGTTTGAGAATTTTCTTATTCAATGAAAGAGGCAATTTCACGTTCTGAGCATCAAAAATAGGAACTAAAAAGCCAATAAAAAATTCAATACTGCAGGGCGATTCTACATCAAAAACTATAAAAATAACACAAATATCTACAAATTATTTTTAAGGGAGCTACGGTATCTTACAAAGTGGTTATTCTTTGAGGCCGTAGTACTTTTAAAGCTGATTTTCGAACCTAGATGTATGTATACGAGATTTTTTTCACAGTTTTTAATGTAGAATAAGTGCCTATTCACAGGCTCGCATAAGAACGTAATACATAACAATGCTATGCCGTGACTGGCTTGATGTGCCATCTTGTATCTTGTAAGCCAATCACGGCATCGCATTCCTATGTTTTAATTTCTTATGCAAGCCTCTGTATAAGCCTTAACCCTGCAGTATTAAAATTTTTATTGATGTAATACCACGGGAACTCCTAATTTAACACCCGCTGGCATTATTGTAAAACCTCAGGTCACTTAAAGACCTCACTGAGTTTTCTACTAAAAGACTAAAGCAAAGACGACCACCTTATGGGTCGAAACCCTCGATGATTGAGAAATAGATAGCATAGCGCTGCCACCACCCTGGATAAGGGATAAAATCTAGTTGACTTCGGAGGAGGTTCGTAGCCCTGAAATATTTATAATCGTTTTCCTAACTAGGTTAAAATAACAAATAAAAAGAATAAAATTTAAATTAAATGATTATTTAATGAATAAAATAATAAATTAACAAATTAAAATATATCAATGAAATTTAAAGAAAAGGATAAATACTAAATTAGAATATTTAATAATTAATAATTCAGCGTATTCTCGTAAAAAGGTTAGTTTACATTAATAACTTATCTTTCTTGAACATTGTAACGATATAAATCGTCACTTTGTAATATAGCAAGGGTTAATTAAACTATTCGTTTACTTACGTTATAATTTATGTTTATTTTGTATATAAATAGTTACGTACGTACAGAACTATTTTGTATCTGGGACTATTTTGTAGCAGGAACTGAATTCTAACCATATGGGTCTCTATTCCATAGTTCTACCTGAAAATAACATAAAGAAAACATAATTAGAATATGATTTTTAATAATAAAGAATCATATGACTTATTTCTCTATAGTGCATTTGTCTATGGACTTACCTGGTTTTTATATGTTTCAGAGTCTATTGAGGGTTGGATTTCACTGGCTTTCATCTGTAGCTTGTTTCTCCTGGAAAGTTTCGTATGCTTATTCCTTCGGGATAATCCAGAATTTGTTGAAAATAGTTTGCTGGAACTGCTCACTTAGATTCAGTATTTTGTTTATACTTAGTTCACAGGACACTTAGTATTCTGTTCGTATTTTTATTAGTTTTGCTGATAAACAATAAGTATTGTTTATATTTGTTTCTAAGAGTAATATTTTGAGGTTAGATATCACTAATACGGATTTATTAGGAAATATTCTTTTGTTATTATCTTTGATGTAGTTTTCGTTACCTTTATTAGGAATCCTATACGGTAAAACTGTAGTTGATAATGACTTGCATAGACGTCGCTAATAGTTCAGAAATAGGATTTTATTTACCTGAAGGGTTCATACCGGTTGATAAGGTTGATTTTCGCTCTTTTTTGAAGCAACTCGAATACAATGGTGGTGTCATTTTGACGAGTGTTTATTTTCTGTAATCATCGAAGTAATCCTTCATGTATTTTTATTTAAAGTTAGTGAAAATGAATATTTAAACAATGCGGAAGATATTGTAACGGTTATTTTCTACAATTACGCATTTATAACGTTTCGATGGACATCGAAGACTTAGTATGACATCACCATTAATTAATCACCATTAAGCACCATTATTACTACATTACTAGACCATTAATTAATTACCATTAATTAATTACCATTAATTACTCACCATTTCTATACCATTAATATGGAATTACATTAATTTAAGTTGAAGTTTATTTTGGTATATTTGATATACAAGTTCTCCGCATGGAGTGATGTTCTGTTGGAACATGGTTCTGTAATTTTCGGCATAGATAAATTCTATGTAACCGTCTAGCAGACAATTTTACATTGGACATAATTTTCAAAAGTATATTTTATCCCGGACAACATTTTCAATCGTACATTTTATCCTGGAAGATGATTTTTCCAAAGTAGATGGGACAGCCTATATTTTTTTTTCTTTCATTTGAGAAATGAATTCATCAGCATAGGGGAGACTTGTACAGATGGAGACGATGGAATTCATACCTCATGGATTTTGCAGAAACCAGCTAAGTACTCATTCTGAAAACTTTTGAAAGCAATATTTCATATTTTTAAATTCTTTTATTTCAATATTCTTATAACTGTAAACTTTATCAGATCTGATATAGTATTGATTAATACTATATGCCCTTCTGGCTTTTGTTCATTTTTAGGTACTTATTTTTTTTAAAACATTTAATCTCATTTATTAATTATTAAATATCATACTTTTGATTAAATGATTTCTAATTTAAGCATGACTTTTATACACAAGAAATGATTGTTGTTTACATACATTTCTTGGTGCTTGCTGAACTTCATGTTTTCTTTATACATTTAAGTCGAATGATTTCTGAATTTAGTAATTTTTATTAAGATTTCTTTAATTATATCTTAATATAATTACACATATTTTTTATATATATTAATACATTACTTGATGTGCTTTCATTAAGTTTATTTATAATAAATTTCTCAAATGAATTATCTTATTTTATTTAAGGGTTATATTTTCTCAAACTGAAAAGCTTAAGTATTTACACTAGGTTGTTACTTACCTAAAGGAGTAAAAGCTAAAGTAACTGGCGCCCCTAACAACATTAATCAATTCTTTCTATTTTTCCCTTGCCCATACCCATTGCTCCGCTGTCAAAACTAGCCGTTGGCAGTGAACGTATTAATTACGGTACAACATGGGTAATAATCCAATTTATGTAGATCACTTTTTATTAATATATTTATTTTATTCTGCGGCGGTTACGATTTAAAATTACTATTTAAAAACAAAAAACTCTTTTATAATTTTGAACGGACTTGCCCTGCCTACTAATACACCATACTGGCAAGTTTTCCTAAGCTTTTGGAAAACTCTTTTACAATTTTCAGCAGGCAAGCCCTAAACTCACAAAGCGCTTCTCGGAAATCTAATATTGTTTTTTATGATATTCCAAAAATAGCCCGGAGGGTTACATTGAGACATTTTTTAGTTCCTATTTTTGAAGAAGGTAAAATTGCATATTATATGCAATTTCCTCGAAAGCAGTTTGGTGGTTTATTAATTCTAGATTATTATTTTATTGAGAAAATGTCATAAAATCTATAGATAAAAATGTTTGGGGAAAAAAAGTGACATCGCCCCTTCATTTTGCACGTCCCTGGTTGAAATTACCAAATAAAAATTACATAAAATGATAACCTTTATTAATGTTAAGGCATGTGCAAATATTCGGTACTGTAGATCATAGTGTTTCAGAGATATTAAAAAAAACTACTTTTTAGATGTGCCCTACGGGTCGTAGCTCTCTTAGGGCTCATTTTCGGACTAACCTTTATAGGATTTTTTTTTTTCATATTTTTGTACCTAGAATCAACCCTTAAAATTTTATACCTTATTTCTGAATCATCCTGTATTTTCAAATAGTTTTAGCTTAAAAAGGTGTTTGTTCGGCCTAATAAAAAAAACGGAGTTCAGAAAGTTTCATTTAATTTTGCAACATAAAAAAGGCAGACCATAAGTTAAGTATGCGTCATAAAATAATAAAATTATAATTATTTCGAAAAACTTTCCAAATTTGCGAAGTATACTTACTAAAAACTTTGCAGCAATATATTTTCATTGTACTTAATTGAATATACCTTTATCCTTTCTCATTTTTTTATATCTTATTTTCGTTAATCTGATCATAAAGTTACAGAACAATGAAAGAAAATAATTTATTTTTAGAAAAAATTAAAAAATAAAAACTAATAAAATCGTCTGATTTTGTTGTTGCATTTTCTAATTTAGAATGTCATGAAAGGTCGACAATTTGTGAAAAAAGTGGATAATAAAAAATATCAGTCTGTTCGTAGGATAAAACTATTCACTGCTCAAAGAGCTCTAGTAAAAAATAAATAAAATAAATAAAATAAATAAAATAAATAAAATAAATAAAATAAATAAAATAAATAAAATAAATAAAATAAATAAAATAAATAAAATAAATAAAATAAATAAAATAAATAAAATAAATAAAATAAATAAAATAAATAAAATAAATAAAATAAATAAAATAAATAAAATATATAAAATAAATAAAATAAATAAAATAAATAAAATAAATAAAATAAATAAAATAAATAAAATAAATAAAATAAATAAAATAAATAAAATAAATAAAATAAATAAAATAAATAAAATAAATAAAATAAATAAAATAAATAAAATAAATAAAATAAATAAAATAAATAAAATAAATAAAATAAATAAAATAAATAAAATAAATAAAATAAATAAAATAAATAAAATAAATAAAATAAATAAAATAAACTAAATAAATAAAATAAATAAAATAAATTAAATAAATAAAATAAATAAAATAAATAAAATAAATAAAATAAATAAAATAAATAAAATAAATAAAATAAATAAAATACATAAAATAAATAAAATAAATAAAATAAATAAAATAAATTAAATAAATTAAATAAATAAAATAAATTAAATAAATTAAATAAATTAAATAAATTAAATAAATTAAATAAATAAAATAAATTAAATAAATTAAATAAATTAAATAAATTAAATAAATTAAATAAATTAAATAAATTAAATAAATTAAATAAATTAAATAAATTAAATAAATTAAATAAATTAAATAAATTAAATAAATTAAATAAATTAAATAAATTAAATAAATTAAATAAATTAAATAAATTAAATAAATTAAATAAATTAAATAAATTAAATAAATTAAATAAATTAAATAAATTAAATAAATTAAATAAATTAAATAAATTAAATAAATTAAATAAATTAAATAAATTAAATAAATTAAATAAATTAAATAAATTAAATAAATTAAATAAATTAAATAAATTAAATAAATTAAATAAATTAAATAAATTAAATAAATTAAATAAATAAGAGGTTTTGTCAATCAGGTCTTAATAAAACGGGTAATATTTCAGTAGGATATAATATTGCATAGTTTTTAAATCTTTCAGTTTTGCTGCGGTAATGCGATGTTTACATTCTAGAAAAGGTATCTGGTGTGAACATATATCCTGGATACGTTTTCCCTTCTTTAGAACAGATGGCAGATTGTCCAGCTTCACTTAAATATTACTTTTACCTGTCCAGGATTTTCTGATGTAATTCGGATCCATAAAGCTTGAGAAATATGTAGGTTTAAAGTATTTATAAGTGTATCTGCGAACTTCTGCAGATCCTTGAAATCATTTTCAAGCAAGTTTACCACATCGAATGGACTTTAAGTACCCTCAATACTCAACACTTGTGTACTCTGAGCCACTTCTCCTTAAACGTTTTCGTTATTATATTATTCACAGCGCCTGCGCTAGAATAATATACGGTAGTTTCGAATTTTCAAAAAAAAATCAAAAATCATCCTAGACAAAAAAATTCTTGGATATAAATTTGTTTCATAAAAAATAAGCAACTTTTTTCAAATGTCCGTCTGTCTGTCTGTCCGTCCGTCCGTCTGATGTCACGATTTTTGTAGACACGATAACACAAGAACGAATAATCCGATCGTATTGAAATTTTCAGGAAAAATCAAGTTCTATGAGGGGAAGATCCCTATTTTGAATATAATCCCCCCAAAAACAAAATGTTATGGGGGGTTAAACTTTAAAAAAATGCAGAGAGAAAATTCCGATTAACGTAATTTTTTCAGGAAAAATTACTTTTATTATAAGGATGAATTCAAAAAAAAAATTGAAAAATTTTGAAAATATTTTTTAGTTTTTTTTTTCAAAAAAAAAATTAATTTTTCGTTTTTTGCAAAAAGAAAATTTAATAAAAAAAAATTGATAACTTTTTTTTTATTTTTTTTAATAATTTTTCGTTTTTCAAAAAAGATCTTTTTTTTTAAATTTATTATTAATATTTACTGTAAATAATATATAATGGAATGCGTTGCATTACATATCTTCACGGCTTGTTTTTTTACACTTTCTGAACATTTTTTGCCTTTGGTAATTTTAAACAGGGGCGTGCAAAATGGGGGTTGATGCCACTTTTTTGCCCTTCTTTTTTATCTGTAGATTTTTTGAAATTTTTTTAATAGCATATTATTCTTTAATTAAAAAAAAAACATAGAAAAGGTACTCTTTGTGTAATACCGTAGGGGCAACCGTTTTCTAGAAATTAAAGGGGCAATTTTACGTTCTGAGCATAAAAAATGCACCAATAAAAAATTCAATATTGCTGTGTGATTCTAGATTAAAAACTATGAAAAAAAGCTCCTTTATAACTACGTTCGAAAATCAGTTTTAAGTGCAGTACTGTCTCTTAAAGAATAACACTTTTTAAGGTACCGTAGCATCCTTAAAAGCGATTTGTAGATATTTGTTAATGGTAATTTTTTTTGTAATTTTTGATGTATTGAAATTTTTATTGTTGCATTTTTTAGTTCCTTTTTTTGATGCTCAGAATGTGAAATTGCCTCGGTATTATACAAAGAGAACCTACATTTTTTATGTATTTTTAATTAAAGATTAATATGCTATTGAGAAAATGTAAAAAATCTACAAAAAAAAAGTTTGGGGCAAAAAAGTAACATCACCCTCCATTTTGCACGCCCCTGTTTAAAATTACCAAATAAAAATTACATAAAATGATAACCTTTATCAGTGTTAAGGCATGTGCAAAAACTAGTTAGTGTGGTTTATAGGGTTCCATAGATAATAAATAAAAACTACTTTTCAGATGTACCCTAGGGGATGCTTAGCACCCCCTGGCATGATTTTGAGCACCCCTTGGCAAAAAAAGCTCTAAGCACCCCCACCGGGGGTGCTCAAGTCCAGTTGGTAAAATTCAGTGGCAGATTTCGTAAAATGTATGTTGGAAAAATTGAGGTGTAAAGAAAAACTGCTCAGTAAATTGTTTGCTTGGGGAAATTTCAAAACGTTGGAAATTTTTTAGAGGTGAGGACCTTTCTTTTAAGTCATCAAAATTTTACGGTCGGGAGTATTAAAGCTTTTTTTGAGGTGGGAATTTTTCAGTGGTGAGGACCTTTTTTTAGGCCCTTTTTTTAGGCAGCAAAATTTCAGGGTCAGGGGTAAAGCTGTTTTTTTTGATTTGATAAATTTCTCAATTTTTAAATTTTTAGTTGGGAAATATTTGCTCTGCCCCCCCCCCCCCCTCCAAATGCTTCGAAGCACCCCCTGGTTCTTTTCCACTTACAGGCCTGTTTCCGGATCAACCTTTATAGGAACTTTTTTTCATATTATTGGACCTAGAATCGCCCCTTAAAATTTTCGTTTGGAATGAATCACCCTGTAGACTTTTTCTACAAGTATAACTTAAAATAACCGATACTGGCACTTAGACCCTTTAGAACTTACACTCTTCATTGGTAAAGGAAAACAAGTTTATGCAATAAACAAAAAGTCGATATCTTATAGCGTTTTTGTTATGCAGAAGAACAGGAAAAAGGGAGATAATAGAATTCGATTATCTACGTCTGATAAAAAAGCAATTTTAAATTAATTTTGTAAATTAAATTTGGGATATTCTGCCGGAAATTCTCATATAAATCTCCTAAAAATACGAGTATTATATGGTATAATACTAAGCCTACTAAATTAAATCATATTTTATCATTTAGTTCGATAAATTGGCAATTACTTTAAGTGGTATTTCTACTTTCAAATTTTAAAAATATTTTTTTGTACATAGAAAAAAAGGATATCATTGTGAAATTTTGTAGGTATGTTTATTTATACAGGGTGGCCCATAAGTCACTTTACCATTTAAAAATTGAATAACTTGTTTGTTTGTCGATTTTTTTAATTTATTTCTTTTTTTAATATATAGTACATTTTCCGCTTTGCCAGCACGGGTTCTTTTCACGAAATTTTTCATGACGGCTCCTAGAATGTCTGGCTTAAGCTGTTGAATAGTCCTGGGCTTGTTGACACACTAGATCTTTCAGGTAGCCCTAAAGAAAAACCTCCGGTGCTGTCAAATCGGGCGATCGCGAAGGAAAATGAAAATCCGAATTTCGCGAAATTGTTCGATCTTCGAAAATCTGCCTTAAAAGCTGCATTGTGGCTCTGGTCGCATGGGTAGTTGCCACATCTTGCTGCCACCATGTCGATGGCATGTCCTCCACTGCAGGGCGCACAAAATTTTCCAGCATTGCGCGATTTCGGTCGCCGTTCACCGTAATTGTATGGCCATTTTCCCAGCAAAAGTAAGGCCCGATTTGGAATGTTACACCGCACCAAACCGTCATCTTAAGGGGATGCAATTCACGTTGATGCATGATCCTAGCTGAAGCCATACATGTTAAGAGTCGTCCTGGAAAATGTCGTGAAAAGAGCCCGTGTTTGCAAAGCGGAAAATGGACGTAATTTAAAAGACATGATTTTTCATACAGAGTTCAAAAAAAATCCATTTTCTGTACTCTATATTGTAAAAGAAATAAATAAAAAAGTTATTTAATTTTTAAATGGTAAAGCGACTTATGGGCCACCCTGTATACAAAAAAATACAAAAATAATAAATTTTTAAAGTGCCATATTTTGGGAATAATTGTTTTTTGAAAAAAAACATCAAAAACCACCGTTCGCCATGATTCCGGCCGTTTGGATCGACTGAAAAAAAAATTACGGGATATTATTCAGTATTAAAGTCGCTACAGCCCGAACTAGAAGATTTTTTTGGCCAAAAAATAACAACATGACAGACGTTTTTCAAAAAAAGTCTACTAAACCGGGTTTTTCAGGAAGGTGGTTCACCCCCCTTAACATTTTTATTTTTTTAGGTAGGAAAGTGAAATTTTCAGGAGCTAGATTATATATAATTTACTATTTTTTGACATGGTTAGAAAATTTTTGGCACTTCCCGTTTCGCCGAAAATGAATCGAACTTTCAATTTTTAAATGGAACACCCGTTAATATTTACATAGTTTGATTCAGAAATCAATTCTGAGAACAAGCATGTGTCACTTGTCACTTTTTGACAGGTCATGTCATTTTTCATTTAAATTTTTATTTTAATGCCAAGTTTTTTCAAATAAAATATTCATGTGTGGTATCAAAATGCCCGCAAGAAAATTCTCTCTCATTTTAACCTAATGAGCCACCCTCTTTCCATATGAAAAAAATGACTATGGACCAAAGTGTGAGTTTGAAACTTTTAAGAGCCAACCAAATTTAAAGTTTTGGAAAAAAAAATCAAAATAGTATTTTCATAAGATACTAGACCAAAAATTAGGCGAATAAGCTAATTCAGAGCATTATAGATTTAAAATAAAAATTTTAATAAACATGACATGACCTGTCAAAAATTGACAAGTGACAAATGCTTGTTCTCAGAATTTATTTCTGAATCGAAATATGTTTGTTTATATGTTTGTTTATATGTTTGTTTGTTTAACCTCGTACTATTCTACCTAATTAAGCATCCCCTAAGTCCAGGACTTGTGTGGGCTAGTAGTAGAGGGAACCACCGGCTTATACTGACTTTCGAACCAGTTTCTAGGGAGTGTCCGTTTCACTTATCGCTTTCGCCAAATTTCAATTATTAATTAACTGAAAAAGGCAAATCGGCGCCAGTGAGAATTGAACTCACGATAGTAGACTTGCTATGCATACGCGCTAGCCACTACGCTATGCGTCCCATGTAAAAATATACAGGGATTAATTTAAAAATCTAAAGTTCGATTTATTTCCGGAGAAACCGGAAGTATCAAAAAAATTCCAACTATCTCAAAAAATCCTAAATTATAGATAAACTAGCTCCTGCGAATTTCACGAACCTACCTAAAAAAATAAAAAAGTTAAGGGGGGTGAACCACCTTCCTGAAACACCCGGTTTAGTAGACTTTTTTTGAAAAACGTCTGTCATGTTGTTATTTTATATATTCTGTGTTTGGCACTTAAAACCATTTTAAGGCTTCTATAAAATAAAACATCTTCATAGTATATCAAGAATATTTTAAAAATTTTACAATATTTCTACATGTTATCACGGCAGGCTTCACTAAAAGAGGACGATTTGCCTACTTTAATTTAAATTATCTTTAAAACAAATGAAAATAAAATAAATATATTGAGTAAATTAGCTTAGAAAAATACATTCTTTCAATTTTTCCAATAAAAATTTAGCATACATTAAAAAAAATATAAAAAAATTGAAAATCGATTTTGTCAAAAAGTGCTGTTATTATTTTAGTTTTGGCCATGTTTTACTCAGTAAGACTACAAAATCTACCAATAAAAAAGGCAGTGCTTGATTTTTAATTTAAAAATTTTAAGGCCGTGTACTATTTGTGAAGAGTATACTATGGAGTGCGAAGCATTAAAAGTCTTTACGACTGATTTAAAAATAAATGAACTAATATTTTGTAACGTTATCCTGATTTAGTTGTGTGATTAATTTATTATTTGGACGTTTCGATTCGTGTTTGAATCGTTTTCAACAATAAAAATAAATTGTTAAGCTTTGGTTTTAGTCATATTTTGATTATGTCATAGCATTTTCAGTGCTTGTAGTGGTTTTATACATAAGAATACAACAGTCGAATAATTGCAAAAATAGAGACGTCATTTAATTGTAATCTTCTTCTTGAAAAAGTCCAAACACGAATCGAAACGTCCAAATAATAAATTAAAAAAACAAGTTTTATGGTTGTTTAAAAGCCCGACACCCAAAAACCATCACACAATTGATTTATACGGGTAAGAACTTCAAATTAAGTTATCCTGATTTATTTATATAATTAGGTTCCAGATTATAATATCTTACATACATCTTCTATACAATTACAAGATTATGGTTTACGTAGTTTGTTTGATAGCCTAAATACGAATAATTTAATTTAATAGTAAATCATAAATCTTTGGAAGAAGTTATTTCTAAGAATGCTAGATCATCAAAGTTTAGTTCACGTGGAAAGTGAACTAGACTTTACTTATACGGTGTGTGTATATAATTTTCTAAATCTCGTTAGTGCAGTTAAAAAAAAACTTCCCGGAAGTTACTACCCCCAACCTTAAAAACTTCCAAAAGTTAAATTGCACCCTGTATATATTTTAACGTATTTAGATATAGCTTTTAATTCTCTATTCAACACTTTTTTTTAACTGAACATTCCACAAACAACCATATAGTACTAATATGGTACTATAGTACTACTAACATAAGGACATATATTTTTAATTTATTATTCCATCAATCTATTTTCTAATCATCGTACAGAGTGATATTGGTAGACTGACAGTTTCGGGCTGCTGGCCCTCTTCAGTACCAAGAGTCAACTCTGCACGCTGATTAAGAAAACGTTTTTAGACTTTACTCGCAAAAGGAATATAGCCATTAGATTGATGTAGACTTGTGCGCCATCTATTTCTAGATGTAGACAACTACTCATACCTCTCCTTATCTGGAGACTTTGAATGGTAGCAAGTTGAAGACTTGTGTGTCTCAAGCACATAGTACCACTAACGGGTGGTTAGACGTAAAATTAGTAAGGACAGAAATTTTTAATTTTAAACAAAATTATAAAAATATTAATTTATTATTCCATCAATCTATTTTCTAATCATCGTACAGAGTGATATTGGTAGACTGACAGTTTCGGGCTGCTGGCCCTCTTCAGTACCAAGAGTCAACTCTGCACGCTGATTAAGAAAACGTTTTTAGACTTTACTCGCAAAAGGAATATAGCCATTAGATTGATGTAGACTTGTGCGCCATCTATTTCTAGATGTAGACAACTACTCATACCTCTCCTTATCTGGAGACTTTGAATGGTAGCAAGTTGAAGACTTGTGTGTCTCAAGCACATAGTACCACTAACGGGTGGTTAGACGTAAAATTAGTAAGGACAGAAATTTTTAATTTTAAACAAAATTATAAAAATATTAATTTATTATTCCATCAATCTATTTTCTAATCATCGTACAGAGTGATATTGGTAGACTGACAGTTTCGGGCTGCTGGCCCTCTTCAGTACCAAGAGGCAAATTTCTGTCCTTATATATTTTTAATTTTAAACAAAATTTTAAAAATATTAATTTATTATTCCATTAATCTATTTTCTAATCATCGTACAGAGTGATATTGGTAGACTGACAGTTTCGGGCTGCTGGCCCTCTTCAGTACCAAGAGTCAACTCTGCACGCTGATTAAGAAAACGTTTTTAGACTTTACTCGCAAAAGGAATATAGCCATTAGATTGATGTAGACTTGTGCGCCATCTATTTCTAGATGTAGACAACTACTCATACCTCTCCTTATCTGGAGACTTTGAATGGTAGCAAGTTGAAGACTTGTGTGTCTCAAGCACATAGTACCACTAACGGATGGTTAGACGTAAAATTAGTAAGGACAGACATTTTTAATTTAAACAAAATTATAAAAATATTAATTTATTATTCCATCAATCTATTTTCTAATCATCGTACAGAGTGATATTGGTAGACTGACAGTTTCGGGCTGCTGGCCCTCTTCAGTACCAAGAGTCAACTCTGCACGCTGATTAAGAAAACGTTTTTAGACTTTACTCGCAAAAGGAATATAGCCATTAGATTGATGTAGACTTGTGCGCCATCTATTTCTAGATGTAGACAACTACTCATACCTCTCCTTATCTGGAGACTTTGAATGGTAGCAAGTTGAAGACTTGTGTGTCTCAAGCACATAGTACCACTAACGGGTGGTTAGACGTAAAATTAGTAAGGACAGAAATTTTTAATTTTAAACAAAATTATAAAAATATTAATTTATTATTCCATCAATCTATTTTCTAATCATCGTACAGAGTGATATTGGTAGACTGACAGTTTCGGGCTGCTGGCCCTCTTCAGTACCAAGAGTCAAATTTCTGTCCTTATATATTTTTAATTTTAAACAAAATTTTAAAAATATTAATTTATTATTCCATTAATCTATTTTCTAATCATCGTACAGAGTGATATTGGTAGACTGACAGTTTCGGGCTGCTGGCCCTCTTCAGTACCAAGAGTCAACTCTGCACGCTGATTAAGAAAACGTTTTTAGACTTTACTCGCAAAAGGAATATAGCCATTAGATTGATGTAGACTTGTGCGCCATCTATTTCTAGATGTAGACAACTACTCATACCTCTCCTTATCTGGAGACTTTGAATGGTAGCAAGTTGAAGACTTGTGTGTCTCAAGCACATAGTACCACTAACGGGTGGTTAGACGTAAAATTAGTAAGGACAGAAAATTTTAATTTAAACAAAATTATAAAAATATTAATTTATTATTCCATCAATCTATTTTCTAATCATCGTACAGAGTGATATTGGTAGACTGACAGTTTCGGGCTGCTGGCCCTCTTCAGTACCAAGAGTCAACTCTGCACGCTGATTAAGAAAACGTTTTTAGACTTTACTCTCAAAAGGAATATAGCCATTAGATTGATGTAGACTTGTGCGCCATCTATTTCTAGATGTAGACAACTACTCATACCTCTCCTTATCTGGAGACTTTGAATGGTAGCAAGTTGAAGACTTGTGTGTCTCAAGCACATAGTACCACTAACGGGTGGTTAGACGTAAAATTAGTAAGGACAGAAATTTTTAATTTTAAACAAAATTATAAAAATATTAATTTATTATTCCATCAATCTATTTTCTAATCATCGTACAGAGTGATATTGGTAGACTGACAGTTTCGGGCTGCTGGCCCTCTTAAGTGTCAAGAGTCAACTCTGCACGCTGATTAAGAAAACGTTTTTAGACTCTTGGTACTGAAGAGGGCCAGCATCCCGAAACTGTCAGTCTACCAATATCACTCTGTACGATGATTAGAAAATAGATTGATGGAATAAGAAATTAATATTTTTATAATTTTGGTTAAAATTAGAAATTTCTGTCCTTATTAATTTTACGTGTAACCACACCTTAGTGGTACTATGTGCTTGAGACACACAAGTATTCAACTTAGTACCATTCAAAGTCTCCAGACTAGAAGAGGTATGAGTAGTTGTCTACATCTAGCAATAGATGGCGCACAAGTCTACATCATATTCCTTTTGCGAATAAAGTCTAAAAACGTTTTCTTAATCAGTGTGGTACTGAAGAGGGCCAGCAGGCCGAAACTGTCAGTCTACCAATATCACTCGGTACGATGATTAGAAAATAGATTGATGGAATAATAAATTAATATTTTTAAAATTTTTTTTTAATAAACTACTAATATAATATAATAGTGTTAGTATATAACAAACACCATATAATATTTTGCCAATCCGGATTGCTATTAGGTACGTTTTGTCGGTCAAACTTTTCATTCCAGATCGGTTGGAATGAAAGCATCGACCGTTTTATCGTTGACGGTTGGTTATTCCTGGAATAATATTCCATCCAAACTTTACATTCGACCGTCGGAGACCGAATCGTTAGAATGAAAAGAGTGGTGGTTTATCAATTGGGTCGCGTTAAGCAGTAACCTACCAACCCACTTTGTGAGATGACAGTAGGTTGCGGAACATTTTACCCAAAATCTTTTACAGGAATTGAAGTTTACATATTTTGTACATTTTCTGGTACATAAACAAGTGAAACAAATGTTTAATTTTAAGTGTTTTAGTCAAAACGTTTAAAAGTTATTAGGGAAAAAGTTCAACAATTTACTGTTATCTCATAATGTGGGTTGATAGGTTTATGCTTAAAGCGGCCCAGATATAAAATGGTGCATATAAAGGTGAATTTCAAAGGAATTATGTTGTTTTATGATGAGTTTGACACTAAGTTTATCCAAATAAAACAATTATTTAAAAGTTAACCTTCTTTCTAAATGTTATATTGTTATTTATTATGTGAAATAGGATAACATGGTCAAGTTTGTTGTTTTTCATTAACCCCTTGACGCACCACTTTTTTTCGGAAAAGTGGGTGATTTTTCACCCAGTTCGGCAAAATATAAGTCGAACGAGTAAGCGGAAAAGAGCTAGTGTCAACGAGTTAACTCGGGTAAGTGCGTTAAGGGGTTAAAGTTAACGCGGGTAAGCGGAAAAGAGCCAACCTACTGTAAACGAGTTAACTCGGCTGAGGGCGTTAAGGGGTTAAACGGTTGTTTCTTAGATTTTCATTTTGAAAAATCATTAAAACTTGCAAATTTTAGTTTAAAATAATATTTTGACAAATGAGGCATTTACAAAATTGAAATGACGTTTCTGGAAATGTTCTTTAGCGTTTTTTTGCTTCCTACATTCAACAACTTTTTCAACCGTGAAACTATTCCGAATGATGCAACAAAACGCTTTAATTAGAATCCTGTTTGCCTCACTCTAATTAAATGGATAAATGTTTCTAGTGTCCCTTGTTCCCCGAACCCTTCAACTGTCTAATCCTTTGCTGCATTTATGTGAAAACGCTGCAGCGCACTAGTTCAAGCTTTGAAATGAATTCTTGCATTAATTCATTAATGATGTAAATTTACATCGTTATTTCATTGTTATAAAATAACATGAATTAAACTTGTTAGTTTAATACAAAGGAGTTCTTTGCAGGGGCGATCGGAGCTTTTTGTCGTAAGAGGGTAAGATTTGCCGATTACCACATTTTTTCCTAAAAAAAATTCCCCTAGCAAAAAGTTTGATGAATAAAAAAATTTTGCCAGCTAAAAAAAAAATTATCTTCACCTCCAGAAAAAAAAGCTTCTGTGCAAAAAATTTTGATAACAAAAAAAAATACCAAGAAAAATGTTGACTGCTCTCAAATTTGCCGACTCATCTGCTGAATTTGCCGGCTGGGTCATTTCGTGGTGGGTGTGACAGCAGTAGGTTATGTTTACAAATTACTGATCGGTAAGTAAATTACTTACCGATCGGTAGGCGGTAAGTAAATAATAATCTAATTTTTAATTTTTAAAGCTTTAAATTAGTTTTTATTAAAGTTACAATTTGAACAATAACTTTTAAACGCTATTGGACTATTTAGGTTTCTTCTTCGAACGTAATAATTATTTATTAATAAGTTATTAATAATAACATAGTAACTTTTCTATGTTTTCACATATTTTTTTCACTGCATCATGTTTTGAATTTTTTTCAACTATTTTTATACTGATCTTTGGATTTTTAGGGTATAAATTGCAAAACATCTTATATTATTTTACGTACCTTAAGCTCAAAATTGTTATCTCGAAACATTTTTTACAAAAAATGTTTATTTTAATCGGCACGTAGGACAAACGTCAAACAAAATTAGGAATTTAGCATTGTTTATTATACGTAGCAACCCGTTGTTAGGGTTAAATTTTATCAAAGGTACTGACTTGATTTTTACAATAAAATAAATTTTACGTTTTAATTTCACTTTTATAAATCTTATTGATGTTTATTTTGTTGGAACGTGCAAAAACCGTACGGCCATTAAGTGCTTTACCGGTTTCGGATAGTATTGGAGATTTCGACTTCGTCTCAATCTCCAAAATAATCCTCAACCGGTAAAATGCACTTACCTACCTTAATACTTAAATAACTATAAAATCAGACAGGTAACCTAGTTTAAACAGAGCGTGTCAAAAGTCCGCCCACCC
The DNA here is from genome assembly GCA_958510825.1 of Brachypterus glaber. NCBI lineage: Eukaryota > Metazoa > Arthropoda > Insecta > Coleoptera > Kateretidae > Brachypterus > Brachypterus glaber. Next base: position 9,473,646 of record OY294049.1, on the reverse strand, counting down.
CTTTAATTTTTGAACTGCTTAAGATATCAACTTGAAATTGAGAACACTTAAATAACATAATACAAATATTTTTTTGGTATATATTTGACATGTTTACGGGGCATAATGGTGAAAGGGAGGCAAGGGAAAACATTTTTTAATGGAAAAGGGTTCGTGTGATACACTATTTTATAGATTATAAAGTTCTCTATTCGACCACATATTTTTTTATTTATTTTTTAGCAATTTGTGGGGGTTAAAAATAAAAATTTTCATTAAAAAAAATTAAACCATTTTAGAAAAATTATTTCATGATGCAAATACGTCAGTTATACTAAACTAATTTTAAATGATATAAATAACATTTTACAAGAAAAAAATCTTAAAAAATCGTAGTTTTTAGAAAAAAATAATTGAAAAATTAAAACCTTAAAAAAAAGTCTAAAAAATAAAAAATATATATGATCAAATAGAAAATTTTATAAGCCTTAAAATGATGTATCACATGAACCCCATATCTATTTAAAAAATGTCCCTCTTGCCCCCTATCTCCACTGTGCCCCCTCAAAAAATTATTTGGGTTATGTTATTTAACCGCTCCAAATTTCAAGTTGATATCTTAAGCCGTTCAAAAGTTAAAAGAAAGTGCGGACTTTTGACACGTTCTGTATGCGTATTATACGTATAATAGGCGGGTCACTATCAAATATACTTAAAATTCATATTTTCGAAACGGGGGGTTTTTGAAAAAAATTGGAGGTTTTTCTCTAACATCGGTGGCTACACATATAAATATAATCAGCCAAATCCGTGAGCCAAGCCCTCAGCCCTGTCTAAATCGGCGCGGATATTATCAAATCAGTAAAAAAAAAATGTTGCAAATATAAATAAACATGATAACGAAGAACACGATTTATGTTTGACCAATGCGATTTTCTAGTGAATGATACTTACTGCTCAACAATCAGATTGCAACTAGAGTATTCCAGATCAGTTTGCCATATAAATGCAAATTAAGCGCTCTATGTGTTCTTATCGTACACGTTTACGGGGCATTTTTAGAATATTATTCAATTTATTTATATAGTTATAAATTATAACTCTGGAAATTTTGTTTCCAAACCACCGTGTACTATAATTGGAGCGTAGAAGGGTCTATTATGCTTCCGGCAAGCGATGCATAATTGAATTAATTGATAAAATTGTCAATGCCGAAATTCTAATTTGACGCAGACTGACGATTACTTTAGGAATCTGCTACCCATTAAATCGTAATAGTGAAACTTCTGTAACTTTTTTTCTAATTCTCACCATTTTTAAGAAGAAAATTGTGGCTCATATACCGGGTGAGTTTTATTTATGTCCACCCCCAAAATGAAGATGAGGGGAAAGTAGGGTGACGGTGCGCACCTAAGCGAAACTTGATATAATTGACACCTTATAAATATTACATAAAATTTATAAGTGGCAAAAGAAGCGTTACTTATTAGACTATCATTACGTATCATCAAAACTTAGGTAGATTTTACCATAATCACAATAAAAATGTAAAACTACAAAAGTGCATTTGCGCACAATTCTCCACCCCAAGGGGCAATGGTGCGCAGCTGTTGGGAATTATGCACAAAAGATAAAAACAGAAAATAATGCAAAAATATTTATTAAACAGAAGTTATGTATACAGCTTTTCAAAAACTTAATTTTTAAAGAAAGGTTTTGGATTTTTTTATCGTTTTGAGAACGTTTCCAAACCCCTTCTTTTAAAAATCTAGTTTTTGAACATATGTATAATTATTTTGTTTTCTACATGTAATTATTAGAAAGGTTTTAACTTTAAAAACTTGTTTTTTTTATTTAATTTTATTACTATTTAATTGAATGAAGGGAATGTGCATCATTACCCCATCACCCTAGTAACATTGATCTTGGAAAAGTTTCTTAACCAGAGTACTTGGCAAAGTTCTTTGTAAAGAATTGGACATTTCTTGAGCAAGAGAATTAATCAAGATTCTGTATCGAGATTTGGGCAAGCAGAACGTTTATCAATACTTTGTCAAGTCTGTAGCAAGAACTTGACAAGATTCTTGGTCAAGAATCTTGACCTACTCGTGTGCGAAAAACGCTATGAGCGCGCACCTATCCCTTGACAATTTTTCTTGCTACATTCTTGCTCAAGAATCTTGACGAAGTATATGTAGCAATTCTTCTTGAGCAAGAATCTGTCGACAGTATCTTGCGTCAGAATTGTCAAAATCTGGATGCAGTTACTTGATCAAGAATCTTGAGCCAGACTTGCTCAAGACTTGACAAAAATTGTTACTAAATAAATGTTATAAATCACTTTACATAACAAAAACTATTTAATTAAATTTAACAAAACTGCTTGGATAAATACAAATGATCATATCCTCGATCATATCATTCAAGAATATATTTATTTTAGAATAATCGGCAAAGAAATATAAACTTACCGTCCTATTTCGTACACGTGCAAATTAATAACAACAAACATCAATTCACATATATTTAGATATTGTGAACAACTTTCATTTGTCCGTCGCTGTTTTTGCTGCAAATTGTGTGACATGCCCCTCAATCATGGATGCCAGAGATGTCTCAGAATGCCTCGTAATATGAATTTTCTGTGGTGCGATAAAATTCGATAAAAACGAAACTCTGGTGTTTTATATAATTTTACATTGGCTATAAAATGGCGTTTTCTTTTTCACTTCCGGTTTCGCCGGCATAAATATGTTTTTTTTTAATGGAACGCTCTGAAATTTTTTACATTTTTAAATTCAGCCGAAAATTCTATGTATAAAAAACTGTTTTGTTCTTTTTTTTTCGTTTTCGTTACTGCAAGTGAAACAAAAAAATTAAATTGGTCGTTTTATAGTCAATGTAAAATTATATAAATCATCAAAGTTTAATTTTTATCGAATGAAGAATAATCTTAATTTTAGGCATGGACATAAATAAAACTCACCCGGTATAAGTAAGTTGGCAGTGCCGGATTCAGGCGGGGGAAGAGGGGAAGGATTCCCCGGGGCCCGGCGACGAACATTTGCTGTTTTCTGACAGGGGTAGGGCTTTTTTTTTCAGATGCGAGGGGGCCCGAGAATAAGGTTTCCCCGGGCCCAGGCTGTCTCTCTCCAGCCCTGTAAGTTTGACCACCCTGTATGGTTCTTGAGATAAACAGCTGTGACACACGGACAGGCATATTTTTTTTTTATATAGTACAGAACCCTAAAAACATCTTTAAAATTTTGTTTAACAATAATTTACTCTTTTCAGGAAAGTCATTGGCCCGAAAAGGAATGCGAAAAAATGAACGAGAGTAACGTTTCTACATTGCAAGATATTCTTTTCGTAGGCGAATATGACGTCATCTACATGTACATATTTGTATTCATCTGGTCGCTGGTTGCCAATGTTATAGTTATCGTAGTGGTCATCAAATATCATTATATGAGAAAGTAAGTACAGTAAAATAATTAAAAATCTTCTACACAGAAAAAAATACAGCCAAGAAATTAATAGGGGAAGGGTCCTAAGTTGGCGAACATAAGCTTTGATGGTTTGTATAAAATAGTGTTTTTATTTCAGTCATTTTTTTAGTTACAAGGTTTTAACTCAATTAACTTTAAAATTCATTTTGTTTTAACTTTTATTTTCTTTAATTTTTTAATTTCATTACTGTCAGGATGGGCCCAAAATTTGCAGCTAAAGCATTGAAACCATACCTCATTATCTTTACCAATATCATTAGACAGTCCTTTTTATTTGAAACCTTTACATCCATATTTAAATTAGGTATCATATTTTCGGGCCTCTCGAACCGTTCACGGCAACTTTGTACTCCCTATGATCCCCCGTGCCCGGAAGTTTTTCCTATTTATCACTGTTGGCCTCACAAGTCCCCACTGTACACATTTCGCTAGGTTATTAAAACGGCGTATTTTGCATTCCATTTTATAGGTTAGCTTGTATTAAATTTTAAATCAGCTTATAAGTTAATTCACATTTTCATTTCAAATTGTTTGAGAGGTATTATTAGTTGCAATTTTACATTATTTGTTGCTATTACTCATCCGTAATTCTTTTGTGTTTATCTTTCTGTTAAAAAAAAGTAGGATGCGGAATGTGAATACGGAAAAAAGTCCTGGAGTCAAAATCACTCCCAATGGGCAATAACCAACGATTAGCATTGATCACAGGAAAACCCTAATTTGACTTTGTAGTAGTGTGTTTTTTCCTTTTCAATATCGATTTTGTTATACGGTGCGTGTCAAAAGTCCTCACCCCCCTTAACTAAATACCTTTTGTGAATTTTTTTAAACAGAAAGTTGGTCGTGTAATACATTAAAGTGTATAACATTCTCTAATCGACCATATATTTTTATTTTTCTGCAAAAGTAATTTAAAAAAGTGTTGAAAATGGGAATTTTTGTCAACATTTCTTTTAAATAATTAAACAGATTTTGTTTAATGAATAATTTTAGGATACAAAAACGTAAATTATACTTTTAAACTAAATTTAAAGATTTCAATAAAAATTTCGCATTTTACACCTTAAAAAAATAAAAATTAAATTATTAATAAGCTTTAAAATAATGTATCACATGACCTCATTTTTCCATTTAAAAAAATAATTCCCATTTCTCCCTGCGTCCATCATGTCCCCTAATAATATTAAAAATATACCAAAAATTATTTACGTTTTGCACATTTCAAGTTGATATCTTAAAAAGGGGTGCGGCTTTAGACACGCCCTGTATAAAGGTGTGTTATATAAATGCGTCCATGTGGAAATAAGAATCCTTGGAAATGACGTAACTGAGATTTTGCAGTTGGTAACGTATTTGCTAATATAAATTTCAGATGTAATAAATAATTCATCTGTCCATTTTGTTCAATTACCATACTACTAAGTAAGTGTTATTTTATCGGGTGTCCGTCTCATTTAAAACGCAACGCCGGTATAGGAATTACATAATTTTTAAAATTAATTAATTAATTAATTTATTTATTTAGCTAAAGGGTCTATGTGCCAAAATGAGATATTTTGAGTTATACATGTATAAAGGGTCTTAGTATCATGCGCAGTCCCTAGCGACATTGATCTTGGACAAGTTTCTTGACCAGAGTACTTGACCAAGTTCCTTGTAAAGAATTGGACAATTCTTGAGCAAGATAATTAAACAAGATTCTGTATCCAGACTTAGGAAAGACTTTAGCAAGATTCTGGAAGCAGAGCGTTTATCCATACTTTGTCAAGTCTGTTCGTCAAGTCTGTAGCAAGAATTTGACAAGATTCTTGCTCAAGAATCTTGACCTACTCTTGCGCGAAAAATGCTAGAGTCCATGAGCGCGCACCTCTCCCTTGTCAATTTTTCTTGCTACATTCTTGCTCAAGAATCTTAACGAAGTATCTGTGGACAGTATCTTGCCCCAGAATTGTCAAAATCTGGATGCAGTTACTTGATGAAGAATCTTAAGCCAGATTTGCTCAAGACTTGACAAAAATTGTTACTGGGGATTAAACTATAAAGGTTATATCGATTTAATATTTATTGTGTTTACTTACAGTATGTTACAAAAATAATTATTTAAATAAATCTTCTGGGTTTTACTATTAAAGTTATGATATCTAGTACTATACACTCAGAAAATTTCGTTGTTTTTTTAATGCTGAATGTTATTTGTTAATACATATTTTTTATTTATATCGCCACCATTGGTATTTAATACTTTACTTGTGATATTAAATACTGCAATGTGTGTATTGTATACAAAATTTTGTCATACTAACATAGAGACCGTGCTGGTACATTTGGATACCCACGTAATATGTGTTTATTAATACTGTAACATTTGGTAATTATATGACAGTTATAGTTTGGTATACTTTAAGTTGTACTTGTTAACAACATGTTGTGTTATTGATTTAGTTTAAGGTATGTTACAGTATTTAGCAAAATAACAATAGGTAAATAATAGCAAAATTTTGATTAGTAATAATACAGAGAAAAGTAAAAAAGGATCGATAAAGTGTGTAATTGTATGTGGTTGCAATCTTTATATTATTACTAATCAAAATGTTGGTATTATTTACCGTTTGTTATTTTTTTTGAATACTGTAAGATACTTTAAACTAGATCAGTAATACAACTTAACAAAGACTCAGAGTATACCATAATATAAGTGTGATATGCTTTACCAAATGTTACAATAATTTTTACTATAACATGCTTGTATTAATAAACACATGTTGCGTGGGGATTCAAATGTACCAGCACGATCTCTATGTTAGTATGACAAATTATATTTGTTTGGATAATACTTTTATCTGTATTCAACTAGGTAAATTATATTCTAAGAGAAAACTCAAGGTTAGGCCCTCTACAGTGCGATCCAAAATTCACCCCTTCCCTCTTAACTATGAACGAGTTGAGATATAGACTTTAAATTTGGAACTCATAAATAAGAAAACTATTTTTTTGCATATATGTTGTGTGACGTCGAAAGGTCCCATTCGGTGATATGGGATTGCCTCCGTAACATCGCCTTTATGATATTAATTAAGTGGACTGCGAATAGGTATTAATGATTGAAAAGAATATTAAAGACAAAACGACAGTTCCAATAATATATATGGTAATCTTACCTTAGTTACAGCATTCAGCACGACAGGTCATGACCGCCATTTCTTCACAGGAGACACCACATAATTGGAAACTGATGTACGCGAATTAAAGTTTGTTTGACCAGTGTAGGTATACACTACTAATTATTTAAATACATATGTGTATATGGAACTTATTTCTATAGTTTGCAGCCGTAAATATGGTAAATTCTAACGAAATGCCCGGCGCGTGGTATATTCGTCAGCGGATTTGAGTATATTTTTATTGACACGCATCGATCGTTCTCGAGTGTCAAATTGCTACTGTCCGGAAGGCAACCTACCCGAACTCGCGCAGAAAAGCTAGGAGGTTTTCAGCGCGTTACTTACAAAAATACAATTAATTTAAAACAAAATATTATTTTTGAATTATAACTAAGTAAAGAAATTAAATGAAATTATGTATAATAAAACCCAAATTAAAAATAAATACAAACACAGAAATGAGGTTGTAACATTACCGCCCACCAAAACTCACAAAATTAGAGTGTTTTAACAACACATAGGTAATATACATAATTTTACTAAGGGCCTCTTTAGGACACCTTGAGCTGTACGGACATTTACTACTCGGATCACACCATCAGCACCTGGAAATAACTCTATTACACGACCTATCGACCAACGAAGAGGGGGCTGTAAATCGTTCTTTATCAGCACCATAGAACCAAGTTCTATCGGTTTAGAGGGTTCATTCCATTTATTTCTTTGCTGTAAAGTACATAAATATTCGGAATGATACCTGGCCCAGTAGTCCTGATGCATACGTTGAATGAGCTGCCACCTATTTAGACGATTAAGAGGCAAGTCTTGTAGATCAGGCTCTGGCGGGGCAGAGAGTGAGTTCAGGGTAAGAAAATGTCCGGGAGTCAAGACCGATAAATCATTTGGGTCAGAGCTAACTGGACAAAGAGGTCTCGAGTTCAATAAGGCTTCTATTTGAACTAAGAAGGTTAAGAATTCCTCATATGTCAGTCGTTGTAAACCAACTACTCTATAAAAATGAGTTTTTACCGACTTAACACCAGATTCAAACAGACCACCAAAATGTGGGGCTGAAGGGGGATTAAATGACCACTTTATCGATTCAGTTTCAGTGGCATGCTGCATCAACTCATCTAATTGGCGCGCGGCACCAACAAAATTTGTACCTTGATCAGAGAAAATGTGATTACAGCGTCCACGTCTAGAAATGAAACGACGAAGAGCAGCCAAAAAGGACTCAGAAGAAAGTGAGGACACCAACTCTAAGTGTATAGCTTTTGTGGTCGAGCACACGAACACACAAATCCAAGCTTTGTAAGTTTTTGCACCACGTACTCGGCCCATGCTTATATTGAATGGACCACAATAGTCCACGCCACAGCTTTGGAAAGCTTTTAACTGACTTATCCTAAAGCTCGGTAGGTCACCCATCCTAGGTTGGATAGTGTTGGGCTTAACCCTAAAGCACTTGTGACACTTTGAAACAACAGATTTTATGGCCCGCTTGGCGGATAATATCCAAAACTGTTGATTCAATAAAAACTGTAAGGTTTGAATCCCAGGATGCATATGCCTAACATGCATATCCTCGATAATGAGGTAAGTCAATCGATGAGTACGAGGTAATAATGCGGGATGTTTACTTTCAAACGGCAGATGTGCATTTTTTAGCCTACCGCCTACTCGTAAAACTCCTTGCGGGTCTATGAAAGGATTTAATTTACGTAAAGTTTTATTAACCGGCTTTTGTTGCTCGATACGTACAATATCTTCCTTAAAATATTGGTGTTGAACAATTTTAACCAAAGTCATTAAGGACACTTGTAAATCATTTGCAACTAAAGCAGTAGTAACCTTTTGATTAGGATTACGTAAATTGAAACCAAAACGAAAAATATATGAGACAACACGTATTAGACGTGATAATCTAGAATATTTGTTTAATAGGGTATCAATAAATTGATCAGTCTCTATTAAAACTAGGGATATAATCTTGGCCTCATCTGGAGACGTAACGGGTGTAAAACTATCCGTATCAAGATCCAGGGAGGTAGACAAGAATTCTGGTCCCGCCCACCATTGGGTACACTGCATAAGCTCGCTGGGAAAAAGCCCACGTGAACCATGGTCAGCCACGTTGTCCGCAGACTTAACATGATACCAACAATCTGGTGGTACCAAATCTTGGATGTGGCTAACGCGATTTGCGACGAATGTTTTCCAACGATGGGGCGGAGCCTTAATCCATGATAAGGCTACCATGGAATCTGACCAAGCATATGTTTTATGAAAAGTAATGCTGTTTTTATAAGTGTTGCGAACAAACTTTATTAAATTACTTAATAAAACAGCAGCGCACAATTCCAAGCGGGGTATTGATAATTTCTTTAAAGTAGCAACTTTTGACTTTGCACAGATTAAGGAAACTTCAAACTTTCCATCTGGCAGAGGTTTTCGAAAGAAAATTATAGCACAATAGCCCTTCTCAGAACTGTCACAAAAGCCATGCAATTCTAAACCACTGGCGTTTTTTATATCAAGGAAACGGGAAATTTTTAAATCTGCTAACATATGCAATTCAGATTTAAATTGTAACCACTTTGTTACCACTTCATTGGGAAGTGGCTGGTCCCAATCACAACCTAGTGACCATAAATGCTGTATTAAATGCTTGGCTCCAAAGGTTATTGGACTGAGATATCCAAGTGGATCCCAAATACGCGCAATATCCGATAGGATAGAACGCTTAGTTTGTGTAGACTCTAAAGCCTTCACCCGAAAAGAGAAAAAATCTGTATGTGGAGTCCATTGAAGTCCCAAAATTTTAAGATATGAATCTTCTTCAGAATCAAATGATATATTCTGTCGATGATCGACAGGGATATCTTTCAATAAATTTGGAGAATTGCTCGCCCACTTCCTCAATTCAAACTTTCCTTTTTGTAAAAGTTCAGTTAGCTGAAGACAAAGCACCTGTGCTAGCTCTAGGTTGTCAGCCCCTGAGATAATGTCATCAACAAAGGTATCTTCTTCTAGAGCTTTTGATGCCATAGGAAAATCTTTACCCTCATCTGTTACTAACTGTTTAATAGTGCGTAATGCTAGAAAGGGAGAGGAAGTATTACCAAAAGCTACCGTTGTAAGTCGGTATTCTTTTACTGGTTGTTGGGGATGAAATCTCCAAAGCAATCGTTGATAATTTCGGTGCTTCGGATCCATAAGAATTTGCCTAAACATTTGTTTTATGTCTGCCATTATAACAATAGTATGAAGGCGAAATCTTAATAAAAGGGAAATTATATCAGTTTGTAATTTAGGTCCTGGACATAATAAATCATTAAGGGAGTAGCCCTCTGATGTTTTAGCACTGCAATCAAAAACTATGCGTACCTGGGTAGTACTACTATCCGGCCTTAGTACCGCAAAGTGCGGAACCGTATAATGCGGTGCAGTGGCCTCACATGGAGGTGCTTCTTCCATGTGCCCAGAATCTAAATATTCCTGAATAATTTTAGAATATGATATTTTTACGGATTCATCTTGCAAGCATCGTTTTTCTAAAGAGAAAAAACGCTTAAGTGCGTTTGTGCGAGAATCACCCATAAACGTAGGTTCCATTTTTTTGAATGGTAGGGCAACCATGTAACGTCCATCGTTTGTTCGTGTACATGATTCTGTATATTGTTGTTCACACCATTTTTCCTCAGGAGTTAATTTTTCCTGTTGAGGTACCTGCTCTAATTCCCAAAAGGACTTTAGATCAAAGGTTTCCATGGATGTGACAAGTGCAAAATTTGTCGGGGAGGGATAGGATATTTTCCCCATTAGTATATATCCGAAAACTGTCTCAATGGCTACCGGTTGACTCAGATCCCCTGCTACTTTATTGCTGAGCAAAATCTGAGCAAACACCTCCGCCCCCAGTAAAAGCTCCACGGCTTTTACTTTATTAAATTCGGGATCTGCTAAATTTAGCTGGCGTATGTGATGCCATTGGGTAGTATCGAGTGCGCATGCCGGCAACCGTTCAGGAAGATTCGGCAGCACAACTGCATCAATATTAAGAATAGGATTCTTAGCTTGAGTGGGCTTTATTACGCATTGAGTAATGCCCTTGGATGTTACCGGAGAATTAGGATTAATGCCCGTTATGGTCTTATGAAAAGACGAACGGTGTAATCCTAGCCGATTCAAACATCTTTCTGTTATAAATGAACAAGTAGAGCCATTATCAATTAAAGCACGTATTAATTGATAGTGCCCACGACCATCCTTTACGTGTACCATAGCAGTAGCCAATAAAATTGGCGCTGGTACTGTCGTTATGGATGTAAAAACGTTAGGATCATTAGACTCGACGCTAGAGTCATTATTTCCTACGTAGTTTTGTCCCGATGTACCGGCCGTTTGGACCGATAAAGGAGGGGTTACGTTATTTTCACCAGAATGTGATAAATTTACTTTAACTGCCTTGTTATTTGGCTTGTCAAAATGTAAAGTGGAATGATGTCGCTTTTTACATATTTTGCATAAATGAGTAGAATTGCAAAACTTAAAGTTGTGTGAATGGCTAAGACAATTGACACATAACCTATGCTGTTTAGCAATTTCATATCTCTTTTTTGGAGCTTCTGATAAAAACGACCTACACTGAGAAACATGATGATTTGACTTGCAAACAGGGCAAGATAAAATATCAGTATTTGTCACAAAAGAAGAATTATTATATGAATCTAACTTAACATGTTTTGATACTGGCTTTTGAACATTGTTGATTGGTGCTTTTTTAGAAGATAAAGCCTCAACAGTTTCTAAAGCCTTAGCATGTGCTGTCAAAAACAGTTTTAATTCGTCAAATGTGGGAAAACCATTCTTTTTATTTTGTTCCTCAAACTTAGCACAAAGATTTTTTGGAATACGTTTGAACACCATATCTACAAGAATAAAGCTCCACTCGTTTGTTGGAAGACCCAAGGCCCCGAGTGCCGCTAAATTTTCGACAAGAGTATTCAGGAAAATAATCAAGGCTGATGATGTGTCAGAGATGTTTGGCAGTTGACATATTGCCTGCCAGTGCGTATTAGCCAATAATCGTTTATTGTCATACCTCTGACGCAGCTGATTATAAGCTACAGAGTAGTTACTTCCCGATAATTGAACACACTTAATAATGCTAAGTGGTTCCGAAGTTAATAATAAATGTAAATGAGAAAATTTTTCAATGTCTGAGAGTTGGAGATTTGTATGTATAGCAGAATCATACAAATCTATAAAAGTTTGCCAGTCTCGAAATTTTCCGCTAAAAGGTTTTAAATTCAACTTTTGAAGCTTGACATTTGAAGTCGTAGCATTTGAAGAACTTCCAAATAATTGTACATAAATACCTTGGATCTGCCAAAACATTTCATCAATCACCGTAGCAGCTTCCTTTTCTTTAGCTATATCCGTTTTTCGGATAGCATCCGTACGTCCAGGATCTGATATGACGAAAGCGAGTATGTCATCAGCCAGCTTATGCCATTGCTTATAAGTCACATCCAGCTGTTGATAACAAATTTTAAAATGTTGCTGTTTTGTGATATCTTTTTGAGCGGCCACTGCTGCCTTTTGAACTCGCTTTAGCCTATCATATTGCAACTGCCTACGGTTGTCCATAATACAATATTCGTTTAGATCCATGGCTTATAAAATTTATTTATTGAAAGGTAAAAGAAAAAAATAAAAATTATAAAAAAAAAAATATAAACTGAATAATTTTAGGAAAATTACACAATTTTTTCTCAAATTTTATTTCTTAAATTGAATTTATTGTAGAAGAAAACCTCCAGATATAATGGCTAAAATATAACTTATACCTCAGTAATGAATCACCCTGTAAATATTTTCAACAAAATTCAAAATTCTAAATTATAATCCAAACTATGAGTTACCCTGTATATTTGCACAGAGTTTTCCAAAAAACCAAATTCAAAAAATTACAATTTAATTTTTAAGTCACCCTGTATATATTCTGACAGAATATAAAAAAAACAAAAACAAAAACTCAAAAGTACAATTTAAGACCCTGTATATATGGACTGGATACTCAAAAAGGCAAAATTCAAAATTACAATTAAGCTTTAGGTTACCCTGTATGCATATATTTGACAGAATATTAAAAAAATTCAGATTATAATCTAAGTTCAATTCTCCTGTATGAAAACATTTTGAAATGGGCTAAATTTATTTTTAACCTATTCTTTGAAAATTACAATTTTTTATGTACCGATAGTATTTCCAAAAAATAAAAAGGAAAATAAAATAAAAATTAAAATTATATTTTTAAGTGTTTTCTACTATTTTTCAACCTGGTATACACTAAAGATACAGCTCAAGATTTCCCACTTGCATAACCCTGTATACATTCGAAAGTACAAGAAAAAAAATACCTAGATATCCAATATAAAAAAATAAGTTTTACAAAAGTTCCTAATTATAAGAACTCCCTGAATAATAGTAAAACTAGAATTTGGACAAGGTATCTTATTTTTGCGCGCAAAAAAATATATCAAATTAGAAGGAAAAAAATCAAAATATAAAAGTAATTTTGTTTCCACCCTAATGTAACTTTACTAGCAATAGGTAAATTTTAAATCTATTACTACTAGATAGGTATTTTAATTATAATATCTTGCTCGCAAATAAGTTCTATCGAATGTAATTAATTATATGGATAAATTTTAATTTATTTTTTCAAAGCACAGAAATATTTTTAAGAATCTTTCTACGCCCAAATAAATCACCAGTTTTAAAACAATAATTTTCAAAAGGCAAAGTTAAATAATATTTTTATTTTAACAATAAACTGTATTTTTGCAAAATAAAATAATAATTGCGGTTTTGATTGTGTCCAAAGAAAAAGGAAAAAAACGCTTGGATACAGCTGATAATTTTTTGCCTTTTTTATAGAGCACAAAGTTTACGATTTTATCGGTTTTTTATTTTTCAACCGAAAAATCCAAAATATATTTTTAAAGCGAATTACCCTATTTGAATATAATTTTTATTCAAAATAAGATTTTACGCGAGATTTTTTTGTTAATAAATAAGCTATCTCCGAATGCAACACTCAAATATGATATTGTTATTTATAACAAATAATTTTAATGCTAATAAATAAGCTATCTTCAAATGCTAAATCCAAATATGATATTGTTATTTATAACAAATATGTAATTTTACAACTGCAAAAGAACGTTACCACACACACACTGTAAAATTAGCAAAATCTAGTTAAATGAATTTAAAAGCTATGAAGCTATGTTAAATAGTTATACTAGTGCCAAAATTCCGGTTCAAAACGGACCATGTTATAATGGTTCTGCTAGCTTAAATCCGGTTCGAAAGGGCCATGTTGTGTGACGTCGAAAGGTCCCATTCGGTGATATGGGATTGCCTCCGTAACATCGCCTTTATGATATTAATTAAGTGGACTGCGAATAGGTATTAATGATTGAAAAGAATATTAAAGACAAAACGACAGTTCCAATAATATATATGGTAATCTTACCTTAGTTACAGCATTCAGCACGACAGGTCATGACCGCCATTTCTTCACAGGAGACACCACATAATTGGAAACTGATGTACGCGAATTAAAGTTTGTTTGACCAGTGTAGGTATACACTACTAATTATTTAAATACATATGTGTATATGGAACTTATTTCTATAGTTTGCAGCCGTAAATATGGTAAATTCTAACGAAATGCCCGGCGCGTGGTATATTCGTCAGCGGATTTGAGTATATTTTTATTGACACGCATCGATCGTTCTCGAGTGTCAAATTGCTACTGTCCGGAAGGCAACCTACCCGAACTCGCGCAGAAAAGCTAGGAGGTTTTCAGCGCGTTACTTACAAAAATACAATTAATTTAAAACAAAATATTATTTTTGAATTATAACTAAGTAAAGAAATTAAATGAAATTATGTATAATAAAACCCAAATTAAAAATAAATACAAACACAGAAATGTGGTTGTAACAATATATTTTATATTTTTAGCTCTTAAAATGATCGCAGGGGGCATTTTTTTTAAGGAAAGTGGGGTCGTGTATCATTTTAAAGCTTATATATATTATTTGGCCATATATGTTAAAAAAATGTTTAAAAAACTGAAAAATATATAGTCGGATATAAATTTTATTTGCTTTAAAATGAAGCATCACACAACCCCCTTTTTATTTAAAAAAAATCCCTCCATGCTGAGAGCTGAAAATATCAAATAAATGGAAAGAAACTCGTTTAAAAATTAAGATGGTTGTGACTTTTGGACCGCACTGTGAATTTTAATTATCCTGTCTACGTGATCCTTTACAAACAGAAAAATCCTGATAAGTGGATTATATCTGAGTGTAATCAAGTACGTTTCTATTAAAAAGCCCGACTTCGGGAAAATTGGGATTGATCTACCAACACTGCCATTAGGCATTAAGATAAATAAAATTAAGGTAAGATAAGTTGGCCGTATTTCTTTCTTTATAACAGAGAAAATCCATTTTATTTATGTAGATTTCCTAATAGGTATACCGGGTGTTTCAGGAAGGTGGTTCACCCCCCTTAACTTTTGTATACTTTGAGCTATCCAAATGAAATTTGGAGATCATGCATGAGACAAAATTTTCGATTTTTTGACATATCAAACAACTTTTTTTCACTTCCGGTTTCACCGGAAATTACCTTAACTTTCGATTTTTAAATGGGACACCCTATATATTTTTACATATTTTGTCTTAGAAATCAATTCTGAATACAACCATATGTCACTTGTCAATTTTTGACAGGTCATGTCATTTTTTATTTAAATTTTCATTTTAAACCTAGAGTGCCTTGAATTGGCTTATTTGCTTAATTTTTGGTCTAGTTTCTTAAGAAAAATACCATTTTGATTTTTTTCCGAAAACTCTATTTTTGGTGCGCTCTTAAAAGTTTAAAAGTTACACTTTTGCCCATAAGTCATTGGGAAAAGGGTGGCTTATTACTTTTAAATGATAAAGAATTTTTTTGCGAACATTTTGATACTACACATACATGGTTTATTTTAAAGAACTTGGCCTTAAAATACTAATTTTTACTATTCACTTTTTGTAATTGCATTTGCATTCAGATTTAATAAGACAAAACAAGGTTTCAACTGTACACTGAAAAAAACGTTGGTATTTTTACAAAAAAAATACTAACATTATTGCAGCGATTTTATATTTTTATATTGTAAAATTAAAAGTTAGTTTAATAAAAACGCAATATTATTGTGGATTTACTAAATTTTGCGAAAATACTTAAACATTTTACAAAAAAATACAAATGTTTTAGCTTTTCACAAAAAAACATTTAAAATTACAAATACGTGTTGTAATATTGTACAAATGCGAAATAATTTCACAAATTATTATGTAATATCACAGGTAAATGTTGTGAAATTTAAAAAAAAATAATTGTTATGAATTTACATGATTACAACGCAGTTTAGTTAAATTACAAAGTTGATATGTAATATTACTAGCAAAATTGGTGGAATTAAATAACCAACAATATTATAAGTAATTTCACAAAACAATTTTTAGAGTGTATACACTGAAAAAAACGTTGGTATTTTTACAAAAAAAATACTAACATTATTGCAGCGATTTTATATTTTTATATTGTAAAATCAAAGGTTAAAAAAAACGCAATATTATTGTAGATTTACTAAATTTTGCGAAAATACTTGAACATTTTACAAAAAAAATACAAATGTTTTAGCTTTTCACAAAAAAAAACATTTAAAATTACAAGACGTGTTGTAATATTGTAAAAATGCGAAATAATTTCACAAATTATTATGTAATATCACAGGAAAATGTTGTGAAATTACAAAAAAATAATTTTTATGAATTTACAAGATTACAACGCAGTTTAGTTTAATTACAAAGTTGATATGTAATATTACTAAAAAAATCAGTGGCATTAAATAACCAACGATATTGTTAGTAATTTCACAAAACAATTTTTAGAGTGTAAATTGATTGATCATGAAACTTGCCTTAAATTTTTGGGATACTATTCTGGGATGGGCTTATATTATAATAAATTAGTACCTATAATACACATTTTGTTGATCTATTAAATATAAGCAAAAATAAATAATTATATATTATACTGATTAAAATTATTTAGAACCTCGATGACTCAAAAATCTATGAAAAGTAGTAGTACAACCGGGTTCTAATTGAGTTTGTTTTGCATTAAATTCACATGTTTTTGTGGCTGTTTGTTTTAATAATTTGTACTTATGCAATATTTTACATAAATTATTATTAATCATTATTAAAATTGATAATTAATAGTTGTTTCGCACAAGTATTCCTCATGAACCTCCATAATTTTGGTAAAAATCACAGGCCAAACTTTTTTCGCATTAATTACATCAATGTGACAAGTTAATTTTCATTAACGGACTACATGATTTTTATGTAAGAAATTCAAATAAGCCTTTATTATCAGTTAGAACGTCGTTGCACTAAAGAAATCTCCAAAAATGCAGATAGAACCTGGTTTCATTGTAAATAAAATGAACTATGCATATAATATTTTTATTTTTTAGTACAGGCAAAAAGGCAGTAAAAAAGTTTTATTCAAAAATGCAAAAAAGTGAAAATCTAAAAAAATGTTAGTTAAAACTTTGTTGTTTTGGTACGACGATTTGCCTTAGGTGAATCACGTTGTATTTCAATGAGAATATAATTTATATATATGTAGTATGCTGTACTGATAAGTGAAAATACCTTACCCCTACGATGGTTTTTTACCCCTCTTTTCTCTAAACTAAAATCGTAATGTTATTTAAATAGGTATTTTTTTCATACACTAACCTGCTTGTTTTAACATAAACATGACTTAGTTTCTTGGTTATTACAAAAAACAGCATTTATTTCACATTTTAATACAAAAATAATTTAATTAATTTTTCAAAACAACTCAACTGTCATTCAATAAAACACATGTTTTAAAGCCGTATTTGCACATCACAAAAATTCAAAACTAAAATAGATTTAGAAACGATAAATTGAAACAATTACTGGTATTTATTAATACAAAAATGTGTTACTATATGTACTTTACCTTAAAATTTTTGCTGTAGCTTTTTTTCTCAGAAGAAATCATTTATTTAACTTAATTCCACTTTTGTGAACAAACCTTTAGGCTTGTTATGATGTAGCAAGCGTTGAACATTTTAATTCAAATTGCGTGCGACATCTAGCGGTATTAAATCGAGTTGGTCAATAGACAGACGCGTATTTAAAAGTTTGAAATTGTTATTAAAAATGGATCGATGGGGAGCTTTTAATAACGATGAAATTAATTCTCAAATTAAAAAAAGTACTCCAAGTAATACCGTGAAAAATAAAGCCAGTATATGGAAACAGTTTGATGAATTTTGTAAGTCAAGGAAATATGTTTTTACGGAAAATACATCAATTAATAGCATTTCTAACATTTTAAAAGATTATGCTTTCAACATAAAAAAACGGTCAGGAGATGATTACAAAGAAAGTGTTATAAAAACTCACTTCAACACAATTGCTAAAATGTTACAAGAAAAATACTATCATGAATTTAAAATAAAGTTCGATCCCTTTCTTGACATCGAATTTAAACAGGCCAGAGAGGCAAGGGATGCGAAACGCAAGGCTCTGCAAGTATTGCCAGAAAAACGAAAAAGTAGCGCTGCAGCCTTTACAAACGAGGAAACTTTGGCTATGCAAAAGATCTGGAAGGAAGATAATCCTGAGGGGCTACAGAAGAAATTTTTTAATATAGCAGCAACTGAACTGGCTTGGCGCGGCAATGAAGCCGCATTTGCAGCAACATCCCATTTTATCGAAGAAACAGATAATTATGGTAAACCAAGCGAAAGAATCATTTACAATCCGGTTTTTACCAAAACCACACAAGGGGGAAGTAGTAAATGTGCCAACAATAAGTGGCTTACTTCAAATAAAACAAATCCTGAGATATGTCCAGTTAGATTGTTTAAAAAATTAATGGAAAAAAGACCAGCTCATGTTACAAGTGACAGATTATTTTTGACACCCAATCCATCATGGAACGAATCTGTATCAAAAGGCTGGTATAAGAATTTACCTATAGGCATAAACACAATTTCAAAATGGACACAAGAAAGCGCAAAGTTAATTGGCATGGACGTAAAACGTAAGAAAATCACTAATCATAGCCATAGATCCACAGCTGTAACGCAGCTAGCGAGCGCGGGTGTTCAAGAACAACAGCTTATGAAAATTACAGGGCATAGTTCCGCGAATTCATACCAGTCCTATTTGAACATGCAAGAGAAGGACCATAATGAAATAATTAATAAAATGAGAGGAAATGTCGACCCTTTAATTAAAGATCAAAATTCAGAGAAAGAAGAAATCATTATAAATTCAAATTCACTACAAGAAATAGGAAACACCGGACAAGGAAATGTTTTTCAAAACTGTACATTTAACATTCAAAATTTTAATTGTAGTAACAACTAACTTTTGTTAAAATTAGGTTTTAGGTATTTAATAATCTATTTGTTCAATTATGTTTTGTTATTTTGTTAATAATGTGGGTTTGTGATTTTGTTATAATTAAATCCTACATCATTTTTAAAAATTTTTGAATTTTATTTTAGTCCTAATTACGACCCTGATAACCGGTACGCTAGCTGAAGATAGACAACCATTTATACATGTCCTCTAAACAACGAACTAATAACTCTTCTCTCTAGAATAGGCATTTCATTCGTTAAAACTGACAAAAACGTCGGCAACATAAACATTCGTCTGTCTTACTCGCACATCTTTGTTCTAACAGAGACAACAATACCAGTTACTGGTAATTGTTATTGTTCAGGCTTAAATATACCTACTATTTGTTTACAAACAAACCGAGATGTTGGCGATACTTTATTTTAACGGTATGCGTATTCTAGAAAGAAGAGTTATTAGTTCGCTGCCTCTAAATGAAAAGTATATTAAATATAAATATAAATAAAATATAAATTTTATAGATATTTAGGACCTGATTATTGTGTGCTTTTTAATTTATAAAATATAATTTATTTGTGGATTAATACGTTATAATTAAGAGGTATGTGTATTAAATATAAATTATATTCTCTCCCTAAATATCAATTCGTGATACTAGGTTAGGTACCGGAGCTTTTTTTCAAATTTTACTCATATTAATCCCAATTTTTGGAAAATGCAACTCCTGCTAAAGCAGTCGTTGCATTTTCGTCATTGGGATTAATATTCGTAAAATTTATGTAAAAAACCACCGATACCTAACCCAATATCACTTATGATATTACCCCTGAGAATACAATTTATATTTATGTAGTATGCTGTACTGATAAGTGAAAATATCTTACCCCTACGATGTTTTTTTACCCCTCTTTTCTGTAATCTAAAATCGTGCTTATTGTTTGCTTTTTAATTTATAAAATATAATTTATTTGTGGATAAATACGTTAGAATTAAGAGGTATGTGTATTAAATATAAATTATATTCTCTCCCTAAATATCAATTCGTGATACTAGGTTAAGTACTGGTGCCTTTTTTTCAAATTTTACTCATATTAATCCCAATTTTTGGAAAATGCAACTCCTGCTAAAGCAGTCGTTGCATTTTCGTCATTGGGATTAATATTCGTAAAATTTATGTAAAAAACCACCGATACCTAACCCAGTATCACTTATGATATTACCCCTGATAATAAAAAATTGCTTCTAATATGGCGCAGGGTGGAGTTTTTTCAATATGCCTTCAAGGTGGAAGCTCTATAAGATATTGTACTGGCTCTACAATATTTTTTTACTTTGTATAAGTATATTTTCTACTAGGAGAATTAGCTCAGCGGTCTAAGGCATTGATATAGCATTGACACTGAGCTAATGATCGTGAGTTCAAACCTCACTGGCGCCGATTGCCTTTTTCAGTTAATTAATAATTGAAATTTGGCGAAGGCGTACTTCCTAGATATATTGGTTCGAAAGTCAATTAAAGCCGGTGGTTCCCTCTACTACTAGCCCACACAAGTCCTGGACTTAGAGGATGCTTAATTAAGTAGAATAGTACGAGGTTAAAAAACAAATATAAACAAACCTAAGTGCTAGCTTAAATATTATAAACCGTTGTCAACGCTAGTTTACTTTGACAACCAATAAATTAAATGAATTTATTTATTATTGACCGTTGTTAAGCATTATTTCTTAACGACGATAAATAATAAAAAAATAATACAACTTTCTCGACTTTTTGTCAAACCGACAGCTATGTCAAAATAATATTTAAACTATATTTGAATGTTTGGAGTTACTAGCTTTAGGTAGTAGAAAAAATATTGTATGCACCACGTATGCGAACTGTCTTTAGTATTCTCGACTGATTTTTTGCCCCGACTCCGTCTCACTCTCGAACACCAAATACTTAGTTCGTAGGGTAGACCGAGGTCGAAAGTAACAATTTGAGTTTGACACTCAATTCTGGATGGACCATTAGAGTAAATTAAGAACTTTTTATTTTTAAAGATTCCCTATGTATTTTACATTATTAGGACCTACCATTAAGATCTTGGGATAAGCATAATCAAAATTATTTGCAAAAAATAGGAATGGGGTAAATTGTTACAACCGCCCCCGACCCGGGGTCGGTAGTAACAGAATGTTGAGCAGTTAAAACCAGGAGTATTTATTTAAAGAACCTTATAAAATAACAAAAACAACTCTACTTTTATTTAAAAAAATAACAAAATAAAGTCTTATTCTCAAAAATATAACAAATTGTAAAATAAAAAATATTTTTTTATACTAAAATATTCAGTGAACTAAACCTAATATGTATTTTTAAATCTAAGATCACTCTGAATCACAATTTTGACAAACATATAAGTATTCTTGTTTGGTACATGCTTCATGTGACCAGTATTTACATTCTAGGCATTGAACCCATTTTTCACCTGGTCTACTTTTACGGTAAGGCTCAACGCATACAAGACAATAATACTCTTCATTTTCATCATCGCTATCGTCTTCTTTGTCGTCCTTTAAATTATATTTTTTAGGATAAATTTTAGTTTTTGGTTTAAAATCGACTTTTTTTTTGTCCTTCTTTAAATTACCTTTTTTAGGGTGAATTTTCGTACTAAGTTCAGATTCAGAAAAATTTTTTTTTACTTTTTTTTTATTCTTTTCTTCATATTCTGCTCTAATTTTTTCTTTCTCAGGAGTTTCAGTGTATATAGTCGATTTCCTTTTTCGTCTATTTCCTTCCTTTCTAGGCGCAGCTTTCGGGAAAGGTCGTACTGTTTCTGGCAAAAATTCTTTTGAGGTAGAAAGTGATGGTAATGGTGCAGGAATGTTTTTTACTTGGTTGTTTTGATCACCTGTGAGAGGTCGTACTGTTTCTGGCGAAAATTTTCCTGGGGTAGAAAGATATGGCAATGGTGTAGGATTGCTTTTTAATTGGTTGCTCGGTTCAACTGTGCTAGAACAAGATATCAATGGTTTATGTTTAGTGTTTACTTCAGCTGTATTAGGTTCCCTTTCTACGTCTGTTGATTCAGTTAAGCTAATTTCATTTTCAATGATTATTTCAGTTAAGGGTGCTGGCCGATCTGTAACATAAGATGGAGCAAAGTCTAGGGCTGTAAATATGTTTCTATTGTGGGGAAAGATTCCCGTACACCTAAAACCGGCTTGAATGTTGTTTATCGTTAGCGCCATTGGAAGAGCTGTTGATATAATAGAGGGGATGTTATAAATAGTCATGGTTTTTCCTGGGTTACTGCGCATCCAACCATCACAACTGGTATTTACAGCTTTTTTTAGGGGTCCGTATACAGAACGGTCCAGGGGCTGTAGCTTGTGCGAACAGTGGGGCGGAAAGGATAGCATAACTATACCGTTTTTAGAGCAGTAGTCAAGGGCTTCGATGGAAATATGGGAAGAATGATTATCCAGTAGGAGAAGAACTTTATTGGAAAATGTTGCAGACGTATATTTTTGAAAGTGTTCCAAAAACGTGACGAACTCCCTTTCTTGCATCCAACCACTTGCATTCCCCGCACCAATGCTGCCAGTAGGACCATCTCGCACAAAATGTTCTTGGTAGCGAAGTCTTGGAAATAAGAACATTGGAGGTATAAAATTACCAACTGCATTTACTGCACAAGTTACGGTTACTAACTGCCCCCGTTCCGCGGATGTTAGTGCTCCAACTTGCCTGGAACCTCTTTTGGTGACAATTCTATTAGGTTTTTGAACTGTCGTAACTCCAGTCTCGTCCACATTATATATATCTTTGGGTTCGAATTTATATTTATCCATGACTTTTTCCAAGTTATCAAAAAACATATTTACGTTTGTTTCGTTAAAACTAGTGGCACGAGACAAACTAGTTGCTTGTGCACACCTTACGGATAATTTTGGATGCCTCTTCATAAACCTGGTAAACCAATCTTCAGTAGCCATGTGATTTTCTTCCCACTGAGGTGGTACTAATAAATTATACTTTATTGCCAACTCATATGCAAATCTTCTAATTTCTTTTGGACTAAAACCAAAGTATATTTCTGCTGCCTTTACAATATAATTTTCCATGATATTTTCGTGATCCTCGGAAAAAACTTTGTTCCAAGCTTTATAACCCATTGTCACCAAAGAATTTTCTCCCTGTCTTAAAACTTTTTCTTTTTTCTTTTTAAATCTTGTTAAAGATACGTGACACAACTCGTATCTCTTTGCAGCTGCACGAATAGACAATATCCCGTTATTTACATCTTCATAAGCTTGTTCATAGACTGATATATCCTTTGTACCTCTTTCGGTTCTTCTATTCTTCGTACGAGGCATTCTACAATAAACAACTTAAATATGATCCACAATAAATCATATTTTATTGGTCGGGGTCGGTTGTAACGTTACAATCGACCCCGATCATGTTTGTTACAAAAGTCCCCGACCACCATTTTGAACAACTGCTTCAAATTTGTAATGATAAAAGGCGAAAATTACCAATTGGCAACCGTTATAATACGTAAAAATAACTAATCTTAAAGATAAAACTAAGAAACAATGCTTACCTGCAGTGAGAAAAATTATATTCAAATTTAAAATCACTCGAAAAAAGTTACTTTACTATACCTAAAACAAACTTTAACTAATGGACAGCACAGCTCTCATCCGTGGTCGACGGCATACTGATATTTAAAAGTCGACAGTGTCTTGTCTAACATAGTCGACGCGTGCGCCTCTATCCCCGCTGTATTTCTAAATATTGCGGTTGTTACTTTCGCTGCCTGTTACTTTCGACCCCGGTCTACCCTATACTAGGTGCATAATATACTATTATTCTATTTTACTTTACAAAACGAGTTATGTACAAAACTTTTATTACAGTATTCATTTTAATATAAATTTTATTTTGCTTTGGTACGTAAATGGTTAAATTTTGTACTAAAATAAAACGACCGTATAAAAAAAGTATTAAAGTCTAATAGAAAATAACCATAACAAAATTTATCACAACAATATTTTTAGATCAGATGGATTTAGAGTTTATACAAAAATATCTTTGAAATATCTGCAAAAATACTTTAAATGGGGTCGACCGGTTGTCGACTCGTTTTTGGTTTTTGAAATAATTATGAATAGATTGAAATAGTTTTGTTTTACGTTGTTTCTGCGTTTATACGTTTCTCGGATTTTTTTTTTATGTAAAAAACCTGATTTCCGCGAAAGAAAATTCTCCTTGTCGGTCGGTCTTTTCAGGAAAGTTTGTGACCACACTAACTTAAAAAGGTCGTGAGCTATACAGGGTTTCCCAGCTAAGACAGATCAATCGTTTTGGCGTTATTAGAGCTATCGGAATAAAATTTATGTGCACCGGGGCTTTTTATATAACCCAGTAGGCATCTTACACTGGTAAAAAGGATTTATTTGGATATGGCCAATTAAATTATTTGGTTGTGAGTAACAAATTTTATTTGGGTCAAATAAATATTTAGTTCATGTAAACAAATATTTAAATTTAAAAATTGTTTATTAATGGGAACAAAATAGTTTATTTGACAGAAATAAAATTTATTTGTCACCACCAAATAATTTAATTGGCCATATCCAACTAAATAATTCAGTTGACACAAATAAACTGTTTAATCAGTGTAGTCGGGTTATATATGTCCCACTGGGTATAGTATAACATAATTCTTATTTTAATACTACTAAAAGTTAGTAGTTATCTCAAAAAAAAATTTATTTTTATTATTATTGACCGTCGTCAATAAAAAATGCCAAGATAAACAAGCCTTGACAACGGTAGATAATATGTAAGCTAGCACTTAATTAGGTAGTAGAAAAAAATGTTTTATTTTTGTAAATTTTAGCAAAATTTTTTCCCTTCGTATAACGTTACCTACCTTATCTATTTCACAAAGTTAAATTTTTAAAAGGATTTTTACCTCTCAATAACAAAATCCTGTCACGGACTTACTTCGCATCTGCCTCCTTTTTGGAGTCATTTTCTATTTTATGCACGTATCTACATATATACGTACTTGCTTAAATTCTTATGCACTTTTTATTATAAAGGTGTCTATCTGACTCGTAAAAAGTGTTATAAAGTGTACATTCGAGACGAGAAATTCAGCAGTGAAAACATACAGAGGCGGACTTAACCCCAAGGCCTCGCGGTGCCGAAAATAAAAATTCTTATGGCTGACACGACAGTTGGAAAAACCAAAGTGACCTTTTTAATTATTTTTGGAAGGTACATATTATGTTGGTTGACCAAAATATTCACCATTTTTGCTTCTATTCACTTCGCGTAGCGCTAGAATAGTATTGGACAAAAGGGTACTATTTTTGCCCTATTTTTTTTTGTGTTAAATGTAATTATATTTAATATTCTAAATAAATTCATTTTTATTTACAATACAGTCTAAAATTGATGTTATCAGTTAAGCTTTGTTTATGCAGGTTTTTATTAGGCATTCTTTAAACTTTTATCGACCCTAATCTTTTTTCTTACTGAAACCGTAGGTATAGTGAAGATTTGTTGTCTATTTTTTGTATTTAAATTACACAGGCCCACAAAAAAAGATATAACCTCAAAAAACACCCGAAAAACTACTGAAAGCGCTAAAATCATCTATGCCATACCACTGTCACCCCCCTGTCCCCAAATTGCTAATTCTATAACCCCAGAACCCCATAATCCCCTAACCTCATAATACCATAGCCGCATAACCTCAAAACCCCGTAACCTCATTAAGTAGAAAAATCTAGTTTGGGAAAACAGAATAAATTCTTCAGCTTTTTTGTGGAACATAGTCATAGGTAAGTAACTCTATAACCCCAAAATACCCTAACACCATAATCTCAAAATCACTTCACTTCGTAACCCCATTACGTTATCCTGTGGAGAAGTCCGGTTAAAAAAATAATGAAATAGACCTTGATTCATGACTTCACTCACAAAACTCTTATGATTTCGAGATCCGGAATTCTCCACAGAATAGGCTGATAGGGTTAAGAGGTTATAATATATGGGGTTACGGAATGAAGGGGTTAGGAGGTGTGATGGGATTTTAGGATTATACAGTTACTTATTCATAACTATGTTCTAAAAAAAATTCACGTATTTGTTCTGTTTTCCCGAACCAGATTTTTCTACTTAATGAGGTTACGCGGTTTTGAGGTTATGGAGTAATGGTATTTCGAGGTTAGGGGATTATGGGGTTACGAAATTACGAATTTGGAGGAAGGGGGTGAAAGTGGTATGAAGTAGATGATTTTAGCGGTTTCATTAGTTTTTCGAGTGTTTTTTGAGGTTATGTCAAAATTCTGACGTGTAAGGGTTAAACGGGTTACGGATTCGGTTTCAGCGGGAAAAAATACATAGGAATATCATATTGGAATCCAAGCCTCACAATTTTTTTTTGTGGGCCTGTGTTATTTCTCTTTTATTTAAAATTTTGCATTTCGGCCTTTAAAAAGCGTATTTTTTTAGTGGTCATTTTTATATTTTAATATTTTATATTACTTTATTAATTTTTAATATATTTTGTTAAATTGTTCAAATAATACATCATCATGTTTTATTATTATATTGTATTTAAAGTTCTTTTTAAACTGTAATTTTTCATAAATTTAATTAAATCATTTCTCTTTTATTTTAAAATTTTGCATTTCTGCCTTTCAAAAACGTACATTTTAAGAGCTGAAAGTATTAAATATATGCTAAAAGATAGTTTAAGTTGTCTTATTTAAGAGTTCTAAATTTGAAGTCGATATCTCAACTCGTTCAAAAGTTAAAAGGGGGGGGGGTGACTTTTGGACCGCACTGTTGATGGTTTTCTGTGGATGAAAGCGCTAACCCTTTGGCTTATTTTTTTTTAATAAAACCGAGGAGTGAACCACTATGCATAGTAAGTCCGTGTACAAATTTTCAGAAGTCTTTCAAAAATCTTTTAACCTCTTCTGAGAGATATGTGTACAGTTAAAAATAAATTACGCAAAATGAAATTCACCGAATTCATTAACGCTCAGTGGCCATAGCTGTTGTCATTTGCTTTGTCTCCAATCACAAGCGACATCCAATGTGTACATGTTTTTACAATAAAAAGCATTTTTAATTTTTGCTAATATAAAGCAACTTTAAAAAAATTAACTTTCTTTTTTAAATTTAAAGTCGATATCTCAACTGGTTCAAAAGTTAAGAGGGGGGGGGGTGACTTTTGGACCGCTCTGTATAATTTACCAATCGATTTCTTTGTGATGTATTTCAAATCTCAGCGACTGTGAACTTACAATTTAATAAAGAATTGTTGACACAAGTCCTGAGGGAAATAAGATAGTTCAAAAGTAGTAACGCAGGAAAAATTAAATTAAATTATAATAAAAATTTTATAATAGTGTTTCCAGTATAGTGTTATATCAACAATGGCACTAGTTTACAAATTTCAACTTTTGACATTAATACTGCCGTGCTAAGTACAGAAGTGGTAACTTGTATTTTGGCCATTTTGAGAAAAAAGATGGCGGACGGCAGTAACGTCAGTGAAAACGCTCCTAATAAACCTTGCAAAAGATGCAGAAAAAAGTGCTTAACCGGCCTTATTTGTGTAAAATGTGATAGTTATAGTCACCCCAGTTGTGTTGCTTTGCTAAAAAACGTAGTCCAGTACGCGGATGGTAAAACTGCTGTGAGGGTGAAATCGTCGACGATCTAAATCAAACAGTGCGTTCTATGGAATTATCGTTCACAAGTGCGTGCGAAGAAGATGTAAATATTGTGAAAATACGATATCTTAAGGAAATTGTGAAACAAAAAGATGTCACAATACAGGATTTACGTGATCAAATATCCCTATTACAAGATCATGTAAAACTCCTGAAAAGTAATCAAAAAACACCGAATGAAAAAACACCGAATGATAAACATTCAAAACAATTAAAACCCGCACTACCTGGTGGTGAGAAGCCAAACAAGAACCAAGAAAGGAAGATTGTTCAAAAAACCACCTCTAGTTCAGTAAATCAAGTTGCCCCTGCCAGCCAGGCAACTCAAAATACAAATACTGACATAACCTCAAAAATAACAATTTCTGACGTTTCAAACGCAGTGAGTTTAGCACAAAATTCAACCGTCAAAAATGTTGTTGTGGAAGGAAATAGCTCTCAGAAATGGACAGTTGTGAAGTACAAAAACAACCGTAGAAAGAAAATTATAACGGGAACAAACAGTGCATTTCATGAAAATGTGTCGGTGGACAAGAAATCTTGGATTTTTGCCTCAAAATTTAAGACTACGTACACTGCTGAAAACCTACAAGAATACCTTAAAAACCTGTGTCCCGAAAATGTTTTTGTAGTTGAAAAGGTTAAAAATCTTGGATATTTTAACTCTTTTAAAATAGGATACAATAAGGACCTAGAAAATGTTATGTTGGACCCCAGCTCCTGGCAAACTGGTATTGAAATATCTCCTTTTCTGTTCAAGAAATTCAGACAAAGCCTCAAGTAGAAAAACTCTTAATTGACTCGATTTCAAATAGAAATGTTGGTTTTAGAATAGTCAATTTAAACATACGTAGCCTACGATATAAAGTTGATAAGCTAAATGTTTTCCTGCAAATTCAAAAGTATCCTGAAGTTGTGTGCATTACAGAATCAAGAATTACTAATGAAGAAGCAGGCTCTTTAGTTTTCCACAACTATACGTTAGCTAGTATTTATAGTCGACAGGAACAGGGTGGAGGGGGAGTTCTAATCCTTGTTCGAGAAGATATCAGTTTCAAGGAGATTGTCCTAGATAAGATTGATAAGAAAGATAAGTTGTTTGAGGCTGTTTGTGTAAGTATTAAGCATGAAAATTCTAATTTCTATGTAAGTGCCTTATACAGGACTTCTATAAACAAAAAGATGAACCATGAATTCTTTTTGAGCTCATTGGAACAGGTTTTAAATCGTTTGATGGATGTCAGGGGCCCATGTTTTGTCTGTGCTGATTTTAACTATAACTTTTTAGAGCCAACAAATGCAAATACTTGTAAAATACTGAATTTAATGTCAACATTTGGGTACAATCAGTGCCTTTTTGATATATCACGTCCTGTGTCTGGTACACTCTTGGACAATATCTTTACTAATATAAACGTGGATAACATTGCGGCAGAAACTATTGGTTTTGGGTACTCAGATCATTGTGCGCAGATTGTAAATCTTCTGGGTACAAATTTTACAAAGGTATCTCAAGAAACCAAAAAAAGGGTTTTTAGTAAAAATAAAAAAGCAAATTTTAAATTATTATTGGAAAAAGAGTCTTGGAGTGAGATGTATAATTCAGATGGTGAAGATAAGTTTTCTTTTTTTCTAAGAAAATTTGGTTCACTTTTTGACATGGCTTTTCCAGTGGTGAGTGTCAAACAAAAATTAAGACACAGATCAAATCCATGGATTACAGATAAGATTATAAATGAGGGAATATTTGTCAGGGATATTTTTCGTTCTTGTAAATCTTCAAATGATCCGCTTATGCATGAGTTTTATGATAAACTATTAAAAAAACACGAAACAAATATTTCTTTGGCTAAAAAAAACTATTTTGACAGCATATTAAATAATGCAGATAATAAAAGTCAAGCGGCTTGGAATATCATAAAGCAAAATTGTAATTTAAAGGCTAAAAGGATAAACCAACCCAAAATATTAAACAGTCAAAATGAACCTATGAGTGCAGATAAAATGGCTGACTCCTTAAATGAATATTTTATTGAGTCTGTTAAATCCATAATATCTAGTAAGGCAAAAAATGACCTTCCCCCACCTAACATACAAAAGAATGTTAATTCAATTTTTTTAGATCCAGTTACTCCAAGGGAAGTGTTTGATATTATTGTGTCTACAACAAAGAAAAAGTCCTGTGGTTTGGATGGCATTCCTTGCTCCATGGTGAGAGAAGTGGCAACACAGCTTTTGACGCATCTAATAAATAGTTCTTTTGCTTTAGGGTATTTTCCCAAGGAACTAAAAACGGCTGTTGTTGTTGCAATACATAAAAAAGGAGACCCGGATAGTTTACAAAACTATAGACCAGTGGCGTTGCTATCCGTGTTTTCCAAAATCTTTGAGAAGGCTTTCTATCTTAGGCTTGTATCCTTTATGGCTACTTTCAGTCTGTTAACTTCCAGGCAGTTTGGCTTCACCAAAGGTAAATCTACCCAAGACGCTATATTTTCCCTCTATGACCGTATTCTAAATAACTTCGACAACAAACTAAAAACTTGTGGTTTGTTTTATGACTTAAGCAGAGCTTTTGACACAATAAACCACAAGTTATTGTTGCAGAAGCTTTATGATTATGGCATAAGAGGTGCAGCACTAGAGTGGTTGAAGTCATATCTGGCTGGGAGGTACCAGACTGTTAGAGTCTCAGATGGAAAGGGTCATGTATTTTCTCGACTTTTACCATGTGAGACAGGAGTCCCACAAGGCAGTATTCTTGGTCCCATTTTGTTTATAATCTTTATAAATGATCTGTGTCTTGATTCGGAAGACGAGAGCTTGCTTACACTTTTTGCTGATGATACCTCTGAAGTGGTGTCTGCTAAGGATATTGAAACTCTCAGCTTAAAACTAAATGAATGTATCTTTAAAATGCAGGAATGGGGTCTCAAAAATGGTCTTATTTTGAATACTGACAAGACAAAACTAATTATGTTTCATCCCAAAATGGTTGTACAAAATTCCAGCATTTTGGTACGTTCAAATGGTAAATCCATCATGCAGGATGGTGATTGCAAGTTTCTCGGCGTTTTCATGGATGAAACTTTATCCTGGAGAAGACATGTTGAAAGTGTTCTGAAAACCCTGGCCACAAAGAGTTTCTGCATCCTTCAGCTCAGAAGGACCGTAAGCACATCCACACTTTTAAAATATTACTATGCTTGCATAAACTCTGTCATTTCTTACGGTATTCTGTGTTGGGGGTGCAGTTCTGAGGTGGAAAGGGTTCTTATTATGCAGAAAAGAATTATACGTTTCATTTTTGGTTTATCTTATAATTCTACTTGTAGAGATATTTTTGTGGAAAAGCGCATAATGACTGTCTACAGTATGTTTATGTATCAATGTGTTATCTATGTTAAGAACAATTTAAATTCATTTGTCACTGTTGGTGACATAAATCAGTATTGTACAAGAAATGCTACAAATCTTTACGTGCCAGCTTACAATTATGCACAGGTTAAGGATGGGACTAAAATGATGTCTATCAGATTATTTGAAAATCTTCCAAATGAGATTAAGAATACAAACAGCCTCAAACAATTTAAATCAAGAGTTAAAGTTTTTTTTCAATTAAATTGTTTTTATTCAATTCCAGAATATTTGAGCAAAAAATTTTAATTCTGTGAATTTTAAATCTGTGATAAATTATTTATAAATTATTTATTTACATGTGTGTATTTTATATGTGTATATATATATATGTATATATATATATATGTATATGTGTGTATATATGTGTGTGTATATATATTTTTGACGTGTCCGATACTTTTTTGTCTATGGAAATAAAGATTATTATTATTATTATTATTATTATTATTATTATTATTATTATTATATTAAAAGTTTTTATTTTATTAACGCGTTGTAAAAAATTAAGAGGGACTCTTACTATATTTTTTTAGATTAATTTGCTGAACAAATCTTTTTTGCAATCATATTAGTATGACTGTTCCGTGCAATTGTCTCCGAGATGCGAGTTCCTAGGAACACAGTTTCGGAATTCTGCTTCAGGGACCGACCACCATTCTCACAAGCAAGCTATAATCTTTTTTAGATAATTTGTAATGAACAAGTTTAGTTTTATTTTGGTTAAGGAGTAGTCCGTTGCGGCAGCACCACTGGGCTACACCCTCCACAATCCCGGACAACATTTGCTATTTCACGTGGAAGTCATTATGACATCATGTAATGATTTTCTCCGAGTTCACAGATGACTCCTCATTGTAAAGTCATTACGAGATCATGTCATGAAGATCTAGCAGCGGTCTACGGAATGCGCAAATTTTAAATTAACCGCGAAATTTAAATTGACAGCGAAATTTAAAATTAAAAAAAAAAGAAACACACCTTTTTGCTCATATCTTGAAAACGCGAAGAGATACCAAAAAAATAACGAAAAAATCAACCCCCCCTAGACATACACCCTCACATAAATCCATTTTCAACAACTTGAGGACACCGGGATTTTCCCACTGGGAACTTCCCAGTGGGAACGTTCCAAGGTGACTGGGGGCACTAATTCCTCTAGACTAAAGCCTCCAGATATCTACGGCTCACCATACCAATCCGATAATGTGTATCGAATTAGCTGATCAGTAAGTTAATTACTAGTTATTACCAGTAGTATATCCTTATAAAGACGGCTACATTTTAATACTAGTATTCCTTTATTCGTTTAGTGGTAGAAAATAACATGTGGCGCCACCTATCGCATAGCGCTGTCAAGTGCACTGAAATTGAAATATTACAGGAGCCTGTACTATTCGGCAATCATTCTCAATCGAGTCCCGGGCAACATTTGCTATTTCACGTGGAAATCATTATGACATCATTTAATGATTTAACGTTAAATGTATACACCTCATAACAAACTCACAACATGATAACAAAATCATGAGATGTGCTCATCATGATGTTCGTATGAGTACAAAACGTGGAAATCATAACATGATGCTCTCATGAGGCCTATATGATTTTATGAATGGTGTCCGGGATGATGCTCGCCAGTTCCACAGCTTCCTTAACAGACTTGCTGTTATGATGACAGATGTATCATCTACGAACTGTGTTATTTTTATATTATTCCGTTGAACATCATTAACAAGTTTTAACAGAAAGTCTTTCAAGTCGTTTGCGAATATGGCAAACAGAAGTGGGGAGAGTATAGAACCTTGTGGGGTGCCGCAGGGGATCTCCCTAACCGTCGATGTTAAAAACAAAAAAAAAAACAAATATATATATATTTTTCGAAAAACGAAAATTAAAATGGTTTTTTCACTTTGTTACAAGTTTAACCCCCATAAGTTTTTTGTTTTTGATGGGATTACTTTAAAAAACAAAAAGGGATCTTTCCCTAATAGAACTAAAAATTTCGAGTGGATCGGATTATTCGTTCTTGAGTTATCGTGTCCACAAAAAACCAGACATCAGACGAACGGACAGACGGACGAACGGACTTTTTCAAAATTTCTTATTTTTTCATAAAATACATTTTTATCCAAGAATTTTTTTTGTATAGAACGTTTTTTTGGCGATTTTGGAAATTTGAAACTACAGTATAATACTATTCTAGCGCTTGCTCTGTGAATAGTATAATAATGCGACCCTCTACAGCATTTAATACATTTAACCCTTACCACTTTTTCGTCTAAAAAAAGTCTTGGGCCACTTTTGCCTTAATTGAGAAATACCCGTGTAATTACTGTTGAAAATATTAAGCAGAACTAGAAATATTAAATTACAAAACTTTTAATGAATTTTTAAATTTATTCCCACTGAATATAGACCTGGGGCTCCCAGACTGGGAGTTTAAAAATATTTTATGATAATTTAATTCCTACTATACACACAGAAAAATATTGTCTTAAATCAAGACTGCGTGATTTGGATATAACGAAGAGAATAAAAGTCCAAACGAGAATATGTTCTCCTTTAAAGCAAAATTCTGCTTCAAATATGAAAGGATAAGAATATAGTATGCATAAAAGAAGAATATATTCTCTTTGTTATATACAAATCAGCATATTCTTGATTTTAGACAATATTTTTCTGTGTGTACGACATTCCTAGAACATCTAAATAAACGGATTAATTCAGATATTTTTAAGATCCTTCGTTATAAATAGTTCAAGCAAATTAGACGAAAAAACGACAAATAGAAGAAATAATTTATAACGTTTTGAAATTTTGGTTGTGAACTCCCAGTAGGAACCCACATACAAATCCGAAGAGTTCTCAGGCTCCACAGGCTCGCATAAGAACGTAATATATAACAATGTGATGCTAAAATCCAAAAACTTTTATATTCTTAAATTAAGAAATAATGTATAAAAGCTCTAGCCTGCTAGATAGCACCGCAGGCGAAGATTTTAAAAAATTCGGCGGTCTATTTTAATTATAAACCAGTCTTTAAAATTACAATTAATTAAATTTAAAAATTCACAAAAATACAAGAAACTGCCGCAGGTGAAATTTTTTACGAATTTTACTCCAGAGTTTTACCCTGGGGGGTAATTAACTCCCTCGTGAATCCGCCACTAGTAAGGTCTCCCTAGAAAGAGTTTAGATAGCCTTAATTTATACAGTATCGATAATTATCCCGCAACATGTCCCTGTCTGCAATGATATTTAATGTACAATCAGTGTAGGAAGGCGATACCATCTCTTTTGTATAGATTTCTGATTGGAAAATAGTTGACTTAATTTAATATCAGAGCAACAGATAGGCAGGTTTGTTAGGCTAGAAGGCAGCTTGCAAGTATTTCTTAGTAAATATTTAAGACTTAATTATTTTAGTGTGTAGTAGTGTAGAAGTGTGTAGTGCGTAAACTACCTACCCACCCACCCCACTATGATCAGGGCAATACGCAAAAATGTCATTAATTGAGTTGTTTACGCTACAGGTTTAAAATTTGGTGTAGTTGGGTCTTTGGGAACGCTTAAACCGAATATGGCATTAAAATTTAAAAATTCAAAATGGAGGGTCCAGTATAGCCTCTATAATAGTTAAATTTATAAATAAAGTTTAATTGGTAATGTGCTTTTTTGTGTTGCTTAAATTCAATTTGACAATAATAAAAAAATATATAAAATGCCGTATTCAAAATGGGGTGAATAATCCTTAAATTTAAAACTTTGACAATTTTTTATTGTTTTGCACATGAATATATTTTTTTAATTACGGCTTTATCTAGTTTTTATTATTTTAGCAATTATAAATTGTTATCAATTACCTACATACCAAATTTAATGTTTCTACGACCTCCCGTTCTAAAGATATTACGTGTACAAGTCGTCCATCTTGTTTTTTTTTTGTTTGTCATTATATACTATATATATCCTACGTACCCACTTTCAAGTTCCTATGATCTCCCGTTCGGAAGATATGATATTGACAGGTCGGTCATCTTGTTTTTTTGTTGTGTTGATTTTTGTTTTTCATTGTACCCCTGTATACCGAACTTCAAGTTTCTACGACCTCCAGTTCGAAAAATGTCACTTTGACAGGTCCGACATCTTGTTTTTTTAGTTTTGTTGATTTTCGTTTGTCCTTGTACCCCTACTTACAAAATTTCAAGTTTCTACGACCTCCCGTTCGAAAAATTTCCGATAAATGCATAGTCCATTTTTTTAATGTTCAGCTCTGCATTATTTTACTTATTATTTTTTTTTTTCTTGAGGAAATCAAAAAATCGATAAAAAGCCACCACTTTTTTAGAACCAGCATACCTTAAGCTACAGTTTGGTGCAGAAAATCAAAAAAATCCTGTGGAACTTCGGCGAACTTTTAAACGGAAGTATGTCAAAGTTAAAAAGTCCAAAGATCAATACAGAAATAGCCTAAGAATTAAGTACACAAATCCCTTTTTATATATATTGCGATAAATTATAGTGCATATAATGGTGTACAACAAAAAGAAAGTTTAAACCAAATTTTTAAAATAATTTTTAAGTTTGAATCAGTCTCAGGCATAAAGTACTTAGTAAATTTATTTCATATTTATGGTAAACATAGTTTAACTATCCACAATTATAAAGACATAGTTTTTAAGTATTAGTTTTAATTAATGCCAAAAATGAGGGCTTCCCGGACCATAGTGCACCCTAAGAAACCTATAGGTATACCTGGCTAGTGCTCTAGACAATATATGATTTTTATAACGAAAAGAATATATATTTTTCTACGACTGGTTTAGAATTATTATTATTATTATTATTATTAAAAACGATAAGGGTAGAGGATAAATCCTAGAATGTAAGCAATTACACACACTTTTCAAACGCAGAATGAATCCATTCTAGCTCTAGATACGGTATGAATATTCCATATCAAGTGTTAGAATGAGCACATGTAGTGCCTTCTCTTGTTTATAAAAGTAAAGAAAACTGTAGCAAAATTAGCAAAAATATATATATTTTATCATGAAATATTGAATAATATAATGCAATTTAAAGTTTTGAGTTAAAATTACATAATGTTTATTAGCTTTTCTTAATATTTGACCAGTTTTTTATCAATTTAGAACAAAAAATTAACGCTGCTCCATCTATTGTTAAATATTTAAACCTGATATATGTCACAACAATCTGACATAACCTTTAATTTTAGTATTATAATTTGTAAATGTGTGCTAAAGTTACTGATTTGATAAAATTATTAAATAACATTAATTACTTTATTTAAAAATATGTGTTTTGTTGCATTTACAATGTCGAGTTTAAAAAACATTGTTTTTAACCTTGTCCGCAGTTTAAAGCCATACAGTGTTTCATATTTGCAGTCGAAGAAAAAGTATAGTCTACAACACGTATGAAATAGTCATTCCGCGCTCGCGGGACCGTCATACTCGCGTGCCGGCTCATATGACAAACTTTCCGCTTGCGCGAAATACTGTGTATTCCATACTAGTTATAGAATATACATACTATTCTAAATTTTCTCATGAAAATTTTTTTTTTTTTTTAATCTATAGCCTAATAAATTATTCTTAAATCAACATTAAATGTTGACTTAAGAATACGGTAATAAGTTCTTACTAAGGACACAGGTATTTAGGTATTGAATTCGTTGTTTTTGTTAAAAAAACTGACTTAAACGATTATATTTTTAGAAAACTCAATAACAACATAAATTTGAAGAATATAGTTCTTCATGTAACAAGTTTTAGTAAAATTCAGTCAAGAGAAAATATGCTTTTAAAAAGGTTCACCAGTTGAGACTATTATCTGTTTTCGTTCAAACGGATAAAACAGAACGTCCTATGGTATTACCCTCGATAACTTGCTGATTCAGTAAAGGTTAGTTGGAGTCGGCCACTACTCGGGGCGTCGATCTTTCAGGACACCGTTTCATCCATAAATCCACCTACGACAAAACATCTTAGAGCAAGGGCGGATCTGTGAAATTGGGAGACGTCCATAAAGTATATCATGCTTTTTTCCATTTTTTACCCCCTCCTCCTGGTCACAAAGTGTCAACCAATTAACTAACGTACATAACTGGCAAATTGGCAGTTTAAGGTTATACTTGGCAAACTCATTACGCAGGACTATTTTTAGTTTGCGTACTCTGGGTAATCATGTTTCTCAGTCCACATTGATAACCATATACCACTCCCTCTTTCACTCCAGGATGACATATGTATGCTCGCCTGGGGGCAAGGGGCGATGTGCCACAGAATTTTTGGCCTACAAAGACGTGCACTGATAACCATAGATGGCTTAGACTACCGAGCTCACTACAAAATTTCTTTCATCAAAAATAAAAATAAGATCCTAACTTTTCCTTGTGCGTACATCCTGGAATGTCTAGTTTATAGAAAACAAAATGAAAAAAACTATTGCAAATACACAGATAATCACAAATACCAAACAAGAAATGGTCAGAACTTAACTTCCACTTTTTTAAGACTGTCAAAATCTCAAAAAAGTTATGAATATACTGGTTTAATGTTTTACCGTGCAGTATAAGAGTTCTTTCTAAAACAGGTTTTAAAAATAATAATGTATAAAAAAACTTCAGTCGTAGAAAAAGTATAGTCTGCAACACGTGTAGAATGGATATTCCTCACTTGTGGACCGTCCCCCTCGCCGTTATCGTGCCTCGGGTGACAAACACCCACTCGTTCGGAATATGCATCATTCTACACTTGTTACGGAATATACTATTTTGAACCGTTTAAACGCGTTTACATATGACGGGATTTATAACTCCAAAAATGTATAATTCCTGGCTAAAGTAAGTCTAGAAGGCATTACCAACCGTACTGCGCTAAGTTATATTTTCTATATTTTGCGATGCCAAAAGTTAAAGAATAGGGTAAAGAAGAAAATGTTTTTTAATTATTTATTTTATAAAATTGTAAAAAATGTTAAGTGCTTTGTTTAAAATAATGTTAAGTATTTCTTAGGAAAATGTGTTAGGTTGGCAATAGCAGTAGTTATAAATCTTCGTCGTTTACATTACTCTAAATCTGGATTTGTAAATCTACTCCAGCAAATCAAGAGTAGTAGATTTATAAATCCAGATTTATAACTAAGGTAATAAGATGCGTTTATACACGACTTAACTAGTTAAGTTAACTACAATTTCGACCACCGTATTAAGAAATACGTTAATTATAACCACGGTAGTTTAATGATATGTAAACGTGGTAATAGAAACATGAAATTTGGTATGGGTGCCATTTGAAACAAGACCACTCGACGCTCCTGTTAAAGTTACAGTTCAAGGTCATATTCTACCAACTTTTAAACGCCTTGACGTAGAAATAGAGTGCCTTAACGTGACGTTTTCTGTCCTAACCAAGTGACAGTAAACGTCACATTCAAGCTCTCTAGTAGAAATACAGCCTTTTCCAGAACTCTCGTACAGAAATTATATATTGAAAACCCTCTGGAAAATATGAAAAAAATTAAAAAAAAAATCCATCTTCAATACTAATTAAAAAGGAAGCTATTTAATCTAACCAATCGTGTTGCTGATGTTACATTACCTACAAATTAGTTTTTCCCTACTTATTAGTAACTATGGTTGCATTTTAATTGTTGACGCGTGCATTGTTTAAGACTTTCAACTTTAGAATCTTTTTAGGTTATTATATTTTGACAAAACAGACAGAGGCTATCAAATATTCTATTTTTATAGGGTCACTCCATCCGGTGGTGTTTTTTTGACATTAATAAATATTTATGTCAATTAATCACCATGTCAACCTACAGAATATGTACTTGCATTAATTAAATTTGCTTCCATAGCTACAAATTCAACTTTTAAAGGTAATTTAACATCAGCAACAGTATTGGTCCGCTTAAAGCGTTCTTATTTTTGAATTGAACAAAGATTGATTTTTTTTGACATTTTTTTCATATTTTCCATAGGGTTTTTAATATAGCCTCAAATTTCTGTATGCGAGTTCTGGAACAGGTTGTATGTAATTTGATATGGGTGGCCTTTGGACAAGTCTAATCGAGGGAACTGTCAACATCACAGTTCAAGGTCAAACTTTGCCTACTTTTAAAAGGCCCGACCGAGAAATATGAAATAGGTAAAACGCAATATACGCAATATGGAATCCAAGAATTACATATATTCATGGCTTGTTTTAAATTTTTATTGATTTGTTTTTTTTTTTATGATCATAGTCCAGTCAAATAATAAATGTAAGTTGCAATAAATGTTCACGGGCTGATATTTTAAAGGGTAGTAGTGGATGTTAACAGAACACTCCTATTAGTTTTTCACCGGGTGATCTGCCTAAGGGGTGTCCGCTATCTTGAATTTTAGGGGTGGGTTGCTTAATATAGTTATAGTTATAGTTATAGTTATAGTTTATTTCTTGCAAAATATTACATAAGCATGGAGAACCCCAAATAAGCTTTTGGCTTGTGCTAGGGGCTCTCCATTAATTTTGAAAAAAAATATACATTCAAAAGTTGAAGTTTCATATTTTTCACATAACATTTTTAAATCCCTCCTACCGCGCTTCACCTCCATTTCAACAGATTCTCTTCTTCTTTATATCTCTTCCCATCCATAATTCCAAGAATAATTTTGCTACTTACAATAATTTTTATTAACAAAAATACTTAAAAAATTACAATAAAAATGCATATAACCAATTTTGTTAAGGAGGAAATTTCCAACAGTTTTTTGTTGAGATGATTTTTTTAATATATTATTAAAAATCGAGTTAATTTAAAAATAGCCATGTTGGAGGTGACATTGCTTTTTTCCATTTTTCATCGGACAATAAAAGTGGTTATAAGCAAACCTGTAGCTCTTGAAATTCTCTATAAGTTTCATATATTATAAATTTTCATAGGTGCTTTGGTACGGTTAGAGAGGGCGCAACTCGACATTCACCGCCCACTGTAACCGTAACAAAATACTTATGAATATTCATAATATATAAACTTATAGAGAATTTCAAGAGCTACAAGTTTGCTCATAACAACTTTTATCCTCCGATAAATAATTTGGCTAAAAAATCGAAAAAAAAAACAATTTTTCCCCCAACATGGCCATATTTGAATATTTGTAACTCGATTGTTATTAATATAATAAAAAAATGATCCAAACAAAACTTGTTGAAAATTTTTTCCTTAACAAAATTGGTTATATAAAGGGTGTTTTTTTAGAGGTTTGTTTTTTGAAATGGCAGCACTTTTTTTAGCGACAGCCAATTTGACAGCTGACAGCTGATTTATACTCAGTTTGGTTTGCCATTTTACCATAAATAGACTTACGCCAGAACAACGCTTGCAAATTGTGCAAATTTACTTCGAAAATCGTGGCTCAGTTCGTCAAACTTATCGTGCGCTACGTTCATTTTACGGTCGACATAATCGTCCATCTGAGCAAGTAATTCGAATAACCTTGGATCGTTTTTGCACCACGCATACTCTAATTGATAATACTCATCCGCAGAGACGTCGTACAGTGCGCACCGAAGAAGCTGTTGGTGCTGTGGCGCGTAGTGTTGAGGAGGACCCGAATGAGTCGATTCGCCATCGTGCACAGCAATTGGAGCTGTGTCCATCCACTTTATGGAAGATTTTGCGAAAAGATCTTGGTTTACATGCTTACAAGATCCAGCTCGTGCAAGAATTGAAGCCATGTGACCATCTTGTGCGTCGTACTTTCGGTAAATGGGCCGACAACGAGATTTCCACCAGAAAATTTTGAATTTGAATGGCTACGTGAACAAGCAAAATTGCCGCATTTGGAGCGAAGAAAATCCACAAGCCATTATTGGGATGCCGTTACATCCACAAAAAGTCACTGTTTGGTGTGCATTATGGGCTGGTGGAATTATTGGTCCATATTTCTTCAAAAATGATGCCGGCCAGAATGTTACAGTCAATGAAGAGCGCTATAGATCCATGATTACTGACTTTTTCGTTCCCCAATTAAATGGTATTAATGTGGAAGAGCTGTGGTTTCAACAAGACGGCGCAACATGCCACACAGCACACGTCACAATTAATTTATTGAATGAAACATTCGATGAGCGCATAATTTCGCGTAATGGACCTGTGAATTGGCCTCCAAGATCGTGTGATCTAACACCTTTGGATTACTTTCTGTGGGGATATGTGAAGTCGCTAGTCTACGCCGATAAACCAGAGATGGAAGACTTGGAAGCCAACATTAACCGCGTTATTGCCGATATACGGCCCCAGATACTCGAAAGAGTGGTCGAAAATTGGACTTCCAGATTGAGCTTTATTTGAGCCAGCCGCGGCGCCCATATGCCCGAAATTATATTTAAACAGTAATGGCATAAAATTATCTTTCCAATAAAGCCAATACCATGGCCATTACTACGATTTTTATGTGTTTTATTTGATTTTAAAGTTTTATACCTCTAAAAAAAACACCCTTTACATTTTTATCGTAAGATGCATATTTAGCGAGATAACCGCACCCACCCCTAAAATTTAAGATAGCGGACATCCCTTACGCAAATCACCCGGTGAAAAATTAACAGGAATGTTCTGTTACAATCCACTACTATCGTTTAAAATATCAGCTCGTGTACATTTATTTCAATTTAACACAAGAATTTTTCGTTATTTGACTGAACTATTATGTATAAACAGAATTTTATCTTTATAACGAGTTTGACATTTATGAAACAGTTCTATCTCTTTCTGGAATTTTATAATAAAAAGGATAGAAATAGAAAATATAAGGATAGCGTTCTCAATGAAAACGCTATCCCTTTGGTTTCCATTTCCACAATTTCTCATAAGTTATACACATATATACAATTTAGGGGATCATTGAAGAAGTACTACTTATTTACTGTTGATAAAACAGATTTGTTTATTTATTTATTTATTATCTACGGGATAGCCTCATTACAGTAATTATAATATAATTTTTAAAAATATACAGGTTCCTTAATCTAAATTAACTTTTTATATATAACACGTAAAAACAATAAAAATATAATGAAAATATTCAACAAAAATAAAAATATGGATCTAAATAAATAGAAAATAAAGTAGAGATAATATAAGAATAAATGCAAAAAGTTAGTTTATTGATTTTGAAATTACCGAACAGCGAATTTAAATTTGTGTAAATTAATTGAGAATAGATCAATATTTGAGTCATTTAGGAATGATAAAGCCGAGTTAAATGGAGTTAAAGTTGCGTAGTTAAAAAAAAAACATATTTTGAGTACCACGAGTATTTCTAGGCGAAACGTAAAAATTTATTTTATCCATACAGATAATAAGACAATTACCAGCTTTATTTTAAATAGATAAACTCAATAATAACCCCCGCGTGGCTTTTACTTTATTGAGTGGATAATTATTTATTTTACCCACTCAACTGTCACTTGTATAATTATTTTCTTGTAAATGTCATTAAAATTTTTAATAAAAATATGAATTCCTAAGCTATTTATTGGATAAAACCTTGTATGGCACTCATGGGTAAACCTATATTGCCCTCTCGAAAATTAACCTGCTTGGCTGACGCCTCGCAGGTTAATTTTCTCATGGGCAATATCTTACTTTACCCACTAGTACCATAAATAACTATTACCAAATAGATCGAGACAATCAACTTGACCATTAATCCACTTATACACAAAGCAACTATTAGCCAAAACTCCATTTTTCAGTGTTTCGAAACCGGTAGTTCTTTCAATCTCGAAGTAATTATGGTCTATTATTTTAAAATTAATTTTAAAAGCTAGAACACGCAAAAGTTTATGTTGAACTTTTTCTAAAATATATTTATCCTAAGCAGTATATGCAGACCAAATCA
Organism: Brachypterus glaber; assembly: GCA_958510825.1. Lineage (NCBI taxonomy): Eukaryota > Metazoa > Arthropoda > Insecta > Coleoptera > Kateretidae > Brachypterus > Brachypterus glaber. The sequence goes on along the minus strand of OY294049.1, from coordinate 9,430,349 downwards.
GGGGGCAATATTCTAAATTAGATCTTACCAAGGATTTATAAAGCACAGTTAAAGTGTGAGTCGAAAGTTCCAGACAGTTACGCATTACATAAGCATAAATCTTATATACACAAGAGGTTGCTACCAAGCATAACTAGCACGTGTATCAATGTACTTTAAGACCTATTTACAAATGCTACGTAAAAACGTAAACGTAAAATCGTAAGAAATGCAGTACGCTGATTGGTTAAATTTTAAGGTTGAACCAATTAGTGTACATTTCTTACGATTTTACGTTTACGTTTTTACGTAGCATTTGTAAATGGGCCCTTAAACAAAAACATAAACAAACTACTTTATGAACTAAAAATTAACTGCGCAGATTTGTACTTTTTCACTGAGGCCCTTAATTCTTCTTCATTTACTTAAAGATTTGAAATTATTATTTTTCCAACCCAGGTAAGTAATATTTCTCAACTTTTAATAGTAGACTACAGGACGTCTTGGAAAATAGGACTTTTCCGAGACCTTATTAATTAATGAGGCACGAAGTGCCGAAACCACCTTAATAGAAAAGTAACGTTGTGTTATTGTTTAAAATCATGTTGTCACAATCTATAAATGTTCCGCTTCACAACGTTGGATACTAACGTTGCCACAACGTTGTGTTTTAACATTTGTAAAAATTTAATGTTAGAATATTGTTTATTTTAACGTTGACATGTAACGTTAAAATCGAATGTTGAAATATTGTTGATTTAAACGTTACTATACAACGTTAAAAGTCTGAAAATTATAGCAAAACACAACGTTGCGTGAAGTTGTATTTTAATGCTTTCTACCAGGGCATTTATAGACCGAGGAAAAGTACCATTTTCCGTTAGACTTGTTAACTATTTTATTTGGAACTGTTTTTAAAACTTGAATTCAAATGAAAAAAATAATACTATAATACTTTGTTTTTTAGTTCTTTTCATATTCACTACAAATCATTTTTCCTGCATTTTACAATAAAAACACAATCATGTAAAACTTAAGTTTTACATACGCGTAACCCAAAAAAACACAACCACAAAAAAACATTTGTTGATAGCTCACAAGGCACCGTTTATAACCCCCAAAATAACAACCACAAAAACATTTGTTGATAGCTCACAATGCACCGTTTATAACATTTATTATCCTTCTGTCTCAAAAGTAAAAAACATTGACTGAAACTATACAATTTAAGTCTTTTAAACAAAATGTATAGTGTTTATCATGAGAACCGCAGTTCAGTCATCTTGCTTAACGATATTTTAATCGGTGACGCCATCTAGCGAAAATTATTGATTGATATTTTTAAAGTTTTACTTTTCTTGTTCTATTAAATTATATGTAGGTATATTTTCTTGCTTTTTAGAACACGTAATAAAAAATACTTTTATTTAATTCGTTGTAATATCCTTGAAAATTGCTGTACAATAAACGCCGAAACGTTGGAATAAAAGTATTTTTTATTACGTGTTCTAAAAAGCAAGAAAATATACCTATATATAGTTTTAAATAAATATACTTAAAGATTTGAAAGAAGTATCAGTTTTCCAACCCAGGTAAGTAATATTTCTTAACTTTTAAATATACGAGTAGGCTTATTATATGGGCAAAAAGTTTCCACCAAATTAGATTATTTACGTCATGATGCGTCATACGATCTAGGGAGACAAGATTAATTAAACTATTGATAACATTTCAAATACTATAATACGTCAATTCAAGTATATTTCTAAGAAATCCGATTTCAATTTTAACAGCATCAAGTGCCAGTGCTAGAATCTAAGTAAAGTATTATACTCCCTATAATATAATAAAAAATTTACATTTTCATATTTATTTATAGTTTTATCAAAATTTTAATTTTATATAATTTATTTATTGTTGCATTATATTGTGTATTTTTGCAACCTGCAATATGCATATGTTCCCATGGGAACGTTCAAGTATTACGTAGCGCTCCTAGGGGGGTGGGGGGTCATTTTGGAGTGTTACGCCCACGTTAATGGTATAGGAAAATAAAAAATTATCAAAATTTGCGTTACGTAATACTTAAACGTTCCCTATGCAGGCAGCACAACTCTGTTTTTTTTTTTAATATAGTTATTTGTCTCTAGTATATTTTTATTTCTTAAAAAAAAAAATACTAAAATGTTGTTAGTAGTGAGGAAAACATTTATAAACTACGATTGAGAATACTATTATACACTGAAAAAATAAATAATAAAATCAACCATACAACTGGTTTGATTTGGCGCCAACAAATATGACTCTAAAATTAACTATTCTTTTTGTTTATTTTTTTTTTAATTCTGCTACACGATTAGTCAAAAATAACAATGTTAGTAAAGTATAAGCTCAATAATGTGAACATGCCTATATGTGAACTATTCGTTTTTGTGAACACAGAATTTTTTCTATTGACTTCTTTGTAATGTGAAATCATAAACTCTCGTTTACGTGAACTTACATTAACGAGAGTTATCAAAAGTTAAAACCGGAAATGTAGTTCATTCAATTATTTACATCCTCCCACCCGGTACTGTTCACTTTACAATTATTTTTGTTTCTTTATTTATTGTCTTTCAGCATCAGCACGACTTAAATGTATAGTTTACCAGTTTTAATCATTTAAGAATAATCCAACAGTCCAAACTGGTTGGCGCCTTTTTAAATAAATTCTCAACCCCTCAATTAGACTGCTACCAGACTATCAGAGCTCCGGCAATTAACTTTTTAAGTTTTTGGATAACCACTTCATATTTTAATAATTTTAACACCAAAAACAATGATCCAGGAATTTAGAACGTTTCAATACGCATTGTTCACATTATCGAGCTTATACCGTACTGCGAAATAAAAATTTTGGTTTGGACTTTTTTTGGTGTTCGGTATCATTTTTTGAATTAACTATTCTTTTTTGTACAAAAAAAATATAAGGCTCCACTGCCCTAATAAGCTAGAAAGCAGTAACTCTATTTGTCAATAGAAGCGCGCTACAGCGCCTTCAAAATATTACATCAGAGTTGACGTGAAAACGTCGCTAGCGACAAATAAAGTTACTGCTTTCTAGCTTAGTGGGGTAGTACACGTGTAGCCCCAATTATGCATCATTATGTATGGCCATCGGGTCAAAATTCATACATGGCTAAAATCTAGACATAATCATACATAATGCATATTCATACAAAAACCTTTTTCTCTGGGTAAATCTATTATATATAATCCTAACTGACTCACTTTAGGCGAAAATGCCCAGCCCAAATTTGGATATTTTGTTCCTTTTGTCATGTAAGCACCCACTAAGAAGCGATTTTTCCAAATTCAACCCTTAAGAGGGTAAAACGGGGGTTGAAAGGTTTTTTAAAAAGTGTGCGTATCTCAGAGACCTCTTAATTTAGAAACTTCATATTTGGCAAAAATGTTCTTTATCAAAATCTTAAAGATACGTGTTTCATGATTTTTCGATATTCGACCCCTAAGGGTGTAAATATTGTGATATTTTGGTTTTAAGGGGTAAATAATTTTAAGGTTAGACATTTTTATCTATCTCAGAGACTGCTTACTTTTTACAATCTCGATATTTGGCAGAAATGTTCTTTATCGAAATCAAAAAGATACGTGTTTCAAGAATGTTTTATATTCGACCCTTATCCCCTTGATTGCGGGGAAATTATTAAACAACGTTAGTAAAGAGAGAATTAATTTAAGTTTTTAACTAACCCATTCAAAGAACGGGCTTCACGGCTTGTATAATATAATATTGTCGATAATATTAGATTAACATAATTCTAAAAGTTGAGTGCCCGACTTTCTATTTGCTCCATAGAATAAAAAGTTTTCAATTAAATTTAATTTATAAAATGTTTTTCTTTAGGTTTTCTTATTATAAATTTTCTTTGAATTAAAAGTTTTATGTCCCCTAGCTATTTATAATGAATTTTCTATCTGCATTCTATAGTATACTTACCTTATTTTCAGTTATAGCATACAAAAAATAAATACAGCGTAAATATTGTATTTTTGCGCGCATAAGGGTCCCAGGAAAACTTGATGACGTTCCCGACGTACTATCTACGTCAGTTTTAGGTCATAGTTGTGACGTCATACATACATATCTCAAAAACTGTAAACAATAGACCCATATAATATGATATCAAAATAAGGAAATTTTAATAAGAAATAAGATGGCGTAATAAAAAATATAACATTCCATTTAAAAAAATTAAGTGAGATGTTACCCACCCTAAGAAGACCATCCTGTATATTTTTAAATATTTTTAAAATGTGCCTTGTTTAAACTTTTCCCTTTAAAGTTTTTCTCTAAAGTGGATAGTTTACTATATATCGACCGAGTCGGCTTCGTTGAAATACTCTGTATAACATCCACACTAATAAAAAGTATTTATTTGGATATTGACAATTAAATTATTTGGTTGTGGGTAAATTTTATTTGAGTCAAATAAATATTTAGTTCATGTAAACCAATATTTTAATTTCAAAATGATTTATTAATGTGAACCAAATAGTTTCCTTGACAAAAATAAAATTTATTTGTCACAACCAAATAATTAAATTGGCCATATCCAAACAAATATTTTATTGACACAAATAAACTGTTTTATTAGTGCATAAATACTTTGTTTTCTTAAATATAGTGCACCATACGTCAAAATTATCTGGAAATTGTAAAATAGGGCCTATTTTTTTACTCCAAAATCTTTGGGTTACTGTAGTCTAGGAGACCTGAATTTCGGTATGACGTTTGGCGCCGAGGGGCAAGTCACTCTTCATTTGCGAGACAAAATATCGCCTTAATATCGCTATTTACATTAATCAATATCGCCCATATCGCCTCGAGTTCGCCCGATATCGTCTCGAGATCGCCCGATATCGCCCCCGATATCGCCTCATATCGCCTCTTCAAGGGACAAAAACCGTCCCTATAACTTACTCCTCGTTTGGCGCTAAACGTCAACGCAAAATTCAGAGACTCTAACTAAACCTATCAAAAAGTATATGAATCAAAATATGTAAAAATATATAGGGTAGGCGTAGCGTACTTTATAGCATAATATGCTAATTTTAATATATTATATTAAAATTTCGAAAAACTAAAATGCTTGGGGATTTTTGCTTGTTTTGGCCTTGCGGAGCATCAAACTCTTCTCTGATTGTTGTGTAACTTCACACGTTTTTTTTTAGGTAAAAGAGAAAAAATATAGGGTGTTCTATTTAAAAATCAAAAGTTAAGGTAATTTTTGGCGAAATGTAAAATGTAATATTATATAAATCATCAAAGTTTCGTTTTTATCAAATAAAAATTAACCTTAATTTTGGGGGTGGACATAAATAAAAATCACCCGGTATACTGTCTGCTATTATTCTTTTTTTTTTGTTTAAGCTGTAATTTTTGTTAAGTTAAACCTACTTCCGCCTCCTCTGTTTCAACATAAGCAATGCAATTTAACAATATTAAAACGTATTGTTTGAAAAACAAAGTGTCATGCCACATATGTTTTTGTTAATAAAGTATAAACAGAAATCCTAAAATAAATTTTTAACACGCTTTCCGTTGCCTTCGTTTATTTTGTATGTGTATAAAGCAAATAAATTTTTAAGTAATTCATTTGACACTTTATTTGCTGAAATAGTTTATACGGGGTAAATAAAAACACAGCATTTTGAAAAAAAAATAAAAATATTAAATAAATTGCTTATAACAAACCAGACCATAAAATAAACGAATATATGAAATATTTTACATTCAAGGTAACTTTTAAAAATATTGACATTATAATTCAAAAATGAAAAATGTCAACATTTGAAAATGTACTTTAATTAAATACGTTTAAGGGTACTATAGTAATCCTAAGTTCTTGACTTAATAATTTAGAATTGGCATGGTTATATTAAAAAGAGGAAAAAATATTTGGACCAAAATAGAATAAATGTTTTTTTTTCACTACTAGCTTTAGAACATATAATTATTTATCATGTTTTCTCCACCTATAGCAATAATATTTTTTTTTCCTAGTAGGAGTAATTTTTTTAAACAATGGATATCTGCCACTCGATTTTCCTTGAACTGAAAAGACACGTCATTGCTTATAACTTTTAATGGATAAAATGCAAAAATATTTTGCCATTGGATAAAAAATAAGCATGGCAAATATTATAAATGAAGTAATGATACACTGATAAAACAGTTTATTTGTGTGTACAAAATATTTGGTTGGATATGGCCAAATGAATTATTTGGTTGTGACAAATAAATTTTATTTCTGTCAAATGAACTATTTTGTTCCCATTAATAAATGATTTTGAGATTAAAATATTTATTTGCATGAACTAAATATTTATTTGACCCAAATAAAATTTGTTACTCGCAACCAAATAATTTAATTGGCCATATCCAAATAAATCAAAATTATCTTTTTTATCAGTGTAATAGAATATAACATATTATTCAGTAAATATACAACTTATCGAAGTTTTTACACATTTTAAAAATACCATAACGCCACCCACTAGAACTGTCAACTTTCAGTAAATCAATCAATTTATTTATTTGTTTTCAGGTACACTGATAAAACTGTTTATTTGCGTCAACTAAATATTTGGTTGGATATGGCCAATTAAATATTTGGTTGGGACAAATAAACTTTATGTGAGTCAAATAAATTTTATTTCTGCCAAATAAACTATTTTGTTCCCATTAATAAATAATTCTGCAATTAAAATATTTGTTTACATGAACTAAATATTTATTTGACTCAAATAAAATTTATTTGTCCCAACCAAATAATTTAATTGACCATATCCAACCAAATATTTAGTTGACGCAAATAAACTCTTTTATCAGTGTATAGCAATTTCAAAAGTTACTTGTTTTTGCGCGTTTAATTAAGATCCAGCAAACATTTTAGTTTATTATTGATAAAAAATGTTAAATAATAAGAATTAATGCGCTAGTAGTGAAAAAAATTATATATAAATGTCTTCTCTACCTTGGTATATAATTACTATTAACCAATTAGCAATGTTTATAAAAAAAAATCTTTTTAAAATAAACTGATAAAAATTGAGTCATTCATGGAAAAACCAATAAATGTGTCTCGCTATATCTTCCTTGTAAATAAGATAGAGCATATTATAAACACCATTTCAACAAAAGGAGATAAATGTAAAAAAAAGGAATTTTTAAATTGCTTTAGCCGTTACTGAGTTATTGGCTTGTGTACTGAAAGTTGGACCTCCCTGTACATTTGCCCCTAAAATGTTCATACTTTTAAATTACCCTGTAAATGGTTAAATATTATGTACCTAATTTATATGTTTATAGATAATATATTAATCAGCACGTACACATGTTATAAAAGCCATTAAGTTTAACTAAGTTTATTTTACCAATTCCTCAGGTAATCTTGTGTAAATATTATCTAGAATATTTGGTAAAAAAATCACCTAGGAATTTTAATATTAATAAATACCCAATTTATACTATACAGACTATTTCTACGCAGTTCTTAAGCTGAAAAGTACAATGAGAATATGTTCCTGCATAACAGAAAACATTTCTAAGAATATTCTTAAAATCAATATTGAGATAGTTGTATGTTTTAAAGAATATGCGCTGTTTTATAAAGAACGTTTAATTTAAAAAATAAACTTTTTTTTTGATTTTTTTTTTATATTTGGGAAATTGCAATATACCATTTACTGTGAATAGTATAGAATGGAATGCGCAGCATTACATATCTTCACGGCTTACTGTTAATAGTATAGAATGGAATGCGCAGCATTACATATCTTCACGGCTTGTTTAACTCTAATTTATCGCGATAATTACAACGACATTTAAGTTAAAGAAATAAAAACGAAATGTCATTTACCGGCCTACTTGATTTAATACAACTTTAAAACAATTTACAGAAATACGCCTTTTTTCACAATAATTTGCAAATAACTCGAAAACGGTTAATGTTAGGTATAGAGATCCTATATTCATTTTATTTACTTAAATAAAAAAATGTATAGGGTGCCATTTAAAAGAAATGAGTTACGGCTATTTTAAATTTGTTAGATTTGACCTGCTTTCTGAGACACCCTGTATAAATTTTGGGTTCTGTTTCAGCTTAGGGTTAAGATTCATTAAGTAAACTAAAAAACAAGAAGGCATACCATATTATTATCCTTTCATATTTGAGAAAATATTCTCCTTTCAAGCATACCATACCTATTCTTATCCTTTCATCTTTAAAGCAAATTTTTGCTTTAAAGGATATGTTATTCTCTTCGTTATATCAAAATCACACATTCTTAATTTAAGACAATATTTTTTTTGTGTTGTGTTTTTAACAAAAATTAAATCCTTCATTTTGAAAAGGGGTCATCTCATCAAAATTGGAGTTGGCCCCTTTTCAAAATGACCGATTCAATTAAAGTACATATCGACACTCCCAAGCAACAGGGATGTAACTCAAGTTAGACCTATTTTGAGTTATACTCATAGGTAAACGCCTTGAAAAAAGACACACATGGTGGTACTACTCAGGTTTCTCCACAGTCCACTTTAAGCAAAAGTTTACTTAAAATCACTAAAGTAAGGAATTCTAAACTTAAATATTATCAGAAACAAACAGTAAATAAACAATAAATACTTAAACAGTTAAATAGAAAATTTTATAAGCTTTCAAATGATGTATCACACGACTTCCCTTTCCACTTCAATCATTTACCCACCCTTAAATAACAAAAAAAAAATATTTTAGCTGTCGTGAAAAATGACAATATATGAGTTACGGCTTTGTTGCTTGGGAGTATCAATATTGTATTATCCTATAATAGGATCATAACTTCCTATCCATATGTAATATTTAGTTACAAATGGATAGGAAGTTATGATCATTACAAATGTACTTTAATTTTTGTTAAAAACACTATACGGCCCTCCTAAAGAGGATCGCGGCATGTACACCTGACACATATGGTTTTCGAGCTTAGTATTATTTTACTATGGAGAATAACGGTAAGTACCAATCCTAAAGAAATCTGCGGTAAGTACACCGAAGAAGTTACCTGCCGCGTTCTTTCTATGTAAAAGTTTGGCATGGATTTTAATTTTTTAATAAACGAAATAATATCTAAACTGACTATATTTATTTATTTAAAATAAAATTTAATTGAAAGTATAATTATTTTGTGCGTGCAAGTGAATTTTTGAAATAAATTATAACATCAAATATTTTTTATGATTTAACAATATAAATTTTTGATACCTTATATTATAACAAGCCGTAAAGATATGTAGTGCTCGAATTCCATTATATACTATTCACAGTAAATGGTATATTGCATTTTCCCAAATACAAAAATAATTTTCAAAAAAAAAATAAAAAAAATATTTTTTTTAAATATCTTTTTTGAAAACCCGAATTTTTCTTAATTTTTTTAAATTTTTTATTTTTTTTTTTAATTTTAATTTTTTTTTTTTTCATTTTTTTTTTCAATTTTTTTTTTTTCGTTTTTGATTTTAATAAACCTAGGCCTGTAAGGGAAAGTATTATTTTGTTGGCAGCAGTTTTTATATAATATTATTATTTAATTATATTTAAACACATATATCTTCTATAGTAGATACTATAGTAGTAGCTACCTATACTATTAAACAACAGTTTCTGTTACTACTTTAGTAACAATACTATTAAACAATAGTAGTATAATATTAAACAATATATATATTTTATTTGTTGATTGATCAATATTTTATAATAATATTATTTTTTTCTTCTTATAAGAAATGTATATTTCTTTAGAAACAATAAATGTATCTATCTATCTCTAATTTTGTCTGACTACCACTAAAATACCCATAAATTTGCTTTCTTTTGTATTTGTTTTATCCTGTTTCTCTTTTCAAAACAAAATTTTACAAAGAAAGAACGCGGCAAGTAACATCTTCGATGCACTTACCGCAGATTTCCTTAGGATTGGTACATAACGTTATTCTCCGTAGTAAAATAATACTAAGCTCGAAAACCGTATGTGCCAGGTGTACATGCCGCGTTCCTCTATAGGAGGGCAGTATAGTTCTAACGTAACGTACTTTAACATATAAGGACGGACATGAAATGTTGCGTGTTTTTAACAAAAATCAAAGTACAGTTGTTTAGGATAATAACTTTTTCTATCCATTTGTAACTGAATATTTACATTAAAGGACTGAATATTTACAAAAAGTCCCTTGCGGTGCTCAACGTGTTAAAAATTTATTCTGGGATGGATTTATCGGAATTTGCTGTAGTAAAACATTACGAAGTTCATAAATTGGGCAAAGAGAATTTAATTAAATAGCAAGAGCCTGCTGTTGTTTATCGGTACAATAGAAATCTAATTAACGGCTTTCAATTTTTCTCTACAAGCCTAAAGAATTTTTGTATGATATTTGTATTTTACACATAGAAAATATTCTTGTCATTTAAAAAATATATATTATTTTGGTTGAGATATTAAATACAATGTTATCTAGATCTAAGGCTTTCACGGTTAGACATATTTATAGAACTAGTAGTTTCGGGTTTTAACCGGGTTGATGGATTATTACTATCCGACGTTTCATCTCTTAATACTAAAGACATCTTTAGGGATACAGTATACCTGAAGATGACTCGGGGGATACAGTATCCCTGAAGATGTCTCTAGTATTAAGAGACGAAACGTCGGATAGTAATAATCCATCAACACGGTTAAAACCCGAAACTACTAGATCTATAAATAGGAGGAAGTCGGGGGTGTTTCCCCCGGCCCGGTGTTTCTGAGGGGCCCAGATCTTTTCTGTGGGTGCCGGATTTCAATTGAAATCCTAAATTTTTCAGGAGGTAAAGAATTTTTTGGAGGGCCCGGGTTTTTGTTGTGGCGGGTGGGGGTGATGAGCTTTTTTTTAGTTATTAAAATGTTTCAGGAGGTAAACAAAAATTGGGGGGGCCGGCTGTTTGTAGGGGCCCCGGGTGGGGTGATGTACTTTTTTCTAGTCATAAAAAAATAGTCGGGGCCCAGAAATTTAGTCGGGGGGCCCATAGGTTACTACCCCTGGGCCCCGATTAATACAGGGTGATTATTTGAGCCACCCTTAATATCTCGCAAACTAAGCATAATTTGACAAATTAAAAAAAAAAGTAAATTTGAGTTTTCGAGGGGGAAACTTAGATATATAGTTTTGGGGGTTTTCTCACCCCCTAAACCCCAGGTACTCCAACATTAAAATCCAAATAGGGAACCCCCCTCTTCTGATAGTTATTTGAAAGAGCTCAGAAAATTCTATATTTTGGTTAAAAAAAATTAAATTCACCTACCCGTAACTTAAGGGTTGATCATTTAATTATTAAATAATTGGAACAAAATACTCACAAAAATAGCTTAATGTTTAAAAAATAATTAAAATAGGTTCAATTTATGAGGTTGTCACTTCTACCCCCTAGCTACCAGCCACAATTTTTTTATTTTCTTTTTAAAAGATAAAAAACCTTTGTCAGGATGTATGGTCCGGGTTTAAAGACCCACTTCCAGAATAGCTAGAAACTTGAAATCCGACATTTACCCCAAGCGTTTAATCATGTTTACGCAATTTGGGGGTTTGGGGGGTCGGAAGTTATGTTTCAGATTTTTCCTGGGATTGTGCATGGATACTCCATGACCATATAAAATTTTAAGTTTTTACCTATTCTAAAAGTGTGTTTTATGATTTTTCCCCAATTGAGGGAATTAGGGGGGTCGGAGGTCCAGTTTCGTTTTTTTTTCTGAGATCGTGGGGGCATACCACATTTACTTATAAAATTTCAAGTTTTTAGCTATTTTGGAAGTGTGTTTAACATTTTTTCCCAATTGGGGGTCGGAGATCAATTTTCGGATTTTTCCTGGGAGCGTGGGGTACTATGTATATGTCAAATTTTAAGATTCTAGCTGTTCTGGAGGTAGTCTTTAAACCCTGACCATATATACATACATCCTGACAAATTGAGGGGCTGATAGCTAAAGGGTAGAAGTTAAAACCCCATGAATCGAACCTATTTTAAATATTTTTTAAATATTAAGCTATTTTTTCAGTATTTTGTTCCAATTATTTTATAATTAAATAATCAACCCTTAAGTTAAGGGTAGGTAAATTAAATTTTTTTTATACCAAAAGATAGCATTTTCTGAGCTCTTTCAAATAACGTATTATAAGATGGGGGTTCCCTATTAAGATTTTATTGTTGGGGTAGCTGGGGGTTATGAGGCGAGAGAGAGAACCCCCAAAACTATATATCTAAGTTTTCCCCTCGAAAAATAAAATTGACCTATTTTTAAAATTTTCAGTTTGTGCTTAGTTTGCGAAATATTTAGGGTGACTCGTTTTCAAATGATCACCCTGTATTTATATATCAATAAGTAAAATAATTAAATGGATTGAATTTGTGGTTTTCTAACCTTAATATGATATAAATTCCGATAATTGGGTTTCTTTGAAATTTAATCAATATATATTGTATTGTAGGGGAACAGGGGGCACAGTGAGTCATTGGGCACAATGAATCGTTGACTATAACTCTACCAATATTAGTTTTAGAAACGCCGCTTTATAATGGCGCGCTAAGAAGACGTTTCTTTAGATAAAGGGTCAGTTGCCGGCAAACCTGCGTGCCGTGTGTTGAAGCGAAGAGGTGGCTGCATAAAATAAATAATGAAAGTATTTTTTTTGTTAATCTGTTAATTAGGTATATTTGTACTACTTTTACGTAAATTCCAGTGTAATTTGGCATTTTTATATTCTTTATTAACTCTTAAATAAGTGTGTTTACACAAATTTATCAGATATTTGGTATGTTTTTTTATGTCCACTTTGAACTGGTCTGGTTACTGGGGGGACACAGTGAGTCAAAGACCGATTGGACACAGTGGCTCATGATCCACTGTGCCTCAACTATAATTAAATAAATGTTCCTGTAAATTTATAATTAAAATTATTGTAGGAATTTTGCTTTCCCATTTGAAAATTTTCAAAATTTAGGAAAACATTTTTTTGCGTATTTTTGCGTTTTATGACGAGCGAGAACAATATTTGTTTACAAAAATTTGAAAATTTCATTATAAGGGTTTTTAATATTGTTGAAATCGAATCTGATAATAAAAAAATTCTAACTCCACCCCCGCAGGGGCGAGGGGGTAAATATTTTAAAATATTTTTCATATATTCGTGAAAATTTGAACATGGGGGTTTTTGAGGTTGATAAAACTAAATCTTGAAATTATTTTTTTCCAAATCCACCCCCTTAGGGGTGGTGATGATTTTTTTGAAAATTGGTTTATACAATATACAAACAATGTATACATTTAACATTGTTTTTCAGGGTCTTGATTTAGTTTATTTTGACTTTTGACTGTTTTTTTTCTTACTTTTTCATTTTCAAGGTTTTGATTTACCTACGTTAATTAATTTTAAGTTTTGTTTTTTGTTACCAAAGAGTTTTATTTAAGTTTATTTAACTATGTAGGTATCTAAAATAAACATTTTTTTTTTAATTAATAAATTGACTTAATTTATTTAAATATCACGATTAACTGTACCCCATACTGACTCACTGTACCCCTTGCAGTGATTCACTGTACCCCGTACTGGGGGCTCAGTGAATCAAATGACATACTGTCAAAAAAGTACTTGTAAAAAATCATGGTCTATTCATTTTTAATTTAAACCTGCAAATTATGTTAGCTGAAAGATCAAAGAAACGTAGTATGAAAAAAAATCTGAGTTATTGTCAAAACTTTTAAAAATATGCGCTCTGAAAAAGTAAGTGACTCACTGTGCCCCCTGTTCCTATATTGGTCTTTTGTTCGATTAAAAAAACAACGAATTTTTTATGTTAGTACACTGAAAAAAAAAAAGATTCTTTGAACCTTATGTTTTGTGCGTGCTAACCTTTTTACTGTATCGATTGTCTGCAGTCTGCAAGTATAAAATTTAGGTTAAAAGATAATAATTGGCAATTGGTCAATCCCCGTTTTTTAGTATTCAGTCTTGCCAATATAAATTTTAAAAACAAAACGGCAGCGAGTTTTATAGAAAAAATACGATTATATATTTGTTGTACCGATGATTCCAGAGCGAAAAAAGAAACATTATCATCATCATCATCATCATCAAAAGCGGTGTGGCACCAGATCTATAAACTTACAGGCACTTTGAAGGTTATAACGGTATAACGTCAGTATAATTTTTGTAATTTTTGGATCCTAAGGTCCTTTAATACTTGCGCGTCATTTTCAGTCAATATTTATCTGTAACAATAAACAACTGGAAAAAACATAAAAATAACATAAACGCGTTTACAAAAAAATAAACAACAAAAAGTACAAGGGTGCCTAAGTAGCCCCGTTATGCCCAAGTAGCCACCGAATACGGTATACAGTGTGTTGCAAAGTGAACCGGACTTTTTTGCATCAATTTTAGACTTCCTCCAGGATTTTTTTTTCTGGTTTTCGTTATTACTACTTCCTCCAAAATGGTAGCAGGATTTTTTTTTTCTGGTTTCCATCAATTTCTGTAATTACGCCCATGACTTGTAAATATTTCCTTTTTTCAATTTTTATTCTGTCCTTCTCCGTTACCGATATATTGCATTTTGCGTAAAAATGGCACTTAGTATGTATTCCAAAAAACAATAAAAATTGTTTTTTTACCAGTTCTTTATGGCAACAGTGTTTTGTGATTAATAACTTAATTAAAAACTGGTTTCCACCACCTTCACTATAGTTGTTCCCGAAGACTCATAGTCGTCAGCTAAAACTTTGCTAAAACATAATTTATTTTTTTTAATTCAAATTATGTGTTATAGAAAATTTTATGCTTTCAAAAATAGAAACAAGGTACTTGAAGCTCTAAAACCGCCTCTAAATTTGCCATGAATATATAATTTGTACACTTTTATAATATTGGACATCAATATTACCTTCGCCAAGTTTAAAATTATAAAAAGTTTGTCATATTTTTCATAGTAAAGAGAGATTCCATTAAGGGACAAATATAAGAATCCGTTACATCGGAAGGTTATAAGATCGTTTTTTTTTTCGAAATACATTTTTTTATAAAAAATGTCGCATGTGCCTCGTAAAAAAAGCACTCTCGTGCACTAAAAACTATGTTCGCGTACTCGGTGCGTAATATACTATTACATAATTCAAGAATCATCTACCTAAATGCATTCAGTAGTTTTCGAAGAATTATGATTTATAATTGACGAGCAGTTTATATTTTACCGTTTTATTGTTATTGTTTCGCAAAACCCGATTTCAAAAACCATTAAAAAAAGCATTTATATTATTGACATACTTTTATTGTTGAGTTAATTTCGAGTTTATTAAAATATGCTGAGCATATTATGCTCCAGTAGTTTCAAACAAATATTAAACGGTTTATGAATAAATTTGTCGAGAAAAGTTTTAAAATTTTAAATTCTCTCCATTTTTAAACATTTATAATAAATGCGGAAAAGAGGGATTTATTTATGTTTCTGGTACTTTTTGTGTATTTTTAAGAAATTAATTTTAAAAATACTTTTAACTTTGATATTTTTAATGTTGAATTCTTTGTTAAAATAAGAGTTATTGTAATTTTTAAAATGTTTTCTTTTAAATCATTCGTAAACTAGTAATTTATTTAAATGGAAAAACTGGTGATTTTAAAAAGATTTTTTAATTTGTTGATATATCCTAACAATATAAAAAAAAACTAGTAAAATAAAGACAAAATTTGCCTTTATTTTACTAGTTTTTTTTTATTGTTAGGATAAATCAACAAATTTAATATTATTTTAATAAGAAAATAAAAGACAATGCTAAAGCAATTTTTAATTTAAAGTAAAAGAACTTCTGATTTAAAAAATATTTTTACAAATTATTTTTATTCGTAATTAAAAAATTTTAATATCTTAAAAAGCAATTTTTTGAATTAAAAGGTAGACTAACATCCCTACTCTTAATTTCCCTACTCCCTACCATCCATATTCTATAACATCCCCACCCTATAACAACCCTACTTCACAACATCCCTAATCTCCAATAACTCTACTCTGTTCTATAGGCCTATATGCACTCGATTAGTCACTTGATAACAAAGGCCCACAAAATAAAAAAAAGTACCCTGAACTTTTGACGAGACGGGTCTATTCTTATGTATTTTTCATCGCTGAATCCAAATCCAAAGTCAGATTAAGGGGTTTCTCAGTGATTTTTCGAGAAAAATGCAAAAAACATGATTTTTTTATGGTTTTTGTATGGTTTTTTGGAATTAAAAAAAAAACGGAAAACGATAAAACTAATCTGACTTCAAATTTAAATTTTTGAATTCTACGGTTCAAAATTCATCGAAACCAATATTTAGTTTTTTTTTCCACGAAATTTTGAAAATTGTAGCAGCGCATAAGAAAGTGACAGCCAAACAAAAAAAAGTATCTTGATCTGGAGACGTGAGGTATATATTCCTATGTATTTTAACACACTGAATCCAATTGGCCCAACGGGTCTTGGTTTGGCTCTAACCTCAAAAAACACCTCAAAATCGCCAAAATTGCCCTTGCGCTGCTACAGTTTTCAAAGCCCTGTAAGTGTCAAATTTTCGTTAGAAAAAACTAAATATGGTTTTTGATGTATTAAAATACATAGAATTCAAATTTGAAGTCGAAAAATAATTGGGAAACCCCTTAACTTGACTTCGGATTTGGATTCGGTGATGAAAAATACATAAGAATAGACCTTCTCGTCAAAAAAGTTCAGGGTATTTTTTTTATTTTGTGGGCCTGTGTAATAAATAAGTGGTTCATGGAGCAAAGAACTTTATAATTCTATAAATAAATAGATAGTCCGTTCAATTATGCAAGATAGTAGTCATCATTGGTTAAAAACTCTTACCTTTTAACATATAAAATATTGTGACATTTTTTGTCTATGACAATGATTGACGGCCGTTAAAGCTAATAAAAGAAGATACAGTTACATAAAAAAATAGTTATACCTAATGTTATTTCGTATGGTATTGAAAAAGGTACTTTTTTGGTTTATTCTTCATACACTCACACTAAATTAGCATATTCTACATATTGTACAAACGTAAACTATATTGAACACAAGGAAAACGTCAAATTTTTAGGTTACAATTACATCTTAAGGCCTATCCAGATGCTCGCATAACAACCATTACAAGATACATGACGACACATCAAGCCAATCTTGTCATCACATTCTTATGTACTATGCTTGTTATGCGAGTCTTTGAATAGGCCCTTTCCAGGAAAACAGTACCGATCTGGTTAATTTTTGATATACTACGATTTATGCATAATTATGTATATGTGCTCTGTGGTGTAAAACGGGCCGCGTCCCTTAATATCTTGCATAACTGGACGGAGTATAGATAATTTTATTCTTTTTCCATGAAAGTGCTGATCTTTAAGTAAAATTCTAGAATAATCGCAAATGTGTTATTTTAATATCTCTTTGTCTGCGTATTCTTAACGTGTACTAATAATTAAGTAATTAATAAAGTAAATACATAATATTATTTGACAATGACTTACATTACATATATTTTGTTGAGTTATGTCAAGTGGCTAATCGAGTGCATATAGTGCGGAGTAGGGTTATTGGGGAGTAGGGATGTTACGGAGTAGGGATGTTATGGAGTAGGTTTGTTAAAGATTAGGGATGTTAAACAGAAGCAAAATGGAGAGTAGGGATGTTAGTCTGCCTATTAAAATGATTTCAGATAAAGATTACAAGTTGAAAGTTCTCTGGACGTAGTAATATTTCATACGTTTACAGTAGGGTGATTTTAAAAATTAATTAATTAAATTGCCTAAAAATTATGTGTACCAAATTTTAGGTCGATAGCTCAACGCTAACACGTGCCGCATGTTTTAAGGACCAGGTACAGGTACATGTAGGAAATGTAACTGTTTAACAAAATTTATTGTGGTTTTGTTGTGTAATTAAAATTAATTAATTAGTAGTTACCTACCTTCCAGAAAGTTAAACCTAAGTGAGTCTTAGTTGCTAAAGTTTTAACTATTTACTTTGAATTAATGGTAACTTGGTGGTTGTTCACAAACAAGTAACAATATAATATTACAAGCCGTTACGCCTGTTTTTCCAACAGGAAAGCCTATGTTTAAGCCCGGGAGTTTTCAATGTTGGCGCCTGCGCAAAACTGAAAATTTTAAGTCGATCGGATTATTCGTTCTTGAATTATCGACAAGCGCCTAAATGCAGCTCTCTATTCAAGATTTTGTTTTGGTTTTTTGTTGTTTGTTTTTTTTTTTAATGAGGGGGCCTTGGTTTAAGTTAACGTTGGTTTGGCGTCTATTTGGTGTTTTTTTTTGTAAAAATTTAAAATAACATATTGAAAAACGGTCAGCGAATGCGCAGTTTATCAAAAACGTTGCATAAAGAGCTGCACATAGGCGCTCCTGAATTATCGTGCACACAAAACCGTGACATCAGACGATTTTTGAAAATGTTTGAAAATTCGAAACTACCTTATAATACTATTCTAGCGCAGGCTCTCTCAAGGTTCAGTGCTCTAGTACTTTGTTTGTTGATTCTAACTCTACCTATCTTTTATTAATAAGTACAGTTTTATTTATATTTGTTATATACTTGCTTTCAAAAATAATGGAAAAGTGTATTTGTATTTTTAACATATAATTTCTATAAAACAAATTACCACTTTTACGCGAGCAGTGCACGCCGTGATCATCGCGCCTTCGCCAAAATTGCAAATGGCTCTTTACATGTTCTGATTTTTTTGTGGGAGTAGTTTTGCTTTCTCATTTTGAAAATTTTCAAAATTTCGGAAAGCCTTGTATTCGTGAAAAAATTTTTTTTGTGTATTTTCGCGTTTTCTGACTTTTATGTCGATATAAATCAATTTCAAGCAACAAAAAAAAATTGTCGGTCGGTCGGTCAATCGTCGGACGATTGGTCTGTCCGGGAAATCTCGTGGGCACGATAACTTAAGAACGCTTTAAGCTAGAGACTTGAAATTTGACATACGGGTATGTTACCGAAAGTTCTAGCTCGGGATTATTTTTGGTGAACATTGGGGTGCGGCAAAAAGTCCAAATGGGGAAAAATACATTTTTTTAGGAAAATTTGAAAATTGCTATATAGGGGTTTTTGAGGTTGCTGAAATTGAATCTGATAATAATTTTTTTCTAACTCCACCACCGAGGAGTGAGGGGGTAAATATTTTCAATATTTTCGTCAAAATTGGTATATAACCCCTGGGGTTGGCGAATATAAATCTGATAATTTTTTTCTCATTTTACCCACTGAGGGGTGGGGGTAGTTTTCGTGAAAACTGGTATATTTGGGTTTTCGAGGTTGCTGAAAGTGAATCTGATAATAAAAAAAATCCAAATCCACCCCCTGGGGGGTGGGGTAGTTTTCGTAAAAATTAGTATATTAGGATTTTTAAGGTTGCTGAAAGTAAATCTGATAATAAAAAAAATCTTACTCCACCCCCTGAGCGACAAGGGTAGTTTTCTTGAAAATTTATATATTGGGGTTTTTGAGGTCGCTAAAAGTGAATCTTTTAATAAAATTTTTCTAATTTCATCCCCTGAGGGGGGGTAGTTTTTGTGAAAATTGGTTTATTGGAGTTTTTAAGGTTGCTGAAAGAGAATCTGATAATAAAAAAGTTCGAACTGAAACTGAAAATTGGTATATTTTTAAGGTTGCTAAAAGTAAATCTAATAAAAAATCCATTTTACGCGCGGAGGTGTAAAATGGGAAAGATCTTTTACTGGGCAGTGTATTTTTTTATAAAAAGTTCAATTCAACATTTTTGTATACGATAAATCGGACGCCGATCAGCGTACCGTTTTGAGCCTCGATAGAAATTTTGACACCGTACAGCGTTGTATTCAAGTTTCGTAATATTAGCACGTCACATGCGGCATCAGTGTCCTTCAACGTGTTAACCAATCTCTATTCTTTGACTATAACTTTAAATATAACTATAAATTATAGTCTATAATATAGTATATCAAACTATATAGTACTCGTATGCAAAACTTGTTCCCTATTATCTCTCTGTTTCCATGACTCGTTTAGCCAAAATTCTGTTCGAGACAAAATGGAATGTCGCTAGAATGGTTTGTGAAGGTATTTGTTGTCTGCTGGCGTTAAGTTTCATTTTAATAACCGCAGTTAGTCGGTTTAACAACGTTTACTCTTGCTTCTACTGGGTTACTAATTAACATGTATGTTTTACACCGAGTGTCCCCTCTTGTTAGCTTTTCAATAGAGTAAACCTCAACATATATATTATACACTGTATAATATACAGTGTAGTCCAACAGTTATTCATCTCCCCCGAAACTTTTGAACGAGTTGAGATATATGCTTCAAATTCAGACCACGTAAATGGGACAACATAATATATCTTTTGGTGCATACTTGATATTTTAAGCTTATAAAATGAGGACAGATATGCGTAAGAGATTTTTCTAAATAGAAAGGGGGTCGTGTGTACATTTTAAAGCTAATTATCTATCCGACCATAGAGTTTTTTTTTTATTTTTTTATTTTTTTTTTTTGTCAAAAATTTCTTTAAAAAAATCAAGCAGTTTTTGTTAAATGATTAATTTTAAGATACAAAAACGTAAATAATACTTTAAAGGTAATTTTAAAACATAAATGAAAATTAAATTTAAAAAAAGGCATTTTTTAGAAAAGAATTAAAACTAAAATACCAATTAAAAAATATATACATGGTCTAACAAAGAATGTTATATTCTATAAAAAGATGTTTGACACAACCCTACTTTCCATTAAAAAAAAATCTTCCTACGCACCTTGTTACATTTTAAAAGCCGAAAATATCAAATATAGTGCAACCTCGATAATCCGGACATTCAGTAAACCGGTTTCTTCGATAATCCGGCCAAGAATTTGGCCGGATTATCGAAGAATCCTTTTCTAGAAAAGGATTTCACATAATTTTTTGTTTATGTACCATTTTCTAGTGTTTTTTTATTAAATTTTTCACTTTTCAATACAAAAGCTTTCCCGCTTCAGTAATCCGAATTATTTTCTAATCCGGATCACCGCGGTTTTTAATAATATGGATTATCGAGGTTACACTGTACACGCTAAAGGTGAGTTTAAGTCAGAGCCGTAGCAGAAAATTTTTTTGGGGAAAAAAAAAGTTAATGACTAAAAAAAAAGGTCCTCACCATTTCGTGACTTTTCGTGAAATATACAACTTTTATATTTTGAATCCATAAAATATACAACTTTTGTTTTGGATCAATGAAATATACAACTTTTCAAGATGATAAAATATACAACTTTTCAAGATTTCTTGACCTAGTGCAATAATAAAATAAAACAAGCCTTGAAGATATGTAATGATACGCATTCCATTGTATACTATTCACAGTGGATGGTATCTAGCATATACAACTTTTCAAGATGATAAAATATACAACTTTTCAAGATGATAAAATATACAACTTTTGTTTGGGATCAATGAAAAATACAACTTTTCAAGATGGGTGGAGGGGGACGTTCCCTCCCATAGCTACGGCCCTGGTTTAACTTGTTTTATTTACAAGTTCCGAAGTTCAAAAGTTAAGAGGATTGGTGACTTTTGGACCGCACTGTATACCAACATTTGGATAAATCTTAATATGCGTCAAAGCTTTGAAATTTGACATAATATAAATAGATATGTGGGTTTACGTAATCATGCTTCGATTTATCTGAACTACCCAGTCCGCACATATATGGATGCAACATGGTAAAGAAAGATTTTTTAGGTAACATGTGCCATATTACATGAGACATAACATACATATGTATGCTACATAACATGCCCTATAACAGAAAGATTTTTTACGTTACATGTGCCATATTGCATAAGATGTAACATACATATGTATGGTACATAACATGCAATATTGCATGTTATGTATCATATATATGGTACGAGAACATACACGATACATAAAATGTTATGAATTCAATACTAAATATGGCGTCTATATTATTTTAATTTTTATAGGTTAGAATCACTAATATTCTTAAAATTGTTGTTAATAATAAAAGTTTTACCCTTAAGTAGTAGAAACGCATGTATTTTTAGACAACTAAACCGATTTTAGATAATTTTAGACAAAAAATTAAAATATATATATTTTTTTAAAATGATTATTTGCTATTTTTTTTTCTAAAAATTGGCTTTTTATGTGGCCCATGATTTTTAAGCCTGGTGGAAAGTTTGCTTTCACAGTAAAAATGCACATCGTATAAGAATTTTGCCTGATGGATGCTACATATAAAGATATTTATATACTTTAATTATTAGGTTTATCAAAAAGACGTAAATATGTTCACCATGTCTAAATCTATGATGCACTCCATAACAAGTAAAATTCGGAAACGCCTACTTTTATTGTTATGTACCTAGTATGTATCTGATATGTAGCATGTTATGTAGCTGATACATAACTTGAGGCGGAATTGTTAAAGTCCAAGGACTATACATGGACTATAAAAATTACATGTCTGCAACATCACATAGAACAGTGGTTATGTACCTGCTATGTTCCTGCCATGTATTTGTGTTGACTGGGTATCACTTAATTGAAAATTCGACCGTCATAATATCAGATTTAAATGCGCATTTTAGCATATATGCAACGCTCAATAACGTTTTTTTTTTTATTACGCTTTAGAAGTTACTAGTATTTAGGTAGTTTTTAATTCGAGAAATTAAATGTCTTCACCTAGAGCAATAATAAAACAAAGCTAGCCTTGAAGATATAGAATGATACGCATTCCATTCACAGTGGATGGCATCTTGCATTTTTCCAAATAACGCAATTAAAAAAAAAATAAAAAATAATTTTTCTAAACGAAAAATTCTTGAAAAAAAGTCCAAACCAAACATTTTTTTATTAAAAAAAAAAAATAATTTCCTTTTTTAGGAAACGAAATTTTTTTTAAAAAAGCCCAAAAAAATAAAAACATTTTTTTTTCAAAAAAATTAAATTTTTCGAAATACAAAAAAAAAATTAAAAAAAAATTTAAAATATAGTTTTTTATGTTTTTTCAAAAACAATAGGGGTCATAGAACTTAATTTTTCGAGTCCATCGTATTATTCTTTCTTAAGTTATCGTGTCCACAAAAAACGGTACATCGAACAGATGAACAGACGGACAGGCAGAAGGACGGATGGACGGACAGACGGACATTGTCAAATTTTCTTATTTTTTCTTTAAACAAATTTGTATCCAAAAATTTTTTGTCCAGGACGTTTTTTGGTGATTTTGGAAAATTCGAAATTATAGTATGTTTATAATTAATTGTTTTCCTTGGGAATAGGCAGAATAAAAACTATTTGTATATATTTTTTTACTCCATCATCAGTTAATTAAAAATAAACAATACAATTATAAAAGTAAATAATAAGCAAAAACATTTAAGTAGGTAATAAATTAAAAATAATGTAAAAATTATATAAATATTATGTGTAAATCTAAATAGGATTTAGTTACTTACAAAATAGAATTAAGAAACAAATGGTAATTATGAATTATATAAATATTAAAACATAGAAATAAAATATTCTTGTAAAATTACTGACACTGACATAAAATTGACAAATTAATTTTTTTTACCTTTTTAGGTGAGCAAAATTGACAATATTCACTAGGTGCTATGATGTCACCAAAAGAAAGAAAAACACAACCCAAAAGGCACATAACACAACAAAAGTCATTCAAATGGAACGGCGCTACCTTCTTTTAAAATTCGCTCATCAAAACAACCAAATGAAATTCCATAGCCCAACATACCTCCAGGGTATACATTCCCCCCCAAGGAAAACAATTAGTTATAAAATATTTTTGGTCAAAGAATCTTATTAAACATATGGTATATTTAACAATTCGCTAGCACCCAAAACGGCGACTGACAAATGAAAGTTGGCCACAGTATTTGAATATATCTGAATTGATGTTTTTTGTTATTTTTTTGCACTTGTACGAAAGTTCATAATTCTTGACCGATTATTCTAACATAAATAACTATAACATAAATATTCTTGAAGGATATGATCATTTGCATTTATCCATGCAGTTTTTTTAAATTTAATTAAGTAGTTTTTGTTATGTAAAGTTATTTATTTTTAATTTAACTTTTTCTGGCTAAAATTGTTATCTAATTTTGTTATTATGTTGTTATTATAAATTATATATTTTTAAGTTAATGATGGGGTAATGACGCGCTTGCCCCATCATTTAATTAAATGGTAATAAAATTAAATAAAAAACAAGTTTTTAAAGCTAAAACCCTTTTATTAATTACATGTTACTTATAACCAAAAAGTAGAAAACGAGATATTTACAAAAAATTTCAAAAACTCGATTTTTGAAAGAAGGGGTTTAAAACGTTCTTTAAACGATTAAAAACTTCAAACCTTACTTTTAAAATTCTAGTTTTTGAAAACCTGTATAAATATCCACTTATAAAATTTCATTCATAAGATGTCAATTGACACTTGATATGATTAATCATATCAAGTTTGGCCTAGGTGCGCACCATTCCCCGCATTTCCCCTATTTTTGAACACAGCTCCCAAAGTTCAGTGGTTTAGGAGCTAAAAAACTTTGAATATTTATCTGGAGCTAGTTTATCTAATCAACATTTTAGTATTATTTTTTTATAACAGGTTAATGTTTATTTCTTATTGTTTCAGCGTTACAAACTACTTTTTGGTCAACCTTTCCGTAGCAGATTTGCTGGTGACGTTGATATGCATGCCGAACTCTGCGTATGACGCGTACACAAAAAACTACATTTTTGGGAAGTACATGTGCTATACAAGCGCCTATTTACAATGTAAGTATACCTACACACGGCTACACTCAGAAAATGTCATTGTAATTTTAATACTAAATTTTGTTCGTTTGGACTTTTTAACCATCAAATCAATTTATAGATTTGAACTTAAACTATGCTTATAAAAAATAAAAAATATGAAAACCTTTAAAATATAGACGTAAGACCAGTTATGTTAAGCCCCTTATTTTATCCAAAACCACTGTATATGACTGTGCACGTCACTAGGGCATCAAAATTCATGTGAAAATTTGCAAAACTTATTATTTTTAATTAAAATTAGTTTAAATGGTTATTTGCACAAGCGAAATGTATTTTTTAACTAAGATTTTTATGACGGATTGAATTTTTTCGATTTGCGTATCCTGAATTATTTTAGAAGTTAGATTTCTCTAGAAAAAAAAAATTTAGAACAATGAAAAGTTAAATATCTGTAATATTTATATACCATTTATATGCTTCTAAATATTATAATTTTAAGTAACTACACAGTAAAAAAACTTGTGTAAATGTTATTATTTAAGGCATATCCAGAAGCTTGCATAAGAACATAAAACATAACAATGCGATGCCGTGATTGGCTTACAAGATACATGGCGGCTCATCAAGCCAATCAAGGCATCGCATTGTTATGTTTTATGTTCTTATGCGAGCTTGTGAATAGGCACTAACACTTGTAATTCACTTTCTAAACCAATCTGAAAATTAAAAAAAAAAATATTTTTCGTTTTTCAAAAAAAAGATTTAAAAAAAATAATTTTTTTATTTATTTATATTTTAATTTACTGTAAATAGTATATAATGGAATGCGTACCATTAAATATCTTCACAGCTTGTTTTAAGTTGCCCAGCCTACAAAGTGGTGGCGATATTACTCCCCTCCATGGCTGGCGGAATTCCTCCACTTACCCCTAAAAGAAATCATTATCTGATGTACTTTAACCATAGTTACCTAGAGGTAATAACAATAATAAATAGCCAAGGCCACAAAAAAATCAATAAATAAATAATTAAAAATAATTTATTCTTATTTTTAAAGAATAATTTGTTGTTTCTTTTTAAAAATACATTTATTTTTTTAATGGCAAATCACCTTTAAGCTTTAAACGGCGTAAGATATCGACTTTTACGTAAAATAAATTATTTTTCTACGTAAATAAATTACAATTTAATTACTTTTATTATTTTTTTTTTGTATTAGACAATAACTTTTTAACGAATTAAACTAGAGACTTTAAATGTACGATTTATTACAATGGTACCGTCAACTGGGTTGACTTCAGACGGTGTGGGTGACTTCGGATACTTTTTTGCAAAACCCTCTGAATCAAAGCACGTGTGCACAAGTTGTGGGGTTATGTGCACAGGATTTGGGGTTCAATTCTACAACTGGTGCACACAACCCCAAAACTTTTGCACATGTGCTTTGGTTTAGAGAGTTTCGCAAAAAAATGTCCGAAGTCACCCACACCGTCCGAAGTCAACACAGTTGACGGTACTTAAAGTAAAGTCTGTGCCGAATCTGAAGGCTGTAGATACAAGCATGTACAAGTTATTGCGACATTGCGATAAATAATACTGAAAATCAGGTATTTAAATGCAGATTTTTTTGTTAATGTGTTAACGAGAACCTAAACTAAATTAAAAAAAATATATACTTTATAACGGTGTCTCACGCATTAAATTATATGCAAGCCAATACAATTAGATTTAAAGATACACACCTGTATGAATTTTTAACGTCATCTGATAACATGAAAATGCTTAGCGTTATCCACTAAGTACATATTTGAACATTTCTCTTTTTATAGTAAAGCATATCACAGCTCTACAAAATAAAAAACATTTCAAGGTGCTTGGGTACTGTCAACGGAATCTGAATCTATCTAATGCCTAGTTACCGTCAATCGGGGTGAAACCGATCAGCAGGGGTGAAACCAATCATCACGTACATTTTGGCTAATGTTTTTAGTTCTGGTAGTATAAAGCAGTCAGAACGCGGCGAAAGTCGACAAGTCACTACAGGAAATATCAGTCTACGATAACGGACACGAAGAAGGTTTATTTTGTCTGTCTGTCGAGATACGTAGGTTGTTTTAGAGGTGTAAAAAAGTAGTTTTTGGAAACTTGTGGAAACGTTAGGTTGTGCAGAGTCACAAAAAAGAGCTGAGCGAACATGTTAAGTAAATTTGAGTTTAACTATTATATGGCCCTAATAGTAAAAAGTTTTTAGTTTTTTATCAACATTGTGTAATTTTTTATTTACATTTTTATAAAAAGTGGGAAAATGGTGGGGTGAAATCGATCACTAACTAATTGGTCTAAATAAAGCTTTCTTTGACATTAAAGTTTTTTTTTGTGACTTTGTTTTGTAGGAAATCCAAGTAAGTGCTTTACATTAACCTCCCAAACCATTTAAGAAATAATTTTAAGTTTAAGATAATATGTACCTTTTTGATAACAAATACACGTTTTTTTACAAGTTTTTTAACTTTTTTCTTTATTTAAAAACGAAAAAGTGTTTTTTAAACGAGAATAAATGATCGGTTTCACTCTCGAAGTTGCTGGTGTCAAATATTCGTGAAATAAAAGAGAT
Organism: Brachypterus glaber; assembly: GCA_958510825.1. NCBI lineage: Eukaryota > Metazoa > Arthropoda > Insecta > Coleoptera > Kateretidae > Brachypterus > Brachypterus glaber. The sequence goes on along the minus strand of OY294049.1, from coordinate 9,402,801 downwards.
AATCGGTTTCACCCGTACGGGGTGAAACCGATCAACCTTTAAAAATATATATAAAAAAAACTACTGTGGTTATTTCGACAGTGTTGACAGTTATAAATGTTCTAAACTTCAAGCGTTAACATATTTTTTATTTGGATTTTTATTTTTATAAGAAAACCGAAAAAACCCAAAAAACAGCAAATTTTGACCGGTTTCACCCCCGTTGACGGTACTAGCTTAATAACTAAAAGTTTTCTACTACACTGTGTGTAGTCTACACACATTTTCTGAGATAATTGATCCCAAACTTGATAAAATAGACAAATTAATTAGAAAGTTGACCGATTACATAATATATTTGAAAATGGGTGTCCTAGGGTTTTTGAGGTTACTTAAATAGAATCCTATGTTAAAAATTTAAAATTTAAAATGGCAGATACAGTAGACAAGACGATATGGCATTTTCTTATTTTTACAATTTTAAAAGATTGATTTTTGCTAAAAATTTGAAGTCAATCGTAATATTGTCACGAATTGGGGGTTTATTCGTGTGGGATAGGGAAAAGGATAGCCTAAGCGAACTTAGGTTTAAATGAATAAAACTCAGAAATACAATTTCAGGACATTACTAAAAGGACTTACCACAAAACAAGCAGGATTGCTGAGGTGATCATCGTCAGCCTCACGAAACGTTCGGTGAGATTACTCGTAACTTAATGATTATCCCCATACATCCGGAGAAGAGTTTTATACTGTTAAATGTTTATTATAAAACATTTTTTTATAATAACAATCATGCTTATAAATCATAATCGATTTACCTGTGTAGTGCAGATTAAGCAATTGTTTCAAACAAGATTGTTTTTATAAATAATAATTTGGCACCGTTTCGAGTGATGTTTATAAATAATTTAAGGACATTTCGTGAGACTATTATAAATAATTCTGTTTAATAATCTACTTAAATTTATAACTTCCAATAATTACTTTAGGACAAATAAGTAGATTATTATTGTAAGCATAATTTAAAAAATAATAATTTAATTTATTATTTTTGGAAAATTATCTAGATCTTGACAATATCCTTTCTTGAGTATCGTGCGGAAAGAACAGACAGAAAAAAACGTAACATACGGACAGGCGTAAATTTTTTAAAGTTGTTTAGAATTGTAACACACTTATAAATTTTTTTGATTTTGGACCAAAATTTTTTTTTTTATTCAAACGTATAATACACCGCTGCTGTGAAGCCGTAAGGAGTAAAATAAGGGGTCATCTTTCAAATACGTAACGCAAATTTTTACATTTTGTGTAATAAGTAAAAGGTTTGTATTTCTTTAAAAATAATAAAGAGCGTTACATAACGTTTCATGGCCCCAACCCTAACCGCTCGCAACGCATTGTAGCGCTAAGCACTGCCCCTTTTTCCAATGTGCGTAACGTATTTTAAGTAAAACCCCTAAAACACAGCACTGTTTACGGATAAAATTGTGTATTCTCTTAGAACATTTCTAATAATGAAACAAATTATTTAACTCGGAACACCAAAGAAGTTGAAGTTTATTAAAAGACATGTCGAATTTATTTAGACTGACAATAAGTGAAAAAAGGGAAAAATTACTCTAGGGAAAACAAATTTAAAACCATTTATATTTTCTACTTCTACGGTTATTTTTCAATTGCGTTTTAAAACGCTAAATTATATAAAGTCTGGTTTATCTATAATTATAACTGAATTGACAAACTTAGGGTTGGTTTGCCCAATAACGAACATGTGATAAACATTTCATTACGATAATTAAATAGTTGGTTTAGTGTTAATTATAACTATTGGGTAAACAAACCTTTATGGCCAGGTGTGGGCCACGTGACCCCCCATGCCACCTATGACCATGACTATTATTAAGCAACTAACCTAGATTATTTAAAACCCAAATTTATCCATTTATGATATTTATTTCCAATAATTTTTGAAAAAATATATGTATTTTACAAGAAAATGCTTTTTTTGCTGGTAGCGACCTCTAGGAATTGTTCGATTTTGGAAAAATTTGGTCTGAAGCATTTCTGTATAGGGGAAAATAAAATGAGGGGGTGACCCGTTAACATTTCAAATTTTCGCATTTTAAGAAGCACCCATTGATTACTAAGGCACTGAGTAACATTACATTTTTATTTTGCTTTCTCATTTTGAAAATTTTCAAAATTTCGGAAAGCCTTGTATTCGTGCAAAAATGTTAATTTTTTTTTTTGCGAATTTTTGCGTTTTATGACGTTTTATGTCGATATAAAACAATTTCAAGCAAAAAAAAAAATTGTCGGTCGATCGGTCGATCGGTCTGTCCGGGAAATCTTGTAAGCACGATAACTTAAGAACGCTTTAAGCTAGAGACTAGAATTTTGGCATACAGGTATGTTACCAAAAGTTCTCGCTCGGGATTGTTTTTGGTGAACATTGGCGTGCGGCAAGGGGGGCAAATGGGGAAAAATACATTTTTTTTAGAAAAAATTTAAAATTGCTATATAGAGGTTTTTAAGGTTGCTGAAATTGAATCTGATAATAAAATTTCTCTAACTCCACCCCCGAGGGGGTGAGGGGGTAAATATTTTGAAATGTTTTCCAAATTTTCGTGAAAATTTGTAGATAGGGGTTTTTGAGGTTGATAAAAATGAATCTTGAAATATATTTTTTGAAACCCACCCCCTTAGGGGTGGGGGTGATTTTTGTAAAAATTGGTATATTGACGCTTTTGGGGTGGGGGGTGATTTTCTGAAAGTTGGTATAGGGGTTTTCAAGGTTGCTGAAACTAAATATGATAATAAAACACTACTCAGTAAAAGAGCTTTCCCATTTTTTACCTCCGCGCGTGAAATTGATTTTTATTATCACATTTTTTTTCCTAATTTCACCCCTGAGGGGTGGAAAGTAGTATTCGTGAAAACTGGAGTATTGGGGTTTTTGAGGTTGCTGAAAGTAAATCTGATAATAAAAATATTCTAAATCCACACCCTGAGGGGTGAGGGGTAGTTTTCGTGAAAATTGGTATATTGTCGTTTTTGAGGTTGTTGAAAGGGAATCTGATTATTACAAAATTCTAACTTCACCCCCAAAGGGGCAGAGGGTAGTTTTCGTGAAAATTGGTATATTAAGGTTTTTATGGTTGCTGAAAGTGAATCTGATAATAAAAAAATCCATTTTACGCGCGGAGGTGTAAAATGGGAAAGATCTTTTACTGGGCAGTGTATTTTGTTTTGTTTTTGTTTTTATCGTATAAAAACGAGATTTACATCATTTACCTTATTTGTACTTATGTGTGTTATTTATTAGTGCGCCTTCGCCAAAATTGCAAATCTTTCAAAATACACTGCCCATTAAAAAGCTTTCCCTTTTTCACCCGCTCGCGTTACATGGATTTTTTATTATCATATTTACTTTAAGCAACCTTACAAACCCCAGCGTATCAACTTTTACGAAAACTACCCCCGCCCCTCAGGGGGTGGATTTAGAAATCATTTATTCTAAGATTCAGTTTTAGCGACCTCAAAAACCCCAATATATCAATTTTCACGAAAACTAACCCCCGCCCCTCGGGGGGTGGAGATGGAATTTTTTTATTATCAGATTTACTTTCAGCAACGTCAAAAACCCCAATTTTTACGAAAACTACCCCCCGCCCTTCAGGGGTGGAGTTATATATTTTTATTATTAGATTCACTTTCAGCAACCTCAAAAACTTCTTTAGCCAATTTTCAGGAAAAGTACCCCCAGGGGGTTGAATTAGAAAAAATTTATTATCAGATTTAGTTTCGTCTGTAGTGAAGTTGAAAATTCGATCACTAATTTAGTGATGTGGTATATAATTCGGTTATAGCCCAGCAGTTAATTATAACTTTTATTATAACTTACTCAGTTAGGTTGGCCATACAATCTTCCATCGTATTTAAAGTATACCCGAGCGGAGAATATACTTAACCACTTATCACTTTATTCGGGAGCGGGTATTCTAGGAGACGGCGCTTTGGAAACAGATAAAACTATTTCTTCTTAACTTAAGAATAATATATTAAATAAATGTGAATAAATTCTTCAAGAACATGAAAGATCAATTCTTACTTCTAAGTCCTATTTTTATGCAAAGCCCTTAAATTCTAAATTCCATTATATATTATTTTCCATTAATACTTCTAAATTAAAACATTCTATGTTTGAAATCCCAACTATTCGCAATCATTTTCAAATCCCATTTTATTTTACACATTTTTCTTAGTGTATATTAAAACTGGTTCGTATAAGTCATTTAAATTATTTTACAAAATATTTTTCAAAGTTAATTAATATTCGTCAAAATTTCTATCAGTGTTCAAACTATCAATATTTATAAGTGTCCAAAATTATTTCTATGTCTGAAAATACGAGTCTCAAAATTTTTCTAAGTTTTAAAACTATTTTTAATTCAAGAATAAATCTCAAAATAAATTCTCACAGAAACTACATTTTCACTTTTGAATTTGCCATAGTGACACCCTGAATAAAACTGAATAATTATGAATCTTTTCATGAGTTTATATACCCAATAAGAAGGTCACTAGTTAAATTTATTTGACAATGCTATTAGCGCAAAATATCTACAAAGATACCGCGCATATTTAATTACCCCGACAAAAGAGTTTCAGTCTCATCAATTTGCAAACTAATTGCTATTTCTGACATCTGAAACGATCATTTTAACTATAAATTAAATTTGTATAAATAATTTGGACTACTAGACAACTTTTAAGTTATACCGACAAGAATTACCGAGGAGGGGTCCGATGTAATTTAGGTCAAACCCGACTTTACCGAAGCCGAATCTCGTGAAGCCAGATTGTATCATAGCGCAATATTAAAGAAATATTATTTTAAAATTTTAACTACATATAAAATATTCGGATCATAACACGTCATCCACAAAATTACTTATTAGTCTTAGACAAATCACGCTGTATAAATACACCAACAAGCAGGCTTTTTTCTGCACGTAATAAAGATATAAAAGTTTCAGCGTGTGATGTTCTAAGCTTGCCTACGCATTTTATAGGACCGTCATCAAGTGTAAGGTTTTCTTTCTTGTGTGGGCGATTGCAGCTACTTAATATTGATATAATCTTTTTGACCTCACTTAAATCCAGATCTTGACTAATCATTATTCCAATAGAATCAGTATTTGTTAAATCATTGATTTAAAATCAAGTAAAGTAAATCAATTCAGCTTTTCCTAGTTTTGGCCCAAGTGGGTTACTTGGATTTTGACCGAGATGTTCGCCTTTTGGTCTTCTTTTTTATACAATAGGCCAACAAAATTTCAACTTTTGAAAGATAATCTTGATTTCGAATATTACTTCCGTTTTTGTCCATCACGTAAGGGTTTTAGACAACCGCACAGTGGGCCAGGAAAAAAATCTAAATTTTTGCATACGGCTATTTTTAATACCGCTGATTTCGAATAAAATAACGAAAAATTAAAAAAAATCCGCGTTATTAGGGTGGTCCAAAATTTTATTTTTGTTTCGATCTTTCTTAAAATGTGTCATATTGCTTCTTTTGGTTATGTTGATGTAGACCAATATCCATAACTTAAAAATTCAAAATGGAATGAGATATTTGGACTTTGGACATAGCTGCAAAAAAATTTACGTGATTGAAACATAAAAAACTCTTAAACTAAATTAAATTGTTTGATATTTACAAATTTAAAAAATCTATATAAAACATTTTACTATTCCTTAAAACGACTTTTGTTTGATTAACGCAGTCGTCCCTCCGAAGTGACTGATCGATTTCGTGCTTTTTAGCACTCTTCAGAGCCACATATCGGTAGTAGGGACACCTACGAAAATCAAATCCTTTCCATATATCTCTATATAGAGTTTAAAAATCGTTGTAAGGAAAAGCAAAAACAGCTAGCGACATCTACTGCTAAAAGCAGAGACTGGATAAACCTATCGACAGTCCAAAAAAGGAAGCAGTTATTGGTTTCAATAACCTATTGCACGCTGTCGATAGGGGGCAGATTAATCAATGCCACGGTGGACATTGCTGCCAATTGAATCCTAAACGCTAGGAGGTCACCTTTTACAGTGGTATCTGAATTAATAAACTAAATTAAATTGTTTGATATTTACAAATTTAAAAAATCTATATAAAACATTTTACTATTCCTTAAAACGACTTTTGTTTGATTAACGCAGTCGTCCCTCCGATGTGACTGATCGATTTCGTGCTTTTTAGCACTCTTCAGAGCCACATATCGGTAGTAGGGACAACTACGAAAATCAAATCCTTTCCATATATCTCTATATAGAGTTTAAAAATCGTTGTAAGGAAAAACAAAAACAGCTAGCGACATCTACTGCTAAAAGCAGAGACTGGATAAACCTATCGACAGTCCAAAAAAGGAAGCAGTTATTGGTTTCAATAACCTATTGCACGCTGTCAATAGGGGGCAGATTAATCAATGCCACGGTGGACATTGCTGCCAATTGAATCCTAAACGCTAGGAGGTCACCTTTTACAGTGGTATCTGAATTAATAAACTAAATTAAATTGTTTGATATTTACAAATTTAAAAAATCTATATAAAACATTTTACTATTCCTTAAAACGACTTTTGTTTGATTAACGCAGTCGTCCCTCCGAAGTGACTGATCGATTTCGTGCTTTTTAGCACTCTTCAGAGCCACATATCGGTAGTAGGGACAACTACGAAAATCAAATCCTTTCCATATATCTCTATATAGAGTTTAAAAATCGTTGTAAGGAAAAGCAAAAACAGCTAGCGACATCTACTGCTAAAAGCAGAGACTGGATAAACCTATCGACAGTCCAAAAAAGGAAGCAGTTATTGGTTTCAATAACCTATTGCACGCTGTCGATAGGGAGCAGATTAATCAATGCCACGGTGGACATTGCTGCCAATTGAATCCTAAACGCTAGGAGGTCACCTTTTACAGTGGTATCTGAATTAATAAACTAAATTAAATTGTTTGATATTTACAAATTTAAAAAATCTATATAAAACATTTTACTATTCCTTAAAACGACTTTTGTTTGATTAACGCAGTCGTCGAAGAGTGCTAAAAAGCACGAAATCGATCAGTCACTTCGGAGGGACGACTGCGTTAATCAAACAAAAGTCGTTTTAAGGAATAGTAAAATGTTTTATATAAAAAACTCTTGTTTGGCAGTAAGTGGGTCTTAACTAAAGGCATATTCAGAAGCTTGCATAGGAACATAAAACATAAGAATGCGAGGCCGTGATTGGCTTACAAGATACATGGCGGTACATCAAGCCAATCACTGCATCGCATTGTTATGTACTATGTTGTTATGCGAGCCTGTAGATATGCCCTAAGCCAGAAAATAGAAAAAAAAACATCCGATACAATATCCTTGTTGGCCTGTGTAATTTAATATGTATGTATGTAATAAACTCAGTGTTTTCCAATCTACCGGGGGATTCAGTTATTACATATGTACCTAAATATTAAAAAATACACCGGCACACAAAAAAAAAAAATTGTCTGTACACCGGGCGCCACCTACCTACGGGCATGTTTTTCGACCCGCTGAATACGAATTTCAAGTCAGTTTAGGCCGTCCACCCTTCAATTTCGAGTAAAAAATTTTTTTTCTTGTCAAAACATCGAATTTTCGCTATTTTTTGGGTTTTTTTGCAATTTACTCGAAATTGAAGGCTGGACGGCCTAAACTGACTTGAAATTCGTATTCAGCGGGTCGAAAAACATGCCCGTAGATAGGTGGCGCCCGGTGTACAGACAATTTTTTTTTTTTGTGTGCCGGTGATATTAATACATGAAAAAGGCCCAAAATAAAGCTCTTTAAATGGACTTATTTTTGCATGATAGAAAAAATTAACAGTTTTTTATTCTTCAATTTAGTCTACCTAGGGTTTCAAAATTTCTTGTCTCTAGAAAATCACTTAAAGAGTACACAGAAAAAATGGATCCCTTGAACCAAGGAAACGTGCCTTCCGATATGTTCAAAGACATATTCTTTTGAACCAAATCTTTAATGAAAACCCGATTGATCAAGAGTTTTGACTCTCAACGACGTGACGCTCGTCTTTTCTCATTTATTAAAATTACACTCTTGTCTTGATTTTTCTTGAAATCTAAACCTGACAAGACTCGATTTATGAATTCTCGTGCTTTTCACAGGTGTCTTGAATCAAAATAAAGTTTTTTTTTCTGGCGCCAAAAACTCTCTTCACAGATTGAAAGAGGGTTGTCTGAAGAATAAAACCTGTTAATATTAAAATCCTCCCCCGAGTCCTTTTCGAGAAAATGGGGATTAAAAAGGCTTAAATGGGCCTAAATTTAGTTTTCTAGGGATTTCATAAAAATGGCTAACTCGACGAAAAAAACTGTTCGGTTATAAAAGATAGACAAAAAAATTATCTACAAACAACTTTTTTAATGAACTCGCTAGCTCAAACCCTTACCGTTTTATAGCTCAAACAAAGTTGCATATTAAGATTATTGTCAATCATTTTTTAAGCATGCATATTTTGGGTTTTTGTAAAAAAACTCAAAAACCACAATTCCAACAACAAAAATAGTTATTACATAAAAGATTCTTAGTTAAATTCAACACAAACCAACATTTTGTTTATCTTAATAGCTTTAATAGATCAAGAGATATATAGCTTCAAATGTTATCGTTTTAAATTTCATGTTTGTATTTTTTCCTTCATATGCAATAAATTGGTTTTTTGTAAATATCTTAAAATCGAGTAGGTAAAAGAAAAAAATCATATATGAGTGAAAAAATAGCTAAGAAAATTATCTAAAAAACGCTGTTTTATTTATTTACTTAGCTCTTTTGGTTTGCAAACTATAGCTCGTGAAAGTAAGAAAATATTGTAATAATTTTGTATATATATATAATTTTTTATAATATTAATATGTAGCAAAATGTTAATTCTTAACGTTGTTTGTAATAAAAATATTATAAAAAAACTCCTAATTGGGCCATGTTATGCAAAAAGCAACCAACCCACAATATTTAAATATTGTGGGTAGGAATGTAGTATGGACATTTCTAGATCAGTATACGACATTATCTCTTTTTTTTAATATGTTGGCTACTTTTTGCATAAAAGGGCCCAATTGTACTATATATAGTACAATTGGGCCCTTTTATTTTTTTTACCTACTCGATTTTAAGATATTTACAAAAAAACAATTTATTGCATATGAAGGAAAAAATTGTAACATGAAATTTAAAACGATAACATTTGAAGCTATATATCTCTTGATCTATTAAAGCTATTAAGATAAACAAAATGTTGGTTTGTGTTGAATTTAACTAAGAATCTTTTATGTAATAACTATTTTTGTTGTTGGAATTTTTAATCCCCATTTTCTCGAAAAGGACTCGGGGGAGGATTTTAATATTAACAGGTTTTATTCTTCAGACAACCCTCTTTCAATCTGTGAAGAGAGTTTTTGGCGCCAGAAAAAAAAACTTTATTTTGATTCAAGACACCTGTGTTTTGGCACGCCTCCAGAATAAAGCAAAAACAGTCCAAGAATCAAAGAACAAAGATCAGTTGACCCTATCATTGAAGAATGCATACAGTAGGTAACCTACTTATTTATAAATAACTAAAGTTTGGCTGTACCCTTGTATCCTAAATAAACGATTCACATTTAGAAAGTCTTTTATTATATATTTCTTTTTATTTTATTATATATTAGATTAAAATTTAATATGTAGCATTTTGTTTTTGCTTTGTGATCTAATATAAAGCCCTTTAGGGAAACTTTAATGTTATACAGGGTGACCAGTAACTGCCATAAGAAAATTTAAGAGCTGATTTTACATCCAAAAATATGAAAAAAAGTTTCTACAAAGGTTGGTCCGGAAACGAGCACTAAGGGAGCTACGGCCCTACGAAGATGACATATTGAATGGGGAACAAAAAAAAGCATCAATAAAATTTTAATACTGCAGAGTGATTCTTAATTTAAAACTGAGCAAAAAAGTCTTCTTCACCAAAACACCGAAATTTAATATTAAAGGAGTAATAGCCTTTTAAAAAGTAACGTTTCTGGTGGCGCAAAATGTTACTTCGTCTTAATTGCATTTTTTAAACGGTTGCTCCTACAGTGTTACACTATGACATTTTTTATGTATTTTTACTCAAGAAATCTATATTTTTTACAAAAAATCCAAAAAAAGTACACATAAAAAAGTTTGGGGCAAAAATGTGTTAAGCCTAATACATTTTTCCGTCTAGGCACGCCTCTGGATAAATTCAAAAAAAAAATTAACATAAACTTATTGCCCTTATTATAAGTAGTATACATGAAAAAGCTCGTCGCTCTAGCTTAAAGGTTACCAGAGTTAATAATTAAAAACCTTATTTTTATTACGATTAGGGCTCCTTTGCGGACCAACCTTTATAGGAACTTTTGTTGATATTTTTGAATGCAGAATAACCTCTTAAATTTTGGCATGCCAGTTATTGATCACCCTGTATAAAAGATCTTATCAAATCATTTGTTAAGCTTTACCTTTCCAAGTATATAAACTTTTTATACATGTACACGCACAGTTTTAAAAAACAATACAAAATACGACGGTACTTGTAATAAAAGTTTTTAAGAAAGTAAATAAAAAAAGCTAATATCTTAGAAAATTTATGAATTTTTACATGAAGGTACAATCATGGACAAATGAATGTATCGTCGTTTTAATCATTTCATTTAATTTTTTGAACAAAAGACGCGCGGTTTTTAAAATCATAAAAAAAAGTAACCCTTTGATTTTTTTGTGTAGTTAAATGATTGTCATTGTTAACAGAATCATTCTGTTTCAATTAAATTATAACAGAATGAAATTCTGAATCAGTTAGAACATTAGAATAAAGAAATCTTCAAAAACGGAAGTAATCAATTTGGAAACCAGGCTTTTTATTAATTTCCGGTCAGTGCCGTACTAATTTTAGGAGTGTTTTCTTAAAAAAAATCTGCTCCCAAAGGACTGCATATATTTTTTGTTTTAGTTTGGGAAAATTGAACCCTAACATGGACCTATATGTGTTTTTTTTCTGAATAACCCTGTATAGTGCGGTACCACACATACATAGAATACATACGCATAGAAAAAGCTTAATTTATAATTTATATTCTTCTCTGTTTCTTTTCATTTTTTTTTTCAAAAGATAACATGCCGCACCCGTTACAGAACAGTGTCATAACACAAAATTTTGAAATATGTGTTTTAGTGTATTACTGCTCTTGTTGAGATCTACCGATCTGTTTAACTGGCATAATGCATATAACTTTGCTAGTTAGAAATATGCCAGTTATACAGATCGGTAGATCTTAATAAGAGCAGTAACAATAAACTAAAAACACATTTTTCAACAATTTGGTTTTATCACTGTTCTGTAACAGGTACGATGTTAATTAATATTAAAAGATAAAATGTTAATTAATATTATTTATTTCAGGTATAGCAGTGTCTTCCAGCATTTTCACGATAACGGCAATGGCAGTGGACCGATACATGGCTATCACAAAACCGCTGACGATGTTTTTCAACCGTAGCTTCAAAAAGAAAACTGCGCTTATAGTAATAGCGTTACTTTGGACCGTATCCATAGTATTGTTCTACCCTCAGTATTTAAACGTGGACCACGTGATCTATGAGTCCGCGTCATTTTGTTATCCGACTAATAAGCTTGACTTTTTCATCAGTCTAAAAGCTTTGGGCATTATTTGGTTCGTGTTTGTCTTCGCCCTTCCAGGTGAGTAAAAAATATGATATACACCAGGGCATATGCCCTTGAAACATTTTTTACAGTTCATAGTGCCCGGGCACTATGCACTGTAGGAATCTTAAGGCATATCCACAAGCTTGCATAACAACACAGTACATAAGAATGCGGTACCGTGATTGGCTTACAAGATACGTGGTAGCACATCAAGCCAATCACGGCATCGCATTGTTATGTACTATGCTGTTATGCGAGCCTGTGGATATGCCCTTAGTCGTATTATATATGTACCACTGGGTATCGTATATCGTATTTTGAAATAAAAACTTTATTATGACAAAAAAATACAAAAGTATATTTGCAACTGTTAATAAAATTTGGTAGAAATACGCTCCAAGTAACTAAAAAAACCCTTAAATAATTTTACGTAAACGTAAAATGGGACATGCGGTGCACAAGTGATAACTTAAAACAGGATGGGACATATATGTCCCACTGAGTCTCAAAGGGTTAATATAGCTTTTAACGAGTTAATTAACTTAATTTCCGTGATATAAATAAAAACTCCAAACAAAACATCCAAAAGTTTTTTTATAATTTTTAAACATGTGTAAAGCAATCCATCAGCCCCAACGGTAATCCATATCCTGCAGTCCCATGGGACAGTGTGGCCCCAGACTAGTAATTTAATATGGCTTTTAACGTGTTAATAAACTTTATTTCCATGCTAGAAATAATAAACTAGGTAATGAAAAAAATTACATAGAGACTTTAAGCGGTAGTTTAATTAAATACATTAATTAATGTTGTACAGTATTTTCTTTTCTTAAATATTAACAAATAAACTTTTTTGCTAAACAGTTTTTCATCATTTCTTTTCATGATTTTACACGTTGTTTGTTTGTTTGTTTAATCATTTAACGTCGTCTTTCGCTGCAATGGCCTAATTGACGGGACCGCCATCTTTACGTACCCTCCGAAGCACGGTCCTCAACAGAACTCGCATCCACCCTGAAATGTGTTTACAGTTTCACCTGCAACCCACATTACAGTTAGTCATCGTAGTTCCATCTACCGACTATTTACACCACTATACATCCATGCTCTATGTGGGGCTCGAACCCACAATCTCAGTGTTCGCAGCCGAACGCACTACCAACTGCGCCACCGAGATCTGCAAGATTTTACACGTTTACAAGCAAAAACATTGTTTTCATTTAGCCTTTAAAACGATATCCTTCTTTAAAGACAATATTAAAATTATTATAATAATGTATTTAAAAAAATTGTATTAAAATCAATATATTTACCGATTGTTATTTTACTGAATACTGTAACACTTTAAACTAAATCTATAACACAACTAATAATATACCTTTAAACTATACCAACCCTTTCTACTAATAATACATACCAAATGTTGCAGTAATTTTAATATGTCAGTATAAATGTGGTATTAATAAGCAAAGGTAAGTATAATTTGTACTTGTAAAATAGTCCACAGTGATCCACGGATATGATTAGGTTTTAAAGAAAGGGCATCAGAAACAAACAACGGATCTTGGTAGCACAGTGTGTGGACATCATAGATCCATTAACAGTTAAATCGCGTTTGCATATCTTTGAAAGATATTGGTGAAAACTCTTCAGGAGGAATCCCGATCAACACCAACTACTTAAATGAAAATTTTTAATTTATTCTAGTAGTAATTTTCGCGCAGATTCTAACAATGATTAAAAAATTTACCTATGTTTTGCCTATTTTGAGAAAAACGCAATAAACCATGATTTTAGTACAATTTTTTGACAGGCATAAAAACTCTATTTCAGTGAATATTAAATCGTGACTGATTTTAAATAACAGCTAAAATAGTTAAGTTTAAAAGTATAATAGCAAATATAAAGAATTTTAATCCTACTGACCCGAAAGAAAAAGTCTTTCTATAGCAATGTTTTAACGTTAAGGATACTTTAAGGTGGCCAGTGTATAATATCTTCACTCAAAGTAAAAAAGGTCGTATGTTAAATTTTACTTTATTTTATTTTGGCGCTCAGTTGTGGCATTTTAATAAAACGCCACAATTCAGTAAGGTCTCTGTATAGAGTGGACATTAAGCTCTACACTGCGTAAAGTGTGGAATTTAATGTGATTTCATTTATGTTTCTTACAATTTAGACTAACAAAGTAAAATTTAAAATACGATCATTTGCATCTTGAGTGATGATATACTTCAAATTTTGACTTAATTGTCAATGTAACATAGTTAAACTTTTTACTGCAGTAGTTCCAAAACAATTTTAAACTAGATTTTTTTTGTGTTTATAAATTAAATAAATTTAAACTGTGGTTTTAGGGATAGTGAAGATGTTAAACTTGTGTAAGAAATGCTTAAATAATTTTTTTAATGTGTTATGAATTTATTCCTGGCTTGAAGTAGAGTATATTTAGATCTTTAGTTTGAAAAAGTCAAGTTGACGTTTTGGTTTTAAATTTTTCTTTTTAGTGCATTTATTTACCATAATTTACAATATTAGTTGGAAGGCTTGCTTCTAAGAATACAATTAAAAATACTCAAAAATTATAAGGCCAACGTTTCGCCCTTATTGTTGGGGCTTCTTCAGGGA